>VXBA01002086.1:2128740-2347189 GCA_013399895.1 Serilophus lunatus | reverse complement strand
AAGGCTATCAATCAGAAGAATTGCAATATTAGGTATTCATTTAAGTGCATCAGTGAAATGGTCTAACGTTGTATGAGTGTTGGTAATTCCTACAGTATGCATCATTGAAATCCTCCCAGCTACAAGCGATCATATAAACCTCTCAGCTGTAAATACCTTTATGAATTTCTTTGTCACCATGTTCCAGTCTCCAATTAGTATTTCAGTTGTCTGTCCTTTTGTTTGTATTTAACATTTTATTTATGCTAGGATTCAATATAATGCATTCAGTGTAGGTTTTTAAACTTTCAACCAGACCATTGAAATTTAAACACAAAAATCTCCTAGTAAAAGATAAATTCATATATGTATGTAAAATTAGATTTTATGATACTGACAATTTGTGTATTATGTTAGACTTTTAAGTAGCTCTGGTCCTTACCCAGGGCTATATTGCTGCCCTTAATCATGCCATGTAGGACTGTTTTCCACAAGTGAACTAATTAAAATCAATACACAAAAGAATTTACCTCATTAGTAAGAGTGCTGGAATAGGGCTCTACCTTGTTATTCAAGCATTTGGGTATTTAACAGACTCACAAGGTCTGACTGTGTTATGCTTCTGGTGCAGCCACTCTAAGCAGTGCAATAGATACAGCACAAAGATTTGTTAATTTAAAGGACTTAACTGAAGGTTGTGGTGTGTTGTTTCTTTTGTTTGTTTGTTTCTTTCTTTCCCATGTATAAAAGTTGTCTACTGACAGAGACACACCAAAACTGATTCTTTCCCCTGTAATGTGAACAATTAGGGTATCAGTGTTCACAAGACTGTTGGCTGGGGGATGAGAAATCCTCAGATATACTGATTATATTTAACAGAAATTCTCTAGTACTAATAACTTAGAATTTCTGAATTCAGTGGATAAAAGAGATCTGATTAATCTAAAGTTCTACTGATTCTCTATTTTTTAAGTGAATTAGGAACAGAATATGTCTTTGTAATGATAGCCTAAGCCACACAGTCTTTCAAAATCCCATTTTACCTGTGTTATTTTCAAAGTTTTCTACAAATTATGAGGGGATAATTATGTACTTTTTAAAAATCCACCTAAATGTGGCTATAGATACTTAGTTTACTGAAAATGACTGAGTTGTGATATGCTGTTACCTTTCACTTTGAGTAGTCCTCTTTCAGACAACAAACTGTTCACCAATGAAAGCATGTGATTGTTTTGTTTCTCAGGATAAGGATACAAGTTACTTGTTTCAGTTCTCTCTCTCCAGCATTGGAATTCTGAAGGGATACAGAAGAGAAAGTTTTTCAAATAGGTGTATAATTGTCGTGTGTTCTTCGTGTTTGAATCAAAGCCCCCAAAACATTTTTTTTTCTATTTTCTTAATGAATAAATTCCATGATATTTTCTTCTGCTTTTAATATTCCCATGATGAGAAGCATCTGTAGTTTGCTTGCTACTATGAATTGTTAAACCTGGTTAGGTGTCATGGGAATAGTAATTGCTACTAAAAAGTTGGATCAAATTTTAAGGCCAGTGGTAATATCTGGATTTTTTTTTTTCCTGGCCAAGCATAGAAGACTGAACTAAATTAAGAACAGCGATCCAATATTTATGATTTTGCAGGAGAGATAAAGTAACATTGAAATAGTCCTGTTAGTGCTTTAGTGTGCTCAAGTACTACAGAATTATGTTACAAATCACAATGTCATTCCTTTTTCTAAATGATTCCTGACTTCACTGAAACTGTCATTTTATACATTTTGTAATCTCTAATCTGGAAAATTTTGAATTTGATGGAGGGACTTGAAGATTTGATTGATAAATTAAATCTGGAAGTTTAGTATCAGACTGCGGGTAAATGCTGCCTGTTCCCTACCAATGATCACTGCTATTGTAACTATTGTAGAATGCTCTAAAACCACGCACCTAGTGACAAAAGAGCTGGAGTGTTTATGAAGGGAAGCCTGATAGGATTTCTATGAATGTCATGGTCCTTTGAAGAAAATAGGTGAAGAACATGAGGCATTTGCAAGTGAAGGGTTTGCCTCACATAGTTTAAAGGCTGACTTCTGTCTTAAAACTCCAAATCATATAAAGCTCTGTGTAGTGTGGAGCAAATCTAGTGTGAATCTAGACAATTTTGATCCTTAGATCAGCTCATTTTTCCTTTTATGGAGTGGTGATGGCTGGAGATGGTCCTTTAATGTACTCTAATCTCACTGTTTTGAGTCAAATAAATATTTGTATGATATGGTTAAACTGTTTTCTTTCCACGATTTATTCAGGAGTATAGAATGTGAGATTAAAAATAGTGATGTCTGAATGTATTAGATGAAGCCTATAAGGTGTAACAGACTTATATTAGTCTTTCAAATAAGAAACTTTTACTAAAAATCCTATACAATGAGGTTAGGTGGTCTGCATTATGCAGGGGATCAAACTTTAAAGGACTTGAAATTCTATGCCATGTACAAATAAGACAGTGTTGACTGATAACTGGAGCACTAGAACTTTTTGGAAAGGGAGATTTCTCTCTTTAAGACAGGATCTAGCACTACCTTCTGTTGGTGTTTCAGTAACTCCTGTTCTAGATTGGTACAGATATCACTGTCTCCTTGAGTAATGTTTTTATGCACTCAGAAATTAATAGAATTTTTTCGTTTATAGATGGCAAATTGTATATTAACGGTCTTTGAACAAATTGCCCTTTTACAAATTATTCATGATGATGCTACAGTATGTGTGACCTTAGTATTTTAAACTGTCTCATGATTGTTCTACTTGTTTCTAGATTTGTACATGTGTATGCAGGATGTAGTTGTTGTGATTATGAGACAGTAGCTTAGAATCTGTTTTCAGTTTCACTAGCAGCTACTGCCTCAAAATGATTTCTGAAAATGCTCAGAAGTATTGAGCTAGTTTCAGCATTTGTGCATATCAACAATTTTCTTGCATTGGGAGAGATGTTGCAATGGTAGGTTTCTGCAGCGGGAGGTGGCCTGACTGAAACGTGGCTGGTGTACTGCATCTGTATTGCCTCTGAATGGAAAATATTTCATATACATGGAGCAGCACAAAATCGCCCTATTTGCAGCTATAAAAACCGTCACAAAACAAGTGATGCTTTTCCCACAGTGTCTTTCCCACACATACACACAAAAAAGGTTTTGAACATCTCTGGGACTGTAAAACTGTTGTTGGACACCTTAGTGATTATGGAAAAAATACCAGTCAGGAACAGGCCTATTTCACATCTTCTTTTAATCAGATATATGGAAAAGTCATGAGAGATTTGTGGATGCGGTCACTGCTGTTTAAAACTGGTGTCATAGAGTATAAGAAGAAAATAAGTCTTAAATATACTTATTATTTGACTCACAGATACAATTCAAATATTAAGAAAAAAACTGCAACTGTTGGTGCTCTGATCAAAGCAGATTCCAAAACATAGGGAGCTATAAGAAATACATATGCTCAAAGAGTCTGCAGAGTTGTTTAACTGAATAAATCCAACACAGTTTCATTACATTAAAGACCAGCTGTTAGGCACAGTCAGGATGCCAATATAAAATCAACATATGTAATCTTGGCCAAGTTGGGTTTTTTCCCCACGAAAAGGATATTTGTGCCAAGAGCATATGCTGCAAAAGGACTAAAGCACAGTCCCATTACCACTGCAGGGTACATAATTACATAAATTTACCTAAATATGGAAAAATTGTAACAAATAGGGGAGACTTGGCAGATATTTTGGTTTCACATTTGGTATTTGGCATAACACAGTGTCCTGTTTAATTCCCATTGCTGCTACTTAGTGTTTCCTTTAATTGTGGAGCACATGGCAGCTCTTATTCTATTTAATTTTCTCATAGCAGCTCTCACATTTTGGCTACAAGCACATTACAAGAAAAAACATGTAAGTATAGATTATACTGTATTACACCCTGAGGGTACAGCATATAAAAATAGTAATTTCTCATGTCTAAAAGCTTTTTGCATATAGAAGTTAAACACTATTTTAGAAAACAAGACATAATGCATTTGTATGCATATATTGAGAAGTTCTAGTGTCCCAGACTGGTAGAGGGAAGAAAGGAGGAAGATGATCTATTCCAAACCTCAACTAGTAGCTTTTGGTCTATTTGGCATCCTTTTGCATTTGCAGTCTGAGCACTAACATTGCTCTTCTTCTACATAGAAAATCTCTTATTCCTGTTGCATCCTACACATGTCTTTTGTGTTAAGGAAAATCCTAAAAGTCTAAGATTGTCAGTGGCCTTGACAATAGGGTCAGGGATCTGGTATATATTTAAAGCAGAAAATTAAATATGCAGATCAGTGCAACATGAATTTAAAACATACGCATTGTTACAAAGTGAGTTGTTTGTTTGCTTTGATTAAAAGGCCTACTATACAGATATATTTTACATGTTGCATTAAGCATGTTTTTATGTTTCTCCACAAGTTCTCAGAGGTCTTATAAACATTACATCTTAGTGTTTGATGCAGAAATGGTCTTATGCCAAATGGTTACCTCATTTGATTTTTTTCTTGTTCTGTCTCCATATGCATCTCCATGCAATCCAAATATAAAGTTGTGCTGTAGTACTATGGGGATATGACACGAGAGTATTCTCAGCTGCAGGGCTCTGTGAGCCCTATTGCCGTGTTATCATTTTACTGCTGTGTTCAGTAGCACAGATCTGCTCTTAAAGTAATTTTAAACTGTTGGGCACAGTTTCTTTCCATTTCAGTTGCATGGAGAAGTTATTGTGAATGATCTAGCTTGCATGGATTATGCTATGAGCCCCAAAGAAATCCAGGAATAAAGTTTTTTAATAGCATTCAAAACAGGCTGCATTGCAACTTTGGAGGGATTTAGTTTTGGTTTTTAATTATTGTTTTGGGGTTTTTTAAATTATAATGCTTGATCAATGCACTCTCGCAAAGTAACAGCCTTAGAATAGAAAATGTTACCATATATTTTTACTTTGTGTTTGAATCAATCTGAGCATTTATAAGAAAATATGGCGAGTCCTTTGCAAAAGTTTCATATATGAGGTGTTTGCTCATCCATGAGGAAGACTGTGGCAGGCTGTAGTGGTATAAGATTGCACTTCTGAAATTAATGTCCAGGGTGGCCCGTCTTACAAAGCATTGAAAGAATAAATGTAAAATGAGGATAATAATTGAATAATTATGACATCTGTTACTCCAGCACCTCTTAGTGGGAAATTAACTGAGGAATTAGCAGATTCAAAGATGTGCTAACACTTCAGTAGCATATATAACTGAAATATGGGGTGGGGGAAGGGTAATGGAGCTGAAATTGAGCTCTGAGATAATCATTTAGCTTACAGGTAATTGAGCAGCTATCCAGTGCACTGACGAACACTTGCAAAGAAATGTATTCATCGGTCTGTGAGATGTATTGCAGACTTTTTTTTTTTTTTGATGGCTATTCAGAATCTTCAGTCGCACATTAATAATGGTAATTGGGAAATGAAAGAATGATATTTTCTTTTATTTGTGAAATATTTCTCAAATGTAATGCTACATTTATTGACAAAGAGGGAAAATCTCACAAACATTTCAACCTTAAAATAGCTTGTGAAGTTGTTAAGCAATTCAGTTGAGGTGGCTTGTCAAAGTGGAGTTCTTCTGCTTTAAAAAATAACTTCAAGTTTCCTGTGTATTGTAGCAGCTTAATCCATTAAGACCAAAAGATNTTTTTTTTTTTTTTTTTTTTCATCTAAACTGCTTGTGGTCATAGTTACAGATTGTATCTGGAGAATACTTATGCCATCAGAAATATGAAGGAATATGTAATTCTATGGAAAAACAGTAAACCTCATTAAGGAAGGTTATTGTACCTATAGCTTCTTCTCTCAGTGCTCATTGATTAGACATTAAGCATTATCCTTTGTGCTATTCAGATTGGTGTTTTTAATTAGGATGTCATTATTACACGGATATACTAAATGCTAAATTGATTTTTGAGACCTTTTGAAATAATGGCACTACTTCTGCAAAATGAAAATCATAATAGATTATTGACTTATACTTGGCTTTTGGTTCAAGGGCACATCTCCAATGTCAACATTTTCAATATTTTTAGTTTCATGCAAAGAGACACTCATAATTAGGCTTATATTAAAAGTTTGTGTCTATTGACTCATATTTTATTAATGACAATACTATAGCATTGATTGTCCTTGATTTATAATAGCAAGAAATAATGTCTGTTGCTGACATTTAAACACAACATAAAATTTCTACTTGATAATTTAAGAATTTGTATTCTCCAAATCATTTTTACCTAAAATATGAAGTTTTTTAAAATAAAATTCCTTAGAGTACTCCAATAATTTCCTTTTTTATTGATTAGCATGTTTTATTCCCTGTAGATGCCTCACTGCAGATCCACAAATGTATTTAGACATCGCACTATGGGTTTTGCTTGCAAGTAAATTTATCTGCTGTTCTCTTAGATAGTTCTGTTCATACCTACACAAAAGTTTCTCAGAATCTGTCTTAATGGGAGTTTGTAGGTACTTACCAAAATACTTGCATGCTGCCGACACAGACTTAAAATCTTTAACAGGACTTTAAACAGGAAGATGGAGCCTTCCTTTGAGTCATGTTTTGTGTGTGTTAACAAATATGATCGTTTATTCTGCACGTTTAAATAAATGAAATTGAAACAGAAGGAAAAAGATAAAACTGCAATAGTTCTATTTTAGAAAAAGTAAAGGAGGATATAGCACGTTTTAGTTCCCCAAAGCCTTTTTGTAACATTTTTCTGCATTGTGTTCTATATTGATACAACAGGCTTTGGATCTACTAAAAAATACATGCAGGCTGGGACTCTTCATTTGAAATAAGCATAATTATTATGGGGGCAGTCTGGGAAGAACCTATGATTAAAAAACAAACAAAAAAAAAGGTGTAAAATTCTAATTCATATATTGGTGAAGATATAATAAAATGTTCAGGAAGTCAATTTTACTAAAACTAGTTTTAAGAACTCAGAACAGGAAACCATTTAGCATGGATGTTAGATCCTTCTAATGACTGTCTAACTGGAAACAGGCTATCTTAACTCTCAGCCCCAAGCAAGTACAAATGGCCTTGCTTCCAGACTTCATTACAATATTTATTGCGATTTGAATGGAAGACTTTTGACACCATAGTCATAAAAATTACAGGGGACCCCTTATCTGTGTTTGATATGAGACAGAGCATAGACCTGGAAGTTCCAGTCTCCAGCAGGTTTTAACATTACTCTTTAATGGTCTTGATGACCAAAGACCTATTCAATTCAAAAGCTAGTGGTGGTACAATAGATTTCCTTCAAATGTATAATTTTCCCTCTCTTCTGAAGAAAAAAAAATGTGTTTTGTTCCTATTGATGGAAAGAGAAGTGTAGCTAAATCTAAGCAAAACTAAGCAGCAGTAAGTGCGGTCTGTGATTTCACTTTACAAACATTTCTGAATTATTTATTGAATATTTTTATATTTAGTCCCACAAAGCATTGCAAAGTATTACAATCTGTTGTAAAAAAACAAAATTGCAGTTGTTCTACAATTATCTTTAGGGGTTCTTAAATTTGTAATGTCTTTAGACATGGCTATAATCCTTTCTCTTGTAGGACTCAAATATAGTGAAATCTATCCAAATAATAAATAAAATTTAAACATTACAGTGTTCTCACCATAGCATTTTATTTTGCAACTTCCAGTTGGGCAATGTGAACTAAGACAATTTTATATATATATACATATTAACATATAGTCTTCTAGCTCAAGAGAATACGTGCATTCTCAGATAGATGTATATAGCTATAGACATTTGTTCTTTTTGTATGATGCATGTAATGGCAACAGCAAAGAATCTAGTTTTTATGGATAAGTAGGTTATACTTGTGGGTTTCTACCTATAATTCTGTAAATCATGGCAAATTGCTTCCATTCTGCTAGGTTCTAGGAGAAGATCTCAAAAACCAAGAGAATGTTGCTTTCCAAACTCTCATACACAGAATATTTTCACTTTTGGTTTCTAGGCATGCTTCTTATTTTCTTTCTTTGTAACTCAAGGTGTATGCTTTTTGTGTTTTCTTTTAAATACCTAGCTGGCTTAGGCTAGTATATAGTTTATGATCTTTCACTATTGTCATGAATCTCTGAGAGACCATGTAATGCACTGTAAACATAGAAAAAATGTTCTCAACAGCCTTAAGGTTTTCTTGTCTGTTGCCATATCTTTTTTCATGTTATCTGGCTCTTGAATTACAAGGATAGAGGTATTTATAGTAGTTTGCATACAATTTAGCTACAGATACATATTTCCAAAGTATCCTAAAATATTCCAGTTTTTATAAATTTCATGTTTCTTTGCTTTCATGTTCCTGAGGGTTATTTGGGAATTTATTGTAGACCACCTACAGGACCATTCCTGAGGATCTGTAAATTTCTGTTCTACAGATAATTTATAATTCTCAGACAAAAACGGTCTTTTTACAAAAGAAACTGAACAGGAAAATAAGAACCATTTCTTTTGTCATTATAACTTTGAAATTTGCATTAATTTTTCACAAGTAAAAAAATTATCTCAATAGCTTGTCTATGGTCCCATCTATGCTACAAATTCTGAAAAGTTTTTACAAAGTAAATAGCTCTATCAAATGGTCATGAAAATATTTCATAACTTAAAATTTTTCACACTTATAAATGTATAGCAGATCTTATATGAAGTAATATATAAAATGAAGGCATTTTGCTTCATGTTACTTGTTGCTGTTGTTCATTGGTTCAAATGACTATTGTTAAAATTCACTTATAAGAGAATTAGGACAGCTGTGTGTCATTTAAACTATAAAATAAGTTACTTATTTTGGCCTATTGCATATCCTATTTCAAGCTGGGTTTTTACTGACTGAAACCAGAGGTGCTGTCTGCTTAGTATTCTACAACCATCAGTGTTTCAAATATTGAAAAGAGAAAGGATACTCTAAGCAGTCTGTTCTGCTGCTTTAGGCTATTCTTTTGGGCTACTTTGGACTAATTGTTGTATTGTCCCACAAACCAAGAGTAGTTCTGGTAGTCTTTTTATAAAGAAGGGTGGGGAGGGGAAATCTCTGTTATTGGAGTAGCTAAAAAATAAAAAAACCTTTAATAAACTATAATGTTAGCAATGAAAACACAAATAAGTATGATAACGGAAAGCAATTAGTTAGGTTTCTTTTGTTTTCTCTAACATTTTCTGGTGCTTCTTGATTACTCCATGCTTTTCAGATAAGGGTTTAAGATGTTCCCTATTCCTAGGCAACATTAATGCTCAACAGGGGTTAATCAGGGACTAGTCATTCCATTTCAGAGACATGTTTTGCTTAAGCACTCCAACCCTAAAAGCCATACTTACTGCTCCTGTATGAATTCAAATTAATGTTTTTCATTATTAAGATGACTTATATTAATAACTGCCAACTCTAAGAACATATGTGAACAATTTCTGGTTTAAAGCTGTAAGTCACAAGTATGTATTCCACATATACTTAGGACAACAAATATTTATTCAGTTATATAAATAACTGTTGAATAGCAGAGCTAGAACCTTATGACTACAGGGGTGGTGAGGTTAAAAGTTTAATGGTAAATTTTTTGACTGTATCAGATCAGCATCATCAAGTTTGGAGTTGTTGGATTTGGTGTTTGACATTGGTCCAGCTCAGGTTTATCCAAACATGTCTCATGCCAATCAATAACTCAGTTTCAATAATATATACTCAGTTTCAATTATTTAGATAATTGAAAAATGGAAATTAAATATTTTCATAGTTAGTCTCTGAACAGAATTCCTTGCTGTTTGTTTAGTAAAATTCCTGAGTAAAGTCTCATCTTAAAAACTAACTAGCTAGGCAGTTGATATTGTGCAAACTAGGCCTAGTCTCTATTCCATAAGCATCTTTAGAAGCTTGTTATGCTTCTTTTATCCTCTGAATTTGATGTTTACATATCCCAAATGTGCTGTTTTGCTGTTTCTGATGTCTAAAGCTGCCACAAATGTCTCAACCTTACATAACAAATATTTTATTTGGTCACTAAAGCTGAAGGCAGCTCTTACGCAGTGTTTTCTTTCTAATGGATCTCAGACTGCTCCACAAAGGAAAGTACTTTTTTTTTTTCTCCGTCCATGTGGAGCAACTGAAGGAAGAGGAAGTGGTATTAAAGGAATTTGGGAGTAGAGCTGAGATCTAATTAATTCACATAGTTAAATTAGGAACTTAGAAATACTTTAGGAAGTTTAATTAGAGGCAAGAAATGCTCTTTAAAGTGGGCATAAATAAGGTAGGTATTTCAACCAAGTTAAACATGCTTGCAATGCTTTTGAGAGACAGAGTGCATGGCATCAATTGTAGACGAGGTCTGGAATTTCTGAATTTTAAATACAGAGTCAAAGTGTAATTTATAGTTATAGCAGAAAATAGGGTGGTATCTGAAGTACAGAGTCATGTTGTCCATAAATAGGCAGTAAAATCAAGAATATAAATTTCCTTGAAATAAATCTTCTATTTGGCTTGACTGAGATTTTTAAAATTAATACTCAGGTTGCTGCATTTTGGACTAGTCTGGTGACTTGGAGAAGCATTCAAGAATTTATCACTAAAGAAATATTTTCATCAAGTTAATTACTAATTAATGTATACATTTTATCAACTTGACCATGTCTTTTATTACAGCCAGAAACAGGGCTGTTATATTTACTTGCTCTAACATTATATTTACTTGCTCCAAGATGCCTTTTACTTAATTGGTCAGCAGGATTAAAAACATTCTGATGTAGTGAGTGCATTTAATGGCCTCACACCTTACTTCCCATAAAGTTGTATTTCTATTCCTGTTCTGCATCCTTTTAAAGTACTCGCCCAGCAGTTTACTGATGTAACTAATTAGACTACAAAAGAGGTGAGATTTCAGAAGCTGCTTGAGAATTACTAGCTCTTTTCAGGTCCACACCAAAGGAAACTTATTTACAATTTTAATTATGATTACTTTTATAAGTTGTTTAATAGTTTAGTTAAAATAAATTTCATTTGCAGTAATTTATTTCAAGATGAGGATTTAAGTGGTGCTCAGTATGTACATAGTTGTCTTGCTAAGATTTTTTGAAAACTGCACCTCATTCACACAAGCATTTTTCTTAAAATACTAATTAAATATGTAGATTCTCTCTCTCACTAATATCTCCTACGTAGGAAGATATTTTGTTGGTGGAAAAGTCAGCTGGATGGCACATCTAGGCCAGTGATTTAATTCCAGATACTTGATTCCACTGGTATTTTTAGGTTTTTTTCCCTTATAGCATTGATTATTGATTATCTACTTCTTGAAGTAAATGTGCATATGACTTAGGTTAAAATGCTTCAATGTATCTTTAAGCTATATCACACTTTTGAAAGTATGAAAGTAGCAGAATGTATCATCAATGCCACCCCTAACAAGTGAGTGAGGGGAAACTCCATTTCCTAAAAGCTACAGATTTTTCTCTCTGGGCTTTGTGTTTATAAGAGATTTCACCTTTGTCTAGTTCAAGTCTTTCTTCAATTTTAGTGATAAAGTACTGTGAAGTACCCTCTGTGTTCTAGAATAAGCATTATAATACAGTTTTGAATAAATGGTTAGATAACGGCACAGCAAAACTGCCATGGTGCTTATATATCAATTCTGAGAAACAGTTGTTATGGGGTACCTTTGTTTAGGTATATTTATCAGTAAATTGCCTAATCTTCCATATGAATTAGATTTTCTCAGAGACTACAGTTGTATTTTTAGTAACATATTTCTCACCACACTTTGCTATGCACAGCTTTCAGGTATATCTTAATTTTGCAAACAAAAGAAAAAAAAAAAAGTCTTTTCTAAAACAGGAAAAAAAAATCTGGGAAAAATATCTCATACATACAAACAGCAGCAGAAATGGTTTAATAGCCATGTTTTCCCCTTGTTGCTTGTGTTTAAAATAAAACATTAGTATTAATTTCACTTAAGCTGGCTCTAGGATTATATTCCAGAAGAATTTTAAGGACCAACAGAAAAAAAATCTTTTCTAATAGCCTGGGAAAGTAAGAGAAATGCAGGTGATTGAGTGATCATATTTCACCAATTCATTGAAAACTACTGAATATTGTAGTATGAAGAAAATTGTTTTCTCTGAAGAGAATTTTGAATGAAATATGAACACTCGATTTTATGTGCAAACAAATGAACCTGAGATACTCTAAGTTATGTAATCAACACCTTCTCAACCTTCTGCTGATTCATGGATTCACAAGAGGAGTAAAGTCAGGTGGGTTCATGCCACAATAGGCTGTTTATTTGTCTAATTTTAACTGAAATCCAATAAAAAATTTATAAAGTTTCATTAATAAAAGTAGGCCATAAAGGGCACCTAGTTTTAGTCAGATGTTCAAAAAGCTTCCGATTTCTAAAACCACAGCTGCCTGTCCTGTGATGCCTGCAGCCATCCTCGTTTCTTCTGTGCAGCATTTTGGCAATATGTACAATACCAAAGGCATCCCCTTGGTCAAATTATCCATAACTGACATGGTGTTGATTACCAATTTTGTTTTCAGCAAGATTAAAATTGGAATGTTAGTTGCAACTTTCTGAGGAGCTCTCAGGATAAGCTACAGGCAGAATTATATCAAGTGATTATATATTTGATTTCTAGTAGATATCAAGTATGTATTATGCTTGATCTTTGACTTGTGCTTCTCTGTAGTCTTGCTCTATGCATTGTATTTATATCACGTACTTTCAGAAATGCATAGTAAAACTTTAGTGGGACAAAGTAAAGACTGAAATCTTTGCAAGAATTTTGAAAATGTGTTTGTAGAAGGTGCTGTTTTGGATGGGTACAAGACTTGAAACGTCTTTCTGAAGTTTGAGAGGACTCTTAACTGCCTCTTTTCTGATGGATTGTCTCCTTTGGTTGAGTGGTTCTAAATGTAGCCATCTTTTCAATGCCATTGCTTATACCAGGGACTCAAAAATTGTCCGGATATTCACCAGGTCTGCCTTTCTGCTGTACCTTCTATCAAATACAGTTGTGTGAAGTCCAGCAATATTTCAGTTGTTAATTCAACTGAAGTCCTGTATGGACTAAAATTGATGGGCAATTAATGCTGTAGATAATCGCTTTGCTTAGTCTCCGTTTCCGAAGCATGTTTTAATAGTTACCCTGACAGGTTCTAAGAATCTGTGCAGTGTATTTTGAAGACAAAATGTAATTTTGTATTTGTCTTGCCTTATACAGTTTTCTGCTGTTGTAATTTTTTTTCACTTCTACAGTTTGATACAGGACAGTGTTGGGACAGGATGATGTGCATAGGTGACATGAATTATGACCTATGTTGTGATCTGGGTTCCATATTGAGAGTATTAAGAAGATATTTTTGGCTGTGTGCCACACATAACATTTTTCCCATCAGATCTCTATCAAGATTTGTATAATTCTGTATTAATCCTTGTTAATTGTATGTGTCTCTAAGCCTGTTTGGAAAGTGTTGACCAAAGTTTTCATGCAGGAACTTTTACTGCATTCAAAATGGTCACAATAATACTGTAGACACTTCATAAATGCAATGTGGAGAGAAGGCTAATTTTGTAAATAGAAAGGTTTGTTGTGAGTGAATCAATATGCTTAAACCTGTCAATGGCTTCATATTATCATAAGCCATATGTACTAAACTGTATATCTTGTCTGCATAATACATCACCATGGTAAAGACCCTACTCTTCAAGAGAATTTTTTCCCAAGTTAATTCATAAGCCAACACTGTGATATTTGAAAATGTGCCAAATTCGAAGAATAGTGATGTGATAGTTAAGCTCTGTCATGAAGCAGAAACCTTTAAGTAGTGATTCAGTTTCTTCTTTTCATTCTCCAAACAGCCTCTGTTTCTAGTGGCAGATTTAATGGTATGATTTACAGCACTAAAAGACCTTTATCAGGGCCAGAAAAATGACAAACAATAAATATATGGAGCATTATGTTAACAGCCACCACACAATACCTTGTCAGTTACAGCTTGATAGTGATACATTTTAATTTTGTCTTTCATAAAAAATCTTGGCGCGTATCTCTCATTTGAAGACAGGCTTGGAAGTCAAGTGTGTCATCTAACCATGCAGTTTATCACCCTCTATATTTTTTGTCCTTTTCATTTAATGTCATCTCTATGGCAACAGCATCGCCCTGGAAATAATTTTCAAAACAGCTTATTTGTTTGAGGGGGACTGACTGAAGTTCAAAGATGTTTGGTTTAGAAAGCAGCTCTAGTTTATGTTTAATAATAATTCTGAAGGGTTTCATGTAAACAGTACCAGACTGGATACAGAGAGATTAGGAAGATATCCTTTTACCAGACAAGGGTTGTACCAATTCATGCAAAGTCTGGTGTATTAGATGATACTGGTCTGCTTGGGCAATTCCAGTGCCTGTTTAGGGAAGGGCTGTGAGCCTCAGCTGTTGCTGAGAATTTGGGGTTCCTCTGTCTCTACAGCCATATAGCTGGTGCAGCCCAATGCTGTGGCACACCAGTGGCCTCTCCCCTGCTTGTGACAATTGTACCAGCAGTGTGTTGGAGAGAACACCTTTGCACTGCAAATGCATAGTTCTAGTTCATAGAGCCAGCAATGAGCCACATACATATCTACATTTTATAGAAAAAAATTTCACTAACTGTTCCAAGCAACAGACTGAGTTATTGATAAGAGTGACAAGAGGCCTTCCTGCTTTTAAATAAACTTCCTCCTAAAAGTAGAAGTCTGACAATTTTAAGGACAGATAAAAGTTCTTACCTAAGGATTCTGCTTTGTTTCTCATATTCGTTGTACAACTGTGAAGCAAAGTGAATCAGGAATACAGAGCTTGAGGGGGTGGGTATTATGGAGCCTTTATTAAGGAGTGTTTTGTTGTTTGGCTGGTTTTTACTGAAAAGGTAATTTTACCAGTATAAAGCTCTTGGTTTAGACTATATCCCAACCCTGAACACAGAAATAGATGTGATTTTCAGTGGAATTCTTTAAAACAACAGATGACTAATTATATTAGGTTTTGCTACTGGTTTATTAAATATTTAGTTCTCTTTAATGTAAATTACACAGTGTCCTCTCAGACTTTTCTAAATTGTGTGATGTGTTTAGTTGCATATATTATTCTTACTACTTCAAGGGCCAGGCTAATTTATTTGTTAAACCTCTTCAGAAAAGGAAATTCCATCTTAAGCATATAGTGTGCTTCAAGTAGAGTGTTGTTGAGTATATAAAAGATTTGCTTTATGTTTAGCAGTTATGGAATAGCTTTAATTTTTAAAATCCAATTTCTTCCACTATGATCCCTTGCATCTAATAGCACAGCCTAATGTGAGCAATGTTTGCCATCTGCAATTTAATACTGAAGTATTGTAACGTAGCAAATGCATGTAGTCTTGGTTATGAGTGCCTGATGTAGCTATTAAATCAACCCTCAAATTTATAAATGCTATATTAAAATAAATTTTAAAAGCCTCTAAGAAACTAAATGTCAATTCCACTATTGATAGGCATTTGTAGACTTCAATAATCAAATAAAAAAATCAAAAATTAACACATATGTGTGTTTCATTGGTGTTCTACACTGGAAAAGATGCAGAAGAAATCTGGTCTTCAAAACTTTCTTAGCGATGCTGCTCAAAGTCTTAGAAGGGAGCCCATAATTCTCCTTCCAGCACCCTGCAGGTAAGTGATCACAAATGCACACACACATTTCCATTTCTTAGCACCTGGCAAAGGGAACTTTCCTTCAAACCATACCGCCTATAATTCAGGAAAAGAGCAGATGAAAGAAATTATAGCAACTTTCCACATCATCTGGGCTGATGGCAGTTACCACTAGCAGCTTGCTGTGGAGAACTGCTGCAAGAAGGGGATTATATGGAAAATGGACTACTGAAAGATATGGGATAAAAAGACAACTCCAGGGGAAGACCTCCTTTTTGGTATTTTGCCATTACATTAACTAAGAGTTTAGTGGTTTTCTTCCATGACTGTAAACAGACACACACTCATAAACACACATATATATTCAGACTTCTAAAGGAGAGGGAGGAGAAGTAAGTTTTCTTTGCAATAATTCCAAGCATATGGAAAAAAGAATATTGTTTGTTATAGCTCATGGGCTTATGATATTTAAATTAAAATAGATTTTCCTAAATAAAAATAGATTTTATGGCATATGCCTATTAAAATGGTGCCATTCTGTTTCTCAGCATTGTTAAAAAGTAATGTTTTTAAAATATTTTATACCACCTTGCCTTTTTGGCTGGCATTCAACAGCACTGAAACCTGCCATTAAGAAATTTTAATTTTTTTATTTTTTTTTTCAAAAAGGTAACATAGATAATAGGGTATCTCCATAGCTCAATTACAGCTTCTCAATATTCCCACTTTGAGGATTTTCCTACCTCCTTTATAATTACTTAAAAGTTTAGAAGCATAAAAATTTTAACTCAATATTTAAGGAAAAAAAAAAAAAAAGAAAGAAAAATCAGCAAAGAATCAGCTGCTTGTGAAACGATGGCAGGGAATTTTCTTGGTGATGTCAACTCTCATTAAAATTGAGCAGATTGTTTCCACAGCAAACATCTAACAAAGCAGAAATCCAGGTGCTTTCCTACTTCCCATACACCTCAATCTTTTTACTTCTAAGTTTGATTTTATTTTTTCTTGAAAATTTACTTATTTCATTTGAGCAATCAAAGACCATCTCCTTTCCTGAAGGACATTTATCAGTGTATTCACCTCTAAAATTAGAAGCCATACCTGGACTTGCCTGATTTTTAGTGTCATAATTTTTAGAGAATAACCTGAAAACTAATCAGGTGACCTAAAGCTTTGCATAACAGGGGAGGATTTTTGGATCCTGTGAGAGCTAAGTGCCATGGACAAAACCTCAGAAACAAAGAAGTTGTTACTTTTTGCCTTCAGGCAGATATAAACTCAGGCAGAGGGACAGGCTGAGATGTTGGCCAAGTATAGCCTTAGGAAAACTCTCACTTGACCGAATAGGTAAGATGATAGAATTTCCCAGGCACAGATTTGGTGGGCATATTGGCCAATATAAAGTCTCATGTTCATTCAAATGGATTTATAGCAAATTTTTACTTGTCTGTCTGGTTCTGCAGTGTGGGAAAACATTTTGAGAACTTTTAGAGCACATTGCTTTTCCAAGTTAATTATTAGTAGGCTGCCCTGAGCATTGTAATTAGAGTTTGCAATAGACAGGTGATTTTGAAAACTAAATCCATCTGGCAAATTTCATTGAATCTTTGATATCTTGTTGAAGTGTGAGTGCAAACGGATCTATTGTTCAGTTTTGCAACTGCACAACCTAATGACTGAATTGCCTGGGCAGAAAGCAGTGCAGAAAAACTGTTGCAGTGTTGTGGTTCACAAGGAAGCTGGGAAATGGCCATAGTGAACAGGTGGGCTGAAGCGTTTGGTCAGTGGTGAAAATTGTGAAGGTGAAACTCTCAGCTTTTACTTTTCTTTTTTTTTTTTTTTTTTTTTCATGAGAATAAACAGTCTTTGAGACTTTGAGACTTTGAGTCTTTGAGTCTTTGTGCACTGTATGAAAACATATAGAAGTGATGCTAAACTTCAACAATGTTACATGATGGCCTGCCAGAGGAGAGGAAATGGGAGGAGACAATGGGCTTCAGGATAATTCCTCCTTTTCCAAGGGACGGATTGGCAGCTTGAACTGTTGATGAAAAAGGTAGGAAAATTAAAAAGTTTGGAGTCTTGCTGGCAAACAGAAACCTGAAAAAACAATTTCCATTTTTACTATTCTCTTTAATCATCTGTCTTTTTAAAGCTACTTAAGGCATGTATGTTCTACAAATATTTAAATGGATTTCAAATTTTGAAAATTCTTAACTTTCGATATACAACATTTTCTGTTATTTTTAAAATATTCTATTCTTAAGTCTATGTAGTTTTGCTAGAGAAAATAAGACACAGCAAACATTGTAGTTTAGAACTCTTAATTGTAGAACATTTTCACTTCAACCTCGCTTGTTGTAGGAGCTATTTTCCTACAGAATCACAGTCAGCTCTTTAAATACCATGTGTCATGGATATTCAAGTAGTTAGCTGTGGGTTTATTCACAATGAACTCAAATAGTTATTTATTATGTTTTTATGTTAATAATTTTGTTCCCTTAAAAAAAAAGCAGCCTGTATTTTCATGAAAATGGGTTAATAAATTGCCATTTTTCCTTCATTGGAAAATGATAACTTCTTGAAAATATGGCATGGATCAGGAATACTAGTGGTGGGAAAACAGCTATTTGTTTACAGAAATATACTGTAAAAGTCAACAAATTTGGTGTATTGACAGAAAAAAAAAGCTTTTTAAAATGTTATTAAGTAAATATTCCTGTCTTTATTAAGACTAGTTTAAAATTAGTTACTAATACTAGGCTTATACACAAACCTCTACCTTTTTTTCATTCATACAGTATTATGACAGAATGGCCTATTGATGAAAATTACTTATTGGTAAAAATAATCCATGCCTCTTATGTTGCTTGAATTTATATTAATACAGATATTATTCTCTGTTAAAGGAGCAAAACAGAAATAACAATAACAAATTGTTCTATTAATGCCTTAAACCTCCAAAAGTATTAGGATTATAAATTCAGTCAGGTGAAAGGGCTAATCAAACATTCCTATATAAGAGACCAGACCCTGTTTTAGCAGATGCTTAGGGCTTGTTTGCCATGGTTTTCGTTTGTATTTGCAGCACTCTAGTATTGTAAAATAATTTATCAAGTATTTTGTATGCCAAAGTCTGTTTGAGCCTTAATCCATAACTGACCTGGATTAGTTTATAGCATCTATACTAGTGTTTCCGTTTGCATTTTACAGCTAGAAACATGGTTGTGACCAGATAACCAGAGACATCACTGTATTATAGGTGGAAACTGGGTTTTTAATAAAGATTTATACTTGGAGGTCTGCTTTCATTAACAAAACAAAAAAATAAAATAGAATGTTCAGAGAGATTTTGACTTGATCATTAGGTAGTTTGCAAGATTTATGTTTCACAGAATGCTCTTCACTTTCTTCTAGCATACAATATGTGCATACTCATTCCCTAGAAAAGTAGTTTTAGGATAGAAGAAAATATACAGAGACTTTCACAGAAGGGACTATAGTATTTTGTTGTGTGCATGAACAAGTATGTAAACTATGTATTTACATAGCTTAAAGAAAAACATACATTTACATAAATATAAGTCATAGGAACAGATTTACACTAATGTCTTAATTCTCCTCTAAGTCAAAGCTGCTTTGCAGAGCTTTACTTCATGCTGTTGCTGTAACTTAATTATGAAAACAATTTACCTCCCAGTATTCCCAGTCCTGTGCTCAATGCACATGGTGATGGCACAGACAGAGCAACTGAGAAAAGGATGTGATGAGGTCCTCCCTGCCTCCCAATCACAGTAGCCTGCTGCAATTGATGGCTTTGCTAGTGTACACAGGGCACTACCTCAAACTTTTAGGCAAAGTAGTGAATAATGCAGGTATCTTTGTGCGTCGTTTTTCTTTCTCGTTGAGCCATGTTTAACTTTTCCTTGTGTAGTGAGTGTGTCTGGGAAGTGCCGGACAAATTTAGATGAAGCAAAATCTTTAATTTTAAATAGGATCATCTTTTTCTCTATTGTAATACAATCAAAGCTAAACTCCACATTTTTTAGGGCTGGGGAAGAGGAGAAGGGAAAGCATTCTCGTGACTTAATTTTTTGTGCTTCCCCTGGATTTTTCTCACCAGTAAATACTGCTGAAATATTGTGCAAGAATTTAGCATATCTTTAGATTGTCTTCTGACAACCCTGAACAATTCAACAAACTGCGCGATAAATGATCGTGAAGAAGCTGTTCCCATGACCCTTTTTTCGTTTGTTTATTTCTGCCTGTAAAATAAGACTTACAATATTGCATCAGAATATTATTTCATAATGTAGTGTTCTGGCTGTAACCTTCCTGCTTGTTTTATGATTTTCATTGTTTAACTCACTGCAGTGAAACATCATTAACCTAAAGACTCTGGGATTGTATGACTTTGGGCTTGTGGAAGTTTGGATGGTTGCAATATGTCTATTAGTAGTGGAAGTTTGGAATGCAAGCTTAGCCCTGGAGATCAATTGCATTATACTGTAGCAGTATCCTTTTCTTGGGGAGAAAAGCACAAGTGTTGTGGCTTGTGGTGCTTCCTGTGTCCAGGGTAATTCAAATATCTACTCAGTACTGTCGTGTGCTCAACAGACACAACCATTCCAAGGAAATCTGGAGCTCCTGTCAATATTTGGGTGGTTTATGACCAGAGTCTGAAAATACCCTTTAATAATTTAAAGGAATTTTAACAGACACTAGGATATAATTCTAAGTAAGTGAGGTGTTTGGCAAAATTGATAAATCATAATCTGGATTAGAGGGGGAAAAAAAAATTCAAAGCATAATTTCATTCTACTTTTTTTTCACCATTGTCAATTTTTGCTACCAGTGCAACCAACAGGACTCTTGACCCATGATACCACCACATCATTTAACTCTCTTCTCTATTTCCTTGAATAATCTGAGTTATCTAAGCAATTTACATGAAATGTCTTTTCCTGCGCTAGGCCTAGCAAAATTCCAACCCAAATTAGAGAAGGTGGTGTTGGATGTCAGAGCCTTCATTTACTACTTTCCAATTTCTGTGCAAAGCTGATTTCAGATGGTTATTTACTTTTTGTTGGTTTTGGAAAACATCGCCCCAGACTGTCTATTCCAATTTTATGTTTGAGTTTACTCAAATCTCAAGGTGTAAAGGAAATTAAAAATGTGAAGTAAATACGTACACCACTTCCATTTACACCAGTGAAATTTGCTTGCTGGGGAACATACATTGGTTTCTACTGGCTGTACCATAGGTGAGCTGTTTATATGGGTTGTTAAGTTTAAAAGTATCCAACACATCTTGGTAAAAGTCACCTGGCAATTCTGTCTGAGAAATCAAGACCTCTGTAACATTTGCTAATGCAGCTGGCAGCATATTTCTGAATTGCACAGTGCAGCTGGACAGAGAAGGTTCTTGGCTCAGAGCAGTACTTTGAGGCTGTGTGTTTCCATGCTATGGTTCTATACTGGTATATCCTCAAGGAACTAAATTGTATGAACTTGCTGGTTTTTGTGGCCAGTAGCTGTGACATCTGTGTTACCACACATAGTTTAATATAAAGAATCCATTGGAGATTTAACTGCTGATAGAAAGAATGAAGCAATGGTCTTGTGCTTCCTCCTACAAGTATCTAAGAAAAATTTATCTCGTCCCCCCCTATACTGGCTTTTATTAAGAGGCTGTAGTTATTTCTTTTAAAATATTGTTTAATTCTATTTCCATTGAACCTTTTTATCACATAATCTCTTTTATTTCTCTGTTATTTCATTTGTATTCATATAGGTTCCAGTAGAATTCTGGACTAACAGCCAGTAAATGTTGTCCAACCTCCAAAACGGGATTTTAATCATTAGCTTATTCTTTAGCAGCATAGGATATTCTTCTTCATAGCAGTTAGATGCATACAGTAAATTTCAGCTTTGCTTATTGGTTGCAGGTTGATTCTCAAACTTGAGGACATTTAGTACAAGTGTTTCAATGCAATACGTTTTTAGGTTGACTGACTCCTGAGAAGATGAGCAAGTGTGATCATTGTGAAATCCTTTTGTCATTGTCTGTTTAACGAATGTAAATGGAACCTTCACCATTGGTGCTGACGTTGAGACTCAAGAGAGATGAATCTGAGACTCTTTAAGATGACTATTCAAACTGTGCTTTGTCAAGAGCCACTGCAACTGAAAATCATTGTAGTGGTCTACAAGTCTTGCAGCTTTAAGAGACATTATTCCCTAATTTGTGGTGTTACAGAGACCAAAAGGAGTTTCAGTGTGTATATATATATATAACTTCCATTAATACAATTTCTGACTAAATAGTCAATACACCAGATAAAACCACTATTTACTCACACATTCAACAGAGTGAAAATATTAAAATGGAAGAATGAAAGAATTTCTGATGGAATATATAACAGAGCAGGTTTGGGAGCAACAAACTCTAGCTATAATTGTATTTAAAAAAAAAGAAAAACCAAAAATGAACAACAACGATGTGGTAATTAAAATAGGGTGTAAATCAGGAAGAAGATATGACACTTCTATTTACCTGGTTTTGTAACTTGGTCTGTTTGTTCAATAAATAAAATGTTAAGTGCAATTTTTTTTGTAAATCTTGTGTATTGATGGTATTTATTCAGACCAAACTATGCAAGAAAGGACTTAGGTCCAACAAGTCAGAGCTGGTTGAGCCGTATGATTAGGGAGAGAAACTTGTGACTTGAATGTACCATAAGTGCTCAAATATCAAAAACAAACTGATAGAGCAATTTATTATAGATTTCATAATTCTGAAGTTCTGATTAATTATTATCTTTTGGGTAGACTGTAGTACGTCTTTTCCATAGTGGTCAAAAAAATTCCATATAATCAAAGCTCCATTATAATCAAAATTCCATTATAATCAAAGCTATAGCTCATTGGTTCAATAACAGCAGCAGCAAGTTGTGAAGAAATAGGATATTTAACCCATTTTTGGTTTGTATTGAAACACATCACCAAGAAAACTTTTATACAGGAAGGTTTAAGGTCTCAGCTATATGTTGCATACCAGCAGTACATAGAAGTTCAGATTTCTCAGAAGTTTGTTTTGATCGTGGCTATTGGAAATTCTTCAGTAGGATTATGTGTACTTAGTTACTAAAGGTTTACTAAATATCACATTTTGAGGCATGCCAGTTTTTTTCTCAAGAAGCTTTCTGTTGTGCGTATTAGGGGCAATTGATCACAGCATCTTATGTGCAATGGGATGATCACATTTTGGAGGCACAACTAGGGTAAGTTTAAAAAGCATATTCAAAACTAGGACAGCACACTGACTAAATCAAAGTAACATGGTCCCTATTGTACGTTTCAAGTATGCTTCTGAATGAAATAATCTGTTGACATTAACAGACTCAGGAACTTATAGTAAATCTCATAAAAATCAGTGGCAGGTTTGTGCTAGTTTAGACTTTTCTGGGCAGGATGGATAGTTTGGGAATGATTAATATATCTGAGAAAAGTACAGAGCAAGAAGTCTTCATAAATATTTATTTGGAAATATTTCTCTGGACCAAAACATGTGGATGGGGCATGGAAGTTCCAGGAGAAATCCTATGTTCAAGCTGTAATTATCCTGACCAGTTTCAACTTTTCTGGATGTTTTCCAGGATGGGGTTAACTCACATTTAAACTATAGAGCAATCTGAGTTAGTTCTGACTTACTAGTGCTATTGTGACAAAAAAATGATTGTTTGGTAGTATTAGAAGGCTGTATTTTATGCAAGGCTTGATAAAAGAATATCCTCTAATTTGAACTATTATTTCACTTTTATTTTGCACTATGTTAATCACTTGGATTTTTTGAAATGTTGCAGTATGTGTGGTTTAAATATGAATACAGTTTCAAGTTGTTTGTTTTATTTTTTTTTTATTTGAGGATAATGAATGGGGAAAAAAATAAGAAAAGGGTAAACAACAGTAATCTTATTAATGCAGGGGTTTTTTGAAGGGCTAAACTGTCATACCCTGCTGCCAAGAGTTACAAAACTAAAACTCTTTATTGCCTTTTCACTTGCCTAGGTTCTGTGGGTTTTAAACTAATCATTTCTTCTTATCTTATGGTGACTTTTTAATGATTTCAAAACTACTATATTACTGAGCACAGAATATGATTTCTCAAGCATAAAAGACATGAGCTCTAATGATTCAAATTTAAAGTCTAAAAGAAATGCAGAACGATGGTGTTTATAGTAAATATAGTGAAATTATACAATTTCAAAATTGATCTTTAAGTTGATAGTCTACCACAAAATGGGGTGAGCACACTAGGGAAAAAAAGGCTTTCAAAACAATAGACAAAAAAGGGACATTAAAACTTTCAAAGTTTCAACTTCACTCTCTTGAGAATCCTTTCTTCTTCAATGGTGCTCCTTTTGGCATCATCATATCCTTTGTAGTTGATATTTAATTTCATACATTTCCTTAAAACCTACTTATATGTTGGAAACACAAGGCACAAGATCTACCCTCAGCATTGGTGGATCAATCTCATGATGATTAGGAACAGATAGCTTGTATTTTTTATATTGAATAAAAATGTATATTATTGCCTTCAAAGTTTGCCGACAGTCAGTTCTTACAACTGTACTGTTGTTTACCTTATTGTCATCACTCAAGAAGAATTCAGCATATGATCTTTATTTCTTGCTATAGTAGAATAATCTGCAAAAGGCTTTTTTCATAGGCAAGCTGTCTTATTCACCTTGATCCTACCTTATCTTTACTTGTTATTTCCAACGTCACTTCCAATCAATTCAAGGCAAGTTTTGGTGCAATCTAATTTTTGCTTGAACACAGGGAGTCAGACATAGAGATTGAGAGGTTTTTTTGTTATTAACTTGTACCTTTAAAAAGTACTTAAGGATGACTTTTAATCTGCTTGACTGCTGCATCTAGTGTTCCTCTTTCTGAGACAACTGTGCTTTACTTTGAATTCACTGTTTGATGTTAGTGTATCAAAAAAACTCATTATTCTGAATTCCTCAATTGATCCAATATTCAGATGTTTTGGTTTTCGTTTTTTAAAGTAATGCATTTCATTGAAATACTTTGAACGGTGATGAGCTTGTTTATTTTCTTGCGCAAAAGTAACGTTTGTAGCATAGGTTGTTTTTCATAAGCCATCCTAAACTACCTTTGAACCAAACCAGTCAAATATCAGACATACCTTATCCATTAGTAATTTATTTGTCAAGATTTTAGTCTTTCTCAAATTCAGTATCACATTTATTTCTTCAAGCTGATTTCTTGTAGGACAAGAAACTGTTTCCTCTGAGGGTTGGTATTACATTGATAACCATGACAGAGAACAAGTGACCTCCTTATTCTTGCTACTAAGAATGCATCTACATTAAGAGCTCAAGTAATTCCAGTGACTTCATGTTATTTACTGACTTTAAGCATGTGTATACATGATTTTTCTCTATGATACGGTAGTAAAAGTGTATTGTATGCTTTTCATGGTTTTTTCCTTGTACCTTGTTCATGTTTCCAGCAACAGAGTAAGATGAAAATATGACATATGCTTAGGGTTTGTCTTCAAAAGTTGGAATGGTTTGCTTTATCTGAAAATGGGTACTCCCTCTGATGCCTCTTCCTATCAAGATTCAAGTTAAACTTGTTTTTCAAAATAAGCTCGATTAAATATTGATAGACGGTGCTTTTTCTTTTGTGTGGTGATTAGTGATATTTTCGATGTATTAAGGAGTGAGATCTCTAATTTGTTTTAATCTTTCCTCCAAGGATATGTAAGAGCAATTCTTTGAAAACAGTCTTTATACTTTTAGGCCATAATGTATAGCTGAAAGAAATGTAGGTCTTGATTTCAAAAGAATCCAAGTAATAAAACATTTCTAAACCAAAAAATATAACTAATCAAAATAATTAGAATAGCAAAGTGCAGTTGTTCAGTGATACATATTAGCTAGAAAAAGAAAAATTGTTTTTTTCTGAAAATAACTAGCAAAACCCAACTGAGCTCATGTTTTATTAAAAGCCACTTTTATTGCACTGGCTGTTTTGTCTGAAATGTAATTTACATTTCCATCTGCAAGTACTTTCTTATAAAATTCTATAGATAACTTCCAGTTGTCACCACTTTTATACTAGAAACTTTCCCTTGGTATATGCTGAAAAATTGCATGTCAATTAAACATGCTTTAAATATCTGTATTTGTTAACTTACAAGGTTGTTACACAATGTGTTAATGAGATTAGCTATATTATTTTCTGCCAACTTTATTTAGGCACAGCCTCTATGCCCTTTTACAACCAGATTTCTTCACATTTCTAGTATACTCATTATTTATAGTTCCAGCTACAGCATAGCTTCCAGTTAATGGGTGAAGTATATAAACACAAGTTTTAAATCAGAAATACAAAATGGCAAAGCGGAGCTCAGCCCTGAATTGAGCTAGGTTTCAGCACAGTGCAACAGCAGCAAACAATCTGTGTAGCAACCAGGTACAGAAAAAATACAGTTAAGTACCAGAACGGATTACCTAGAGAAGCTGTGGAGTATCCAACGTTGCAGGCTTGTGGAAAATAAATTCTTGCTCTCTTATCTCTATTTTGAAGATGACTTATGAAAATTATTCTATTGACCTGAATAAGCCCTTCTAAACTCACCCTCAATGAGATTTTGGCAGAGATTAGTTTTCTGGCTCTTCTGATGTAGTAATAGTTTGGGAAGTCCCAGAATCCCTGGGGTATAACATTGTTTTTGATAGTCTTAGGTTTTTATTTTTATAATTTAGTTTGGGACTAGAATCTAGATCTTTGTAGGATTTTTAGACTAGTGATATTTGTAGACAGACCATCTGTCATGAACTATATTCCATTGCACAGAGCACAGATATTGAGGATCTTATCTGAAATCTATTAAGAGTTGATCAGCATGTTTACCTTAGGTGGCACCTATCTTACCAACTTCCTTCTAAGAGACTGCAGAGAAGAAGAGTAACCTTATTTTTTAGAGTTTATGTCCTGTAGATGTAGCTCCCTTTATTTTCCACAAATATTTAACTCAAGTAACTCACTGAATGGACTCAGCATGAAATCATTAAATGGAAACATTTCCAGATATTAATCTCTGAAATTAAGATATTTAACTCATACATTTAAAAACAACTTGATGCACAAATATTAGCATTAATCTGCTTCCAAAAGTGTTTTTATCTTGTCAGTGGAGGTTTTTAAAGTCAGTGGCTCAGAGCATAACTGACTTATTTAGGCAGGAGGACAGATTGGGTAAACCTGCAGAGACCTTACAAGTTCCTGTTTCCTGCAAAAGCATATAGAAGGGTTATTTGGGCCTAATGTACTTTGTAGGAACATAGATATATGAACATAGTATGATCATACATAATCCTCCATGAACCAGGGAAAGAGTCAGGTAATAAAGTTATTTAAGCATGGAAAGTGAGAGACTGATAGTTCCTGTTATACATTAAAAAGTGTATGATGGTGATATTACCATAAAAAGAGAGATGTCTTTATAGGCACTAGATAACAAACAGTACCCTCATACATGTTAAATTTATTCAAAATACTGTCTACTCTTTTCACAAAACAATATTATTGGTATGGATTCTTTACATAGTTCTTTAATCCAAATTATGTTCCAGTAATTTAAATCGCTTTTGTTGGGAAACAGCAGTAAAAAGGTCTAAATTATTTACAAAAATAAATTTATGAAAACAATATTTGAAATGCTCTTTGAGGCACAAGATCAAATAAACACAAGTGCTTTGAGCCCATTTTCTGTTCAGCAGCATCCATTTGCACAGATCACTGCTTCCCAGAAGGGAATAATTTGCATTGTGCTGCTCATATTTTGGGATTTCAGGTAAAAATTGGCACATAAGCATTTCTTAACAGACTAAGGTATTAGGATCCTGAAAAGCTTGCTGGATCCATGTTTGTTCACAAATGTCACTGAAAAAAATTTTGATCTAATTATTAACCTGGCATACTTCTCAGTGAAGTGTTAACAAGAATATTTGTAAATCATACATAATGAGCCATGTAAGAAGACCTAAAGACATTTTAATTTTTCATTTGTATACACAGGAAACCCACTAATTCTTAAAACTGAAATGTAATAAGGGATTTTCAAGTGCCATGTCTTCCACTAGAGAATGAAGAAGCAGAAAAGTAATCTCTTGCTCAAGTTGTCAAAATCTTAAGACAGAAGATATAATCGTGAATTCTTTGATTCTAGGGCAAGCAATATTTTTTATCATTTTTATTGAAGTTTTTCTAAATTAACAGTTGTTGCTTTTGCTTTCTCTTTTTCTTTTTGGTGTCTTTTTTTTTTTCTTTTGTTACTCTTTTGCTTTTTCTCTCAAGCAGCTCTAATAATCAACATCTGTGAAATATCTCATTGCAAGTTTTAAATTCTGGAAGTTTTAAGTTTTTACATACTTATCCAAATTAAAGCTCTCAATTCTAAGGTTTCTTTGCATGTCGGTGGCATGAGAGTTTACTTTGAATACTACTGCTATAGCAGGAAAAAAATAGCACTATTTGTTCCCCATGTTGTTTTTCAGAGGGGAATATTTTTTTCTGTTTACTTACACTGATTTTTTTTTGTCCAGAGTGGTATCCTTGTAGATTTTAGTCATGCACATATTATGTCATGGAGAATGAATGTTTGGGAACATCTTTAGATTTATACTGCGTAAACAAGGCTTGTATGAATTTAGTGGTGATAAATATTCTTAATTCAGTCTGCCTCTGTCTTGCTCCAAAATTTGACAGGATTAAAGTTTACAAAAATACTGTTTTAGTGCAAATTGATAGGTTGCTGAATTAGCAGCCACACACAGAGAAAGGCTTACAGACTGAGCATCTTATAATTTCTGAGACTGTGAGTATTTTGGTCGTTCATTGCACATTTACTGCCCAACTCTTCCATACATGTAGAGCTTGTAATGAAGCACAGTAGGATGGATTTTAGCTGGAAATAATAAGGGCAGGGGAAGGGACAGATCAGAATATGGGTATTCGAATTCAATCCATCTCTCTATTTATATAAAGTGAAAAACAAATTTCAGTGAAGGTATGAGGATAACACACTGCAGACTAAAAGTGATGTTCATTGTGAAGTCACAGCTAGGATAATGTTGCTTTGGCTAAATAAGGGGTGATCGGATATTTGCTTAATTTAATATAGTGTGATATTTGGATGATAAGAAGTCAACTTTCCATTCTACATCTGAACCCTTATGAACAGGCATAATGGGATTTCAGAGCATAATACTGCTTTGAGCGGAAATAGTTGCTTCAGGTCTTCATATGCAGCTATACTGGGGATTAGTTGCAGAAAAATCTCTGGGAGAACAGCATACGATTTTGGGTAGCCTTTCTTTCTTGGATAAAAAGTGATCCACTATGTAAGCAGACACATTCTTTTGACTTAAGTAACTACACATACGCATGCAGTGACTAATTTTCCCTATCAAGTTTTAGGATCTCAAAAAGATACAGTCTCTAATTTTACCTAAGGAGAAAACATAAGTATGAATAAGAAACTGAAATTAAATATCTGCTTTGAGATGGGTACTGTTGGTATGTTTTTGATACTATATCAAACTGCATTTTTGGTGGTTTCATCTCTGTGTTTTATGGATATGGCTTGTTGGCGGGCTGTTCATTTATACCATGAAACAGCTTATAAACTGGCTTTTCATTTTATTGCCTTAAATGAGCTGGGCTTCAAACTACAGATAATGAGATGATCACTAGAAAAATATGTGGTTCCCTTTCTGACTTTTTAGTCACTTTTAGGAGTGTATACTCAGAAGTAAACATGTATCAATGTATAAGAAGCACAGCTGCACTTTGTAGGCATAATACAACAAAATAAAATCTTTGTGTCTTTGAACCAGTGTCTCTGTTCATTTTACTCTAATCCATCATGGGACTAGCATTTCTTTCCAAGAAATAAGACAATTTTAGAACCTATTTTAACAATGGGAAATCAAAACTTGTTTAGCACAGGTGTTTTCATGATTTTGATGGAAGAGAGGAATATATAGCTTTGAAAACTGTATTTCCACCTGCTTACAATGTAGCTTTAGGATACAATATACAACAGTAGAGTTGCCTGGATCAAGCTGTTCTATAAAGCTGTTTGTTGGGGTTTTTTTCTTTGTGTTATTCATGCTCAACTGTTCATTTATATATATATATATATATATATATATATATATATATATAAATAAATATAAATGTACACATATACATACATGCATACATATAAATGTATGTTTCTGGATTCACTACAGAAGATAAATTCTTTACCCAAAATCTTTATTGTAAGAATAATTATATAATCAATAGAAAGATGGTGAAAACCTGTCTCCCTAGATAAAGTTGAGCAAAGACAACTCCATAAGACTAAAATGGATGAGATACACTTTTAAAATATGTCTAAGTTGTAAGTTTAATTCTTATATAATTTTAATGTATATTTTCATAAGGAAGCTGCATCTCATGTTTTTTAAGAATACAAATGTAAAATAAGAGTGCCTTTAAATATGTATATCACCTACATCAATATATTTGATATGAAGCTGTAGAAATAAGGAATACTAAATTTATACATAAACCTTTTGTATGATTAAAAAAAGAACTTTTCATTATGTGGGGTTTTTTTTGCTCTGAGTACTGTAGAATATAGTAGGCATTTCTGTGGAACTATTAAACTGACTTAATGGATTCCATGGCATGAATTAGGTTTTGTGTATTTACAAATAATTACTATAGAAGATATTATTTTCTCTTTGCCTGGATCTATGGATGCACAGCAAAGTGCATTGTCTTCTGAACTCTTTTGATGGAACAGTTCTATCTTGAAGTCAGATTAGGTACTCATGTATTTTACTTTTGATTTGAGATCGTACCAAGGTTAAAAAATCATTAAACATTCAAGTTCATGCAAGCTGGGGAGTTTTCTCTATGAAGGTGGTGACTTACCCGTACCATGTGGGGAATTTACAGCACACATTTCTCTCAGTACTTGAAGGCAGGAAGTAAATTAAATGGTTGTCATATTGCATCTTCCAGTCTTTATATTAATGGCAACTATATATCCACTTAAAAAAATTATCTGCCTTTCAAACAATAGTGTAGCAGGTTGATTGTGTTTGGTTTTTCCCCTCCAAGGATGTCAGATGCAGGGTGGGACTGACAGACTTCTGATGATTATCACCCCAATCTGTCATTTCTGTAAACATTCTGATATAGCCTGTTGCAATTGAACTGAATTCTGGTTCCATCTCACTTCCAGTGTGTTTCCAACTTGTGGAAAGTGGATTTCCTGATATCAGCTGGATCATGTGCTTTATGCTACAGCAGGATTACACATGTGCTGCCATGAAATGTGAAATCAGAGCAGAGCAAGACCTCCCCTGAGAAACACAGGCTATAAATTGTAAAACCTTTAAATGAAGGGCTAAAAGAAAAAGGCTTGCCTTAGGTTAGGGTTAATTGGTTTTGGTACAAAGAGTTTTATGTCCATAACTTACTGTCTGTCTATCTGTCCTCTTCCTGATTTCTCTAATGTTGTTTCCCTTTGGGGCAAGTTTGCATTTGTTTTTCTTGACAATGATATGGTTGAAGATGAACTGTTCTTCAGGTGTTAGAAACTTGAACTTTTTTTTACCCAGTATTTGTCAGATCTTTGCCTTGAATGAAGATTCAATTGTTTCTAAAAAGTTCCCTCTCTGAATTAAATTTCTTCTAACCTTTTCTGATTGAAAGATTAATACTTTCTCCTTTTTGTTCCATTAACTTCTTGCAAAGTCCAAGTACTGCAAGTCTTACCGATACAAACCTTAAAATGACAGAAAATTGGCTGAAAAATAGTGTTTTGCCCAGGTATTGGTTAACATGGGTAACCTTTAGGGTGTGTTCTCCCGGTTGCATAAATTTGGACGGCTGAGGGTTTTTTGCAGCATGGCAACACTTGACAATTGACTCTAAAGTGTAGTTAATTCTTTCCATGAACCCATGAAACATAGAAGTGTTTTTAAATGTAAAACATTCAACCTGTCTGAAACAGACAAATGAACAAATCATTTTCCATTAAAACTTCAGTTGCCTTTGGCAAAGCTCTGCCCTCTGATATGTCCACTTGAAGGCAAATCAGCTTGCTGAGAAACACGAGTCCTTCCATGTAAATTAGAAGACGGCCCCACAACATTTAAATGAAATGGTGCCAGAAGAGGTCAAATGTTTCTCAACACTGTAGTGGTAGTCCAGTACAGCTGCATATACAGTGAAAATACATTTGTAACCACCTTGGATCTGTTACTCCACTTTTATTGCACTTTGAGATGATTTCTGATCTCCCATCTGTGAAATTAGTCACAGGAATCACTTCTGCTTAATGTAGATGAGGCTGACACCAGAAACAGATCACAAATAGGTTGACAGCAAATCAGGAATAAATAGCAACAGGTTAGAGTAGACTGGTTAAGAAGGCTGGAAGGTAAGCGTATCCTTTGTAGGAAGAAAATAGTTTTAATTTGGCCTGTAGAATTAGGATATATTTCTGTATCTGCCATAAAGGCATCATGGCTATGTAACCCTGTCAGATCGCATTCAAGATCATATTCAGAAAAATACTCATGCATTGTTCCCTGAGTTTTTTACATTTACTTTCTTATGTGAGCCCAGTGGCCTGTCAGTTGAAGTAAATTACATATAGGACCAGAGACTGACTTAAGTTTAAATGTCTGGTTGTCATCATCATGGCTAGGCTTTGTGAACAAAGGTATGGGAAGGGCTCTACCCACGCTCGCTGCAAATGCACTGATGGCTAAAAAGGCCAATGTGGGACAGGCAAGTCCAGTTGCAAAAAGCACAGTGGAAAGTCTCCTTAGGTGGTATTGGCGACACTCAGTTCTTTCTGCTTTGTCTTTTCTCCTCGCGACTGATTCTACGTGCATTCTCAAAGGAGGCAGCAGAGTTATGGATGGTGTGTCTCCATGTCTCTCGATTGGAGGCCATAGTGGACCACTGATGGCAGTCAATATAACCAACACTGAGATGTTTCAGGGAGTCCTTGTATCTCCTCTTTGAGGATCCTCTGTTGTGGCAGCCGGTGGCGAGTTCACCATAGAGCACAATCTTAGGGAGGCAGTGATCCTCCATCCTGGAGACGTGCCCTGCCCAGCGCAGCTGCGTCCTCAGCAGCATGGCCTCAATAGTGGTGACCCCTGCCTGTTCAAGGACAGTAACATTAGTTACATAGTCAGTCCAGTGGATGTTTAGGGTTGTACAGAGGCAGTGCTGATGGAAGCATTTGAGGAGTCGCAGGTGGTGTCAGTAGATGACCCATGATTCAGACCCATATGAAAGACACTCTGTAGACACTAATCTTTGTATTTTTCTTCAGGAGTTTATTGCATCAGACTCTTTTATGGAGTTTTCTGAAAGCTCTGATTGTACAGCCAGTATGGGCAACTATTTTAAACTAGGTGAAGTGATTCACACAAGTTCTGTTTTGGAATAACTGGTACCCACACTATAGCTGTAGCCATCAGTACCACAGAATTATACTACCATGCTAGAAAAATCAAACTATGGTAATTTATTTTTTAGTGTCGTTGTTGTTTGGAGCCTGTGGGTTACATGGTACTGTGTAGTGCTTAGCCCTTTGAGGGAGTTAAGACTTAGGGTTGTCAAATATTTCTGGAAATATGGAAAACTTTTGACCCTATTTTTCTCTGCTATAGTTTCATATCTTTAAAAAGAGGTGTAGTAATACTCTCAAAATAGTAGCAACACCCTCAAAACAGACACATGAATGCTTCAGAAGGACTTGAAATACAGTGAGGATGGTCAAAGAAAAGCTGTTGAGAAATTAGCAGCTCACTTGCCAAGCAGGAATTGCAGAGTGCCTGTTAAATAACAGATTGACTTGTGTCGAAAGAGGGAGTAAAAAGGAAAATAAGCTAATATTTTGTTTGGTGATCATTTTCAATTTTCCTGCTGAGGCAAAAGCATTGAAAAATAGTAAAGACTGTAGATAAGGACAGTTCATCTGTCCTGTGCATCAATTCTCCACAGTAGTTTCTGGTGGTGGCATCTTCCTCTTTTCCATGTTCAAACAACTTTGCTTGAAGGACTCCCAAGCTCAGGAGAGATGAGTAGCTGCGCCCACAGTTAATCCCTGCCCCTTGATGTAAAAGGCCATGATAGAAAGATAGAAAGAAAAGCTATGACAAGTGTTGTACCAGTTGGCTTGTTGCTCCTGCCTTTCACTACCAGAGAATTCCCTGGGCTGGGCAGAAGTCAGGCTGCTGTCCCATCTCCTTCCCACAGTCAGTATCTCTGAAATAATTCTGCTTCTAGCAGCTGTGTGATCTACTGTCAAGTGTAGATGATGTGTAATGTATCTAAACAGGTAAAAAGCCACAATATATGGTCTTTCCTTGCCGTGGGCAGAAAGGACAGGATTTCACTCTTGTTAAGGGTTTGCTCTGTTGGCATACTGTATTGAAAATATGGACTTTCTTTTTATATTGATATTTTAGTTTAAATTTTTGTACGCAATATATCTTTAAAGATAGCATGGCTGTCCACTTATAAGAAAAATGCAAATGAAATTATGGAAGGAATAGAAAAATGCTTTTAAAAAAACAGATGCTCTGAGTTATTATTACTGAGTGCTGTAATGCCTGTATTTTTTCATATTTGTTACAGCAGATTGGATTTATAAATACTCCCACTGTCTTTGATTGTAGTTAGATTGTTGTGTTGATTAGATGAATTTGGCAGACACACAGCAATAAGCTAAGTACAAGCTAAGCAATAAAATGGATAGCAGTATTTAATTTAAATTATATTTTTTACTAAATCGGTAAATTAAACTTAGAAAATGTGCATGGATTACGTGCTGTGTAATTTGAAACGTTAACAGTAAGCTAAGTAACAATTTGTTGTAGGTAACTAATAACAAAACAAATTTAATTTATGTAGGTCATGGAGAGGCTTAGAACTATTTCTAGGAATTTATTACCCTCTCAGATTTCTCGTAGGGAAACTGAGGCATAAACTGCAGCATGAAATATGCCTAATAGTCACTTAATGAATCCAACCAATGAAAAAGATCATGAACCCTAAGATATCTGATCTTTTATATTTTGCTTTTAGCCTTATGTTTAGTGTCTAGTGCAAATTGTAGCAAGTGAGAGACTTATATCGCTAATTGAACACCTAGTGGTAAAATCCTTATTAAGATAGTTGCATTCTAATGCTATGAATGTTTCTCTATTCCAAGGTTTATTTTAATAGGGCTTTTTGGTAAGAAGTTTACCACCCTTGTTACAGTGAAGAGGTCAAATTACTACCTCAGTTTTACAGTGATGTCAATACAGTGAACTTTTACAGGATCAGCCCTACCATTTCCAAAATTAGCCCTGGGTTTACACTGCATGAATGAAGAATGAAACTGTTATGAAATCCTCTGTCATTAAAAGCTTTAGATATTTCATACCACTGAGACAAGAATCAGGTCTTGTGCATATAGTAAAAACTATAAATCACTCATCTGTTCATTCTAGTTTTGCAAGTGGTTTGGGAATTGCTGTTGTCTTGGAATAAAATATGTCTATCCATTTTGCAGTTTGATGAGTCTTTTTTGCTTTATCCTGGAAGGAATGAGTTGATATTGCCCTAGGTTGTGATGCTGTCTCAAACAACAATCTGAGGAAAAAGGCTTTAGCTGGCGTACCTAGAAACTGTTAAATATCTAGGACAAATTCTTCTAATGTGATACCTGTGTTTTGGGTTCGCTTTCTGGCAGACCCTTAGTAGCAAGCTGATGTAACAAACATGAGACAAACAGAAACACCATGGTAAGAAGAGAATTCATTGGAAGTAAAAGGATAACTTCAATTGGTCATCAAAGCAGATTGCACACACAGGGAAGAAGAAGGGAAAGGGACAGGATGTCGTTCTTACAGAACCATTATCAGCTAGTATTCCACAGCCTGCTTAACTGTTTTTTCTACTACAGATTGGTCCTGTATAGAACGTCCTCCAACTAAGGAAGGGGTAGGTAGTTGGTGAAATCTTTGTTATATCTCGATTTCCACTTCAGTTTTAGTATTTGGAAAGCCTGCAAGAGCTTGTGAAAGCCAAATTAAATTGGAATAAGAGTAATTTTGTATCGATATGAGATTTATGTTCACATGTGGGATTTTACAAGCAATCGTTGGAAATATTAAAATGTATGACTGTTAAAGTGAACGGAAGCTAAAAAATAATAAACTTCTAATGTTTGTGCAGTTTTTTCCATTTGCAGTCTGTCTGATCTAGATTATTGATTGTTATGACTGAAGTGGGAGCTTCCAGATCAGCAAAGACTCAGCTTGTGTCAGACTCCTATCCTTTGCGGATTTGACATACAATACTCATCAACTTGTGTTGAATTTTTCTGACAAAATCTCCCATTTTGACAAAAATACACTAACACATTGCAAGTTCAAACAAGTCAAAACTCTGAAGAGCTCAGCTGTGCTGATCTATTTTTCCTACTGTCATTATTTTAAGGAGAAATTCAGCCATCAACTCCAATGAGCCTGAGTACAGGCTTCCAGCATAAAAATGTAGAATTTCAAGAGGTTAACGTCACATCTGCCCTAAACATTAATTTTGCTTGAGAAAAAATGTATCACTATTTTCTTATCACTATCTGGAAATTTTATTATACAGAAATGTCAAATTAGTTCTTAGATGTGTAAAAATGAAGTGGAGCTGTGCTAACCTGGAATGTAAGCAAAATGTACATTTCTTGGAGCATGAGCCAAGTGAATGGGAATGTTCCTGTTTATGTAAGCGGACTTCGGATCAGAGCCTGCACAATCACTCGAGAAGCAATTTGCTACCTGCATTTCTCTCTGTATACTGAAAAGACTGTTAAAAATGCAGTGTGTGGTGTGGTCAGCTGACTACCTGACTGCATGGAAGGGATGCTTACAAGCATTGCAGTTTGTCTTCAAGGCAGATTTTCTAAGTTATATTTTAATTATAAAGGAATACAAATTAACTTTTTTTTTTGAGGAAGAGTAGACACTACTTTCAAAATACTCTCTGCTGGGATTAGAGCTCTATGAATTTCACTAACATAAAAGTCATCATTAATTTCTGAAATGATTCTTGATTACAGAGGCATTAAAGTTCACATTCTTAAATCACTTTTTAAAATTACTCTTTATAAATTGTTAGAGTATCTTGATAAAATTGTTCTAACTGGCACTTCAGAAGAGCATCAATTACCTCATTTTCTGTTGCACCTTTACATAACCTTTACTCTTACTCTCTTTGAGTAGCACATATTTCACAAATACTGCCCATGAAATGAATGTGCATGTTCACGTAGCCTGTGTGCAAAATTTTACTATATTCCAAGATACCTATAATTTCAAGACCCCTCTGAAAATACATGTGGATGTAAAATGTGTATGCAGAATCCTCAAACTAAGAATTTTATTAGCATATCACTGGTTCGATAATCAGAGCATTTTCATCTAAATAAATGGGAGAAGGATTCACTATTTGACTTTCAAAATTTGTCTTAATTATCCTAATCAAAGTGTATAGACAAAACTTGTGATCTATGCAGTTTAAAAATGCTTCTATATGTCACTGCATTTTCTGCCCTTGTACTTATTCAGCGAGGGCTATTGTGACAAATTTTCTGGGACCCTCAGTATGTTCTATCCTAAAGAGCAGGAGCCCCCTTAAACCTTATGAACTTTTGCAGATGAAGATATTTCCTTTGAACCTCTTATCAGTCCTCAATTTAGCTTTACACTACTTCTACCAAACATAATTGTGCATATATCAGAAGATTCCCATGGCAATTCAAAAGGCCAAATTAATTCTTAATTAATTAAAAGAATCTGCCAAGGATAAACAATATATTTTAATGCGAGCTAGTTTCTTTTTTCATGATACTGTATTCATAGTCTGTTGTTAGACCATTGGCCAGATCAGAGTTTTGAAGTACAGTTTTTCATTAAAACTTGTTTTTACTTTTTTTTTATCTCTTTGTTTTATTATTAGTTCATTGGATACCAAATACTGGAATAAATACTAAGTGTGTTACACACTGTCACACACTACAAAGTGAGAAGACATTTTTAAGTGTTTTGTTTGCCTAAGAAATATTAATATTTAGGTATTCATCTCATTTTGAGCAACTAACAATGAGAGAGACTGTGCCACTCATGGAGGGAAGTAAGTGAAGACAGATTTTATATGTGTATATTTTAGTTTAAGGTCTTCATGTCACAGTGGGAGTTTCTGACATCTTTAACTATGTAATTCTTTTACTGGAAAATACAATTGTGTTAGTCTATTATCTTTAGCCAGCTTAAGCAGTAATTCTGAATATATAACTGAATCCCACCTCTTATCATTTCATGGAATTAATGACTTATATCCATATTCAAAAGAAAAATTGTCAGTCGTGCAGCCTGATTACAATCTAGAAAGAGCAGGCATATTGTCAAGATTTCATTGGAAATCTAGACTATTGTCTACATCCCTTCCACTGTCTTGCTGTTGATCTAATGTGGAATTATTGTGCTCTAGGGAATACCACGATTAAAATTTGCTGAGAAGGTTTTGTTGGTGAATTACTGAGCTATTTTGAAATCTATGGCCACTCAGGGTGATCTAATCTTCAATGACTCAGTAAAATACTTTTACAATCAAGTACTGTGCATAATCAGCCTTGGACGGTATATTATTTGAAAGGTTTGTTTCTCAAGAACTCAGAATAACTATTTTCACACATGTTGAGGGTAAAGCTTCCATTAACATCAATGAAAACCCTGTGTGCTACCTTTGTGCACTTCTGAAGACTCCACATGAAATCCAACACAGTGTTCAAAGGTTATTTTTAAGATCTGGAGGGTTTTAAAATGAGCTATGGCATTGCCACTGTAAAAAAATGTTGCTAGCTTTTTTCCAGAGGAATGGAAAGAAAGAAGGAACATGGACTAGTAAATGTTATATAGGTCAGCACAAGTACAGTACATCTGAAAATATTTGGTGCTTGCAGAGTAATTATTTAATATTTAGGACCATGCAAAGAAAACAAATTGGTTTTGGCCTTTCCTTGAAATCATCTGACTGATTTGCATTGATATCATGATAACATACTTCAAAGGTTGATGCCTGTGGAAAGTCCAAGGACACATACCTTGTGACTCTACTACATGTTGCTGGAGGCCATTCCAAATGTTTCCAATGTGATGTGGGGAGTCTTCTACTTAATTTATTTTTTAACTGTGATCTCCAAAGACTGTTGTTTGCATCTGTTTATTAAATTGCAAACTCAGCTGTGAAAATGGTTTTTATGGTGTTGTTTTATTACAGTCCCATTTACAATTAGAGCTGAGCACAAACATGATAAATATTTTTCTTTGTGGAGGCACACATTGTTGAAGAGCCATTGAAATAACATGAAACTGGAATTGTTTGTTTATGAGATCAGATTCATTCACTACTTGGGTGAGGAGCTGTGAAATGTAAATCTCACATTCCACTGGACAATAACAGCACCAGCTTGAACTCATTTAGAGGTGTGATATTCCATTCAAAGGACGGCTGTTAATTTTATTGACCAAATTTTGGAATTGGGGTACCATTGATATTCAGGAAAGCTTCTGAATTGCTTTACCTCTATCTTATTTTGCTTATCTTTAGGAAGGAGAAGGGGCTAAACTTTATCTAAGGGTATTTCTAATTTGAAAAGGTGTAGCTTGGAGTTTTTTTGTTAACATTCTTCTGTTACACATTTTCCTATCCTTCTGAGAAGGAGTGTGTGTGCAGGGATATAAAACCCAGATATAATCATATTCTTTAGAACCAGTTTTCATTTTTTTACATAAGTTTATGCGTGCGTGCATTTACATTATATTGATGGAATTCAATCATTTTATCAAGGTTGTGATCAATTAGTGATGAAAGATTTAGTACTGGTGTATAGATTAGTTTAAACCATTTGAAGTAACATTTAAGAGAGAGATTTAACTTAGTGACTGAATCTTCAGTGTTTTATAGAATATTATGGAATTGAGTAAATTCATTATGCAAGACTATTTAAGACTGAGCTATAATATGAATGAAAAAGATTAAAACCAACCAAAAAGTTGTTATTCGTTTCACTTACAATCAGTAAATGAGACTAACGACTCAGTACAAAACATTTTAAGTGCATAGATTATTTTTTATTTAACAAGCGAGTATTCAGAACTTTTCTAAAATCACCTGGATTATTCATGTTGTTTTGATTTGGCATTTAAAATCCAGGTACCCAAAGCCTCTATCTAGATAAAACTAAGGTCTGTAGTACTGCCTCTATACTTACGTGTTGCTGCTTCCAAGTCTTTTTTTTTTTTTTTTTTTTTTTTTAAGAAATTGAATAAGCACCACTTTATCCTCAGAGCTGACCTGTTAGATCTCAAATAGGAAACCCATCAAATTAATTTTGTAACTACTGAATTTCCTATCCAATGTTTTGTTACTGTGCCTGACATGCTGCTGTTTGGATGTGATATTGATCCAAGCAAAGTAAAAGCAAAGAAAAACTGTCAACAGCTACTGCCCAAGTAGCCAGTAGCAGCCTGAGTTAATCAAGGGATTTGATACAGTGTATAATGATACTTGATATATTCCAGACATTGGTAATCTGGATCCTTGATTATTTAGAGAGAAGGTTGCAAATGGGTCTACCATGTGTGGGGCTCCTCATTTTAAGTTTTTATACTTTGAGGTTTTTTCCTTTTCCTTGAGAAACACAGAATATTTATTAAGATGTTATTGGAGAAAAGAATGGGAGTTTGGAGTATTGAACAGTGGCATATAAAAATATCAATGATGTCACAAAAGCTCTGTCATGAAGACATTTTATTGTTGATGAATTGTAAGAACCATCTGGGTACTATTCTAATGATTCAGAGGCCTCTGTATGGATGGTACAGATGCTTCTTTTGTTATTGATGTGATCTTGTAAATAGTTAAAATATTTACCAAGGCACCTCTGAGCCAAAGCTATACCATTTTATTATTTATACCTTTTCAGAGGAACAAAAATGGAGGTGTCCACTAAATGTGATGGATTAGGCTTATAAACAGCCATTATTGCCATCAAACCTCACATGTCAGCTCCCCCTTTTGTGTCTGTGCATTTCTAAGCTAACCAGTGATCCATGCATAAGATAGAAGGTTAAGAATGTGAAGAGAGAAAGGGGGTTGACTCCAAGCAAGATGTATCTTCTGCTGATTAGAAATACAGCTGTAGAAAGGGGAGAGAAAAGAGTTTTTGCAACATGACACTCCCCTTTTCATTTCACACAACTCACTGTTTAGAACCTGCAAATTGCTAACTAGCAGAGTCACTTTGCTGCTTCATGTAACTTAGTGCAGCTGGCTTTTGTTTTCCTGAGATAAAAATCAGGAAATGCAAAAATTAAACAGATCCAGAGAAGAGGAATAGCAGGGGGAATGAAAGGAAAAAGGTTGAGCAAGTGACTTCACAACTTGTTGACAGAGCAAAGTACCATTTCGTTATAATTAAGTCTGCTTTAAAGGCTGCACGGAGGGGAAAGCTAATAGAGCTTATTTAATACAATCCCTTTCAGTACCTTAAAGCCTAAAAAATTATTCATACTCTCAAAGCACGTGCAAAAAGACAATTTTTTTCTAAACTCTTAAAGTATCTTTTAAAAATATTTCTTTTTTTCTCTGAAAACGTGAAGCTCATTATAGCAGCTTTTTAAATGTCCATACCTTGTCTCGTGATTTTTTCCCCTTTCTTCATGAAAAATTATTCTTTTGTTAAGGGATTCATGAATGTAAAAATGCCTTTTCAACTTCAAATAAAAATTTAATACAGTACATTTTTTAACTTTTGATGTGATACTGTAGGCCAGTTGTTTGTGATTTATTTCTTAATGTTGTTAAAAATTGTTTAATATGTCAATGCATTACTGCTGAAAAAACTGATGGAAAAAACCCCATATTTGATGTTGTAGCCAATCATGTAAGTTCAATGATTATTTAAGCTGTTTATTTAGGTTATTACATAGCCAATTTCTCTTTTCTCTTAACCAGAAACTGATTTTACAAACTGTTAGATAATTCTTATGCACAACTAAGACCGATAAGATTGTATATGCATGGACTTCACTTAAAAAAAAAGGATATAAAGTGTTTGTTTCCTTTCTAATTTATTTGAAAACTTCGATGCTGCTGCTAGGGCTGCTGAAAACTTTAGCAGTGAGTTTACAAAACTATCACTTAGAAGTAGGTGATGAGACCAGAAGCTATGTTTAAATTCCAGAATTATGTGGATTGGTCTGACATTAAACTGCAGTTTTACTTTCATTTATAAAACACTAACAATGGCCAGTCTAGCAGTCAGATGCATTAGTATGCTGGTGCACTGACCATCCCGTCTCTATAAGTACTGTGATCTGAATTGCACAACCAACGTGGCAAAGGTCCAGATTTCAGTTGCCACTCCCACTAGGAAAGGAAAAAAAAAAAAAGCTTGTACACAATTTATATCTGCAGTTGGTTCAGTGTATACATTGAAAAAAATCTCATCAAGAGAGTGCCATTCAACCTTATTTGGGTCAAACATAATCTGTATCAACAACATTCAAAAATGCTTAAAGATAAATTTATGTATTTTTTCTAAAACTTGCCATTGTAACAAAATGGTCATACAAACGTAGATGCTTTTGCATGCAATGATCCAAGTCTGCTCTTCTGACTTGCTGTTACCCAGCATCTCCCACAAGAGGAAAATAACAGTAAAATGATAAATGCACAGTAAACTTGCATCTAAAATAATGGAATATTTTCATCTCTGACCTCACAGTTTACCTAAAAACCTGCAGGCTTTGATGTAGCTCCCTGGATTTAGCACTTGGATATGTGAAATGAAAGTACTCAAAGCAGTGAGTATGGGAAGAATTTCAAGTCCCAGTTAGTCTTAATTAATGTTTTTATTTTTCTGGGAGTTCTGTTTGATAGCCTGATAGTTAAATAAGCAAAGAAGGTAAATGCTATGGCCCTTGAATCAGATTTTAATTTAGAATACAGTCAGATTGCAAGAACAATCATTATGCTGCTTAGTATTATATTTCTAGTAAAGATATAAATCTTTTTACTTGTTCTGTTTTACCGTGCACACGTTCTGTTTATGTCAAACATGTGAAGATGTTCTTCAATACCCTTCAGAAGGCCCCAGGTCTTGTGGTGAATACCTGCAAGTAGTTCTGAGATACAGAAATTCTGCCTGCATGTAATTTTAGGTCATAAGAAGCTATTGAATTTTAGCCTTTTTAGTTTCAAGGCATTGAAATACATGTTTATGTTCTGTGTGTGATAAGTGTTTTTATTAACATCTCCAAACGTTGAGACTGTTCAATTATAAATGAACAAGGTAATATGAAACAAAAATCTGGGAATGTGCATCGTCTCGGTATTCTCATATTTGACTATGTCTTACGAATAAAATGGGGGGATGTTTAGGATTTTTTTTTTCATCAGACCAAAGGCACACATCGCTGCACTGATTTGTAGCTCAGCTGTCTTTGAGAGCTTGAAAAATGTTAAAACAAATCCTTCACCATTGTCTCTTTATGGCTTACAGAGCAAATGTTGGGTTTTTCTGTGTCTTAGACCTCCCATTAGCTGGACAGAATCTGGAATTCTTCTTGGTTATGATTCAGTGATCATAAAGGCAAAGTGTACATTTAATTGAAAAGAGAATTTTAAACATTTTAACAGCCTTAATGCTGTTATGATGAATTCTGAATAGTTGTAGGGAGGACGAAAGAGGCTTTTAAAAAAGAAGCCCAAATCCAGGCTTTCTTGCAATCTTGTAGGTACCAGTGACTAATATCTCATGCAGACAAAAGCTAGTTAAAACTGACTTGAGATAAGCATTCTTCTGCAATGACTCATCTTCCCTAACAATAATGGAAACTTAGCCACCATTTATGAGATTGCTGAAGTGCAAATAGTAGTGTCCATGAAACTAAGGTTAATTACAGGAAGGACTTTCATGATAATTGCTAATAAACAACACTTGTCCTCTTTTGAATCTATTATTCTCTGCAGAGGAAGTAGGCTTCTGCAATTTGAATAGAATTTTGAACATTGCTCAGGAGGTGTAGGCAGTAAGAGGCAGGAGTGAATAATAAAAGTCAGCCATAAAAGGGTAGGAGGCTGACCACATCTGACATTTTCTCTCTTATAAAATGTAGAAATCTGAACGGGTTACTAAATTCCCACAGATCATCACTGTCTCAGTTTGTAATGTGGTATGACCAAAAAGAAACAAGCACCAGCATCCATTCTGAGAGTGAATCTGAAAACTAGTCCATCTGGGAGTGATCATGTCTGCAAAGGGACAGTAAAATATTGTTTTAAAGGCTTCTTGTTCTCCAGTGTGTCTAGAAAGCTGATTTCTGCTTTAAAGGGCGTGTTCTGTGAGAGATTAAAACGGATTATGAATCCCCATAGAAGTGAAATCATTGCAATTAGGCTTGGAAACATACCACTAGTATTATTTTAAACTATAAAGAAAGCAATTATGCAAGTATTTTGAAAGTTTTAAGTTTGTGATACTAATTTTATTGATGAACTAAACCTGAAAGCCCTCTCTCCTGTGTATCATCTTTCTTAAATTCCTGCATATGTGCTGTAAAGTTGGCTCCTTTCACAAGAAATGCCCACAAAGGTCTGTCTTGGGGAGGTGCAGAAGGTGACCAGGTCTTAGTCTGTGCTTTTTACAACAACACATAAGTATCTTTATCTTATCTATATTTGTTAAATCAATTAAAAGAACATATGGAAGTTAATCCATGGCTGACTTACTTTTGTAGTGTGACACAGTATGAACACATGGGATTTCTGGTCAGTGCGGAAAATACAAAGTAGCTTTTGGTAAATGTCAGCAGGTCACATTTATGGTTATGTAGAAAACAAGTCTTCCTTCTCTTTGATAAAATTATTCAACATTTATTTTGTGTGGTTAATGATTTAAATTTCTTTTTACCACAAGTATTGCAACAGAAAAACAAGAATGGCATGCAGCCTTTTTGAGAGATGCAGAGTTTAACTGGCTTAGTGACAGAGTTGTTTGAACTTGTTTGAATCTCACAGTAACTGAAAAACATAGATTTGGTCATCCAAAATGAGTCTTTCATAATTCCTATTTCTTATTAGTTTGTCTGTGTTGCATTATCTTAAAAAAAATGGAAACTTACTGCAAATTTCTACTTCCAAGGGGTTTCCTTAGACCGGAGGTACTGGGCCCTCTTCTGCTTAAAATATTTTCTGGAGCAGGCATCAAAATCTGCAAGAGGAGGAGGAGGTATAAACCGCAAGCAGATACTTAAGGTATTCCCAGGAAGTGGGGAATTTAGGCATGTGTTTTTCAAGGGAGAAGGGAAAGAGAAATGAGGAAAGACGGCAACTTTCTTTTTGCTATTTCTGTGGATGCAGCTTGTCATGTCCCTTGTTTTCTTCAGAAGTGTTTAGAAAGGCTTTTCTTTGTCCTAAATATAGAATTTAATATCAATTTTTTTTTCTTCTATTATTGAGAAAATTTAGTTTGATCCAATATTTGTGTGACTTCAGTGTATCATCTATTTTTTAATAGCCTGACTTTTCACAGTAATAATAAATTAATAAATTAACTTTTACAAAAATATTAGGCAATGTAGGGCAGCTCTATCAGTCGACAATGAGACTGGGGAGTGCTCTGAAGTGTAGCATACTCCTAAAATCCATCTACATGCAGAGATTATGATAGTGAAAGGGTGTGATAACAGGTAGGGCTGCATATGCTACAAAGTACACAGGACTCAGCATTCTTTAGGATCTCTTGTGTGCGTGGAAGGTCAGGTGATGGAGAGAAAGGAGCTTAATTTTAACCACAATAACAAAAAAATTACTGAATTTTTGGAAGCTGTCCTCCTTAGATTCCCACAAAAATGCTTGCCAGGAAGAGTAGATATTGAATACAAGACACTGTCACAGGGGAAGAAGGCTCTGCCTGGCCCTCTCCCAGCAGCCCTTTTCTTGGATGTATCAGACATCCCATCTTATAGGGGCTGCAGCTCCCAGCATACGTACACAGGGCAATACCAGTCCCAAGGCATGGAAGCAGAGAGGATCTAGAGTGTATTGTATAATTCAATCTATAATTTTAAATTACTCTCCAAGAGGCTTCAAATTTCCAAATCACTAATAAATCTTTTAATTTAGTGAAGCTGTCCCTCATATGTTAAGCACTAACATACCTTACCCTTGATTGCTTCAGATTTTGTAATAATATTTAGTAGTTCAGGAATGAGCACATAATTGTCCTGTAATATGCAAAATTTTGGCTTCCTAGGCCATCACGAAGTTTCAGTGTGTCCTGCCTAAATACATATTAAAAGCAATTTGCAAAATTACAACTATACAATTGCCTAGAGGTGCAGAGCCTTCTAAAAGGCACAAAAAACACCCCCTGCCCTGAAGATCATGAATAATGTACAAATGATTATTTTTATCATAGCCTCCTTAACAATACTCTATTTCTAATATTCTCTCAGGTTTTTAAAATGAATACTATTTTTTAAATTGGATTTACTTGGTGAAATAATTCCTGTTTCATAAAAACAAAATGACCTGCACACAGTTCTGTAGAGATGTAACTGAGGGCTTCAGCACAAAGCTTAGAAAAACAGATGTTTTTGAAGCTGGTTCTCACAACTTAATGCATGAACCTGCAGAGCATGTCAGAGTCCTGAGCAGACGGTTCTAGTGGAGTTTGACAATAAATATTTTTATTCCTTTAAATTGTTATATAGTCATCTTGTTAATATGGTTTTATTAAAGATAAATGAGGAGTGGACACAACAGAAGGGTAATTAATAGCGACCTTGAAGAAAAATCTTCAGTTTGTCTTTGCCCCAGCCACACACAGGACCTGTTTTACACAACTGCAGGCAGCAGAATACAGGTTTCATAAAAGTTATGTGCCTGAAACATTCACACACTGTTTTTTTCCTAAATCAGATTTCTCAGAGTGTAAATCTGGGCAGAACCTGAGTGTAAAATTTCCTGGTATGTTTTACGGTGCAAACACAGGATTGTCTGCTCCAATAATATAACCCCCCATTTTTTTTATCTTTGAATGGAATGAATTGCTTGGTACCTGAATGCTGCAGCAGCAGAGCCAAACTTAACTCCTCTCTCACAGAAAACATGTTGCTAAGAAGTTGTCATATTGCATTTCAAAGAAATTGTTTTGGGAATTAGTCTTTTATGTTTATGATGTACGTTCTTTGTTAGACACAGTCTTGAGAATACCGCATTCCCATCAGTTCCATAGGAGTTGGATCCATTGTGATTGCTTTTAATTGGGAAGTATACCTAGCCTACATCTCTTGTTTGAAAAACCAAGAGGGACTGTTTGGAAGAGGAGTTAGAATTCAAAGTGAATTGGAACTATATTTTTAATAATTGGGTAGAGATCAGAATGAGGCTAGCTTGCTTTTCTTTCTTCTATTTCTTTGAATCTCTTTTTCACCTTTCTGTTACTGAGTTTTTATATTTAAAAAGGACTTTGAGTTGTATAGAAGAACCAAGGTACTCACGCCCATACTTTTGGTAGAGGATCTCATTAGACAGAGTTCTAGCTGGCTTTAGTTTACTGGTACTTTGTAAGTGCTTAGTAACTGTGTTTCCCCTCATGTGTACTAAATTCATTATAAAAATATTCTGAAAGTAGTTGAAACTTAAGTACAAAGTGAATGATTAAGTAATTCTTCTACTTGTCTTTCTTAGTGGTTATTATCTGGGTCATGGCAATACAGTCTAAAGGTGTTGCTTCTACCACTATCACTGTCCTGATGAAATACAATTTTCTGTATGCAACAGCTGAAGCTGAACAATATAAGTGTGGGAAACCAGAGTCTGATTTCTTCATTCAGTTTTTCAGAAACTGTTTTTCATAGCTGAGTTATGAACATCTCTTCATACCTGACCATCACTGTGCTCAAATATCCAGGCAAGCATATAAACACTATTAAAAAAACATACTTCTATTTTTCATGCATTTATTATGTTCCTGATCCATTCTGAATTCTCCGTCATGCTCTTGTACTTTCACTTTTCTAAGTGGCTTTCTTTGCTCAGAACCTTCCAGTTTTCCTAATTCTTTCTCCACTACTTTTTTTTCACTTTTAATTTTCATTACTTTTTTTTTTTTTAATGTAGATTTCTGGCTTGTTTCTTTTTTCTACTAATTTTTGTTTTCATTCTTACCAGTGGTGGTAGGTAGTGGGGGGGAAAGTTTATAGGGATGTTCACTTTTGCTTGCCAAATTCATATTGTTCTGTATTTGTAGTCTCCCCATGATCTTTCAGAAAAAAAATAGAATAAGTTTATTTCATTTATTTGTGCATAGATTTAAAGAGGAAAAAACCTTGTTCAAAGCAAAACATATGAGACCATGGTGTGGAGAAAACCTGGAAATGTTTTCTGCACTTACCTAAAAATAATATATTGTGTCCAGCAGAATAAAGCTTTATGTGGAGTCACTAATACAATTTGTTTTCACTATTCTGCTTTAGCTACTGTTCTTTCTTGTTTTGAATTGTCATCTCAACTGGTTCAGACTCACCTGTGCAAATAAGAGTTTTCTGTTGGTCATTTTTAACACTGTGTCTTGAATATTTGCATAATATATGTATGTGTGTATATATATGTATATATGTGTATATATATATAATCATTTAAATAATCTATACAAAGTAGCTCTAATGTCAGGGAAAGCTATTGACCACCAATAGCCTTTCTGAATTTTAAAGTGGACATGAGGTAAGTTATTAGTGCTTTGGTTTCCCTTCCCTGGCATGTCATCTGTGTGATCTTCAGGCCAAAGTGTACTTGTTTGTTAAACTGTACCTGAAGTGGTAGGATGTTGTTTATTTACTGAAATGCAAACAACAAAAAATATAAATGGTCAAAAAGATCAAAATAGATCTGTTTAGTTTTGTTTTCTTAAGTCTAACGAATTTTCAGGACAACAGAATGGACGTGGAATGGGGTTTTCCTGAGTTTCAGTCCTGAACTTGTCATTACTTTGGCTGATAACACAAATGACATTCAAAACCAAACCCTATGATATAAGGATGCTGGGGAGACATTCCATGTTGGTGTGCAGCTTCAATAATGGGCTGTCTGGCAACTTACCTTTTGGATTCTTTTCACATACTTGACAGATACAGACAAAATACTTTCTTCCCTATTTTTTTTCAAAAGGCTTTTAATGCTTTGGATTTTGTAAAAAGAATTAATGATATTTTCTTCATTAAGTTATGAGAGAGCTTTATCTGCATTATAGGATTTTTTAAAAATTAGTATATTTAAACCTAAAAAATACAGTTTTCATTTACAATCTGATACGTTCATGTCAGACATTTGATGATGCCTTGAAAACTTTGATTGTTTGGTGGCAATTCTTGAGATTTCTGAGAGATGCAAGAACACGTTTAAACTTTCTCATGAGTGGTTGTACATTTTATTAAAGACCAGTCTTTACTATTCGCTTCAGTGTTATTTCCTTGGCCCTAGACTGACTCGATCTTCAGGTGCAGCTTTTCTGTGCTTTTCTAAAGTAAAATAAATTCTAAAAAAATTGCTTCTGACCGTATTTGGTTTTGTTGGCCTCTTTCTGAGCTGTTTCATGGACAACTGGTTTGTTTTATTTATCTGACAGGATTTCTTCATATTGTTTCAGGTTATCAGCACTCTTGCAGATCATATTACAGCTTGTGCTCGGATTTGACCCTTACTAGGGTTCACTTTAAATCAGATCCTTATCATTAATGCAGTGATAAATAGAGATGCTTTGGAAGCAGTATACAGATTATTTATTTAGTGCCTCTCTGTATCATGTTTTATACAACCAGGGATCAATGTCAGACCTTTACGGATATAGCTTAGGTTGCATTCAATAACTACAAACTAAAGCCCTTTAAATAATGTTAACTTAATAGCTGACATTTTTATGAAATAAGTCTGCAAGGGGGGAAATGTAATATTGCTCTACAGTGAGGAAGATTTTGATTTTTAGTTTCATCCCAAACGTAAAGGGATGTTTTTAGTTTAACAACTGCCTCTGAAGTCCCCATAAAAAATTAAATAAATAAAAAGGGAGACAAATGCTTTTAAGGGGGCAAAAAGAAGTGCTCTACCACAGGTGTGACCTGGGGTTATTGCTTTTGTAGTAATACTTTTTGGGAGGCCCTAAATAATTTTTCCCCTTGTAAGCCTTGCTGCTCCTTTTATGTCATAAGTGATTTATTTTTTTTGTTAGATAAATTTAAGATGAATTAAAACATATTTTCCTGCTTTCAGTCATAATCTAACTCTCTCTGTACTACTTATTCTCAAGTGACCAATTTGATCTGCAAAATGACAGATTTGTAGTCTGTGCATTTCCTATCTTGGTTACATTTGCACTAGTTTTAAAGTCCTCTAGAGCAGAAAACAATGTAAATTAAGAACAATGAAAACAAATTTTGTATTAGAATTTCTATATTATGAGTTAATTTAAATATTGCTAGGTAAATTAAATAATTCACTTAAGCATTTACATTGTTGCAGATAATTTTTACAGATGGCTTTTTTAAGCAATTTAATAGGCACACAAATATATAGGCGAGGTGCCCAGTCAAAAAAATGCTTCAGTACAAACCTAAGTTTTAGCAAAAGGCAGATGCTTAGATTTGAAGCTATATCATAGGTAAAATTGGATCCAGCTTTGGGTATAAAATACCAAAATTTCAGGAGTTATTGTAATAAAATTTCAGCCCCTGTAGTAAAAATTCTAAGTATTCAAGTGTGTTCTCAAACATTTTCTTCCTGTTCTTGGCATAATTTTTCCTGTATAGAAATAAAATTGGGCTCTGTGTGTGTGTTTGATTCAGTTAGAAATTGCTCTTGAAAAAAAGAAGAGCAAATATCAAAATTAATTAGAACTGTAGAATGATTTTGAGACTAATAATATTCAGGGAAAGCAGCTACACGGATTTTGTTACTTTTTCTTTTTTTTTTCCACTTGCAATTGTAATCCAATCTAGGAATTGTATGGCTAAGATGAAGAGAAAAACAAAACTGAAACAAAATTCAAGCCCTTCAGAGATTTCATCAATCTACAAGGCCTTTCATCATAATAGCAATACATACTTAAAAGTTTGCATACAACCTATAACCTCCTGTGAAGGCTCACTGCTGTAGGAGCTGTGACATATTCAGCCTGGTACATTTTAGCTCATGCAAACAAGGACAGTAACTATTGCAGGGAGCCTGCTCCAAGCTGTCCTGCTGTATTTTGGAGGCAGCCAGAGAGAAACTATTCTCAGGAATATGTGATGGCTGCTAGGTTAGACTGAACTGTGCAAGTTTTTTTTGTTGTAGTGGAGGTCTTCAATACCTTATGCTGACCATGAGACAGTTGTGTACTTATATCACAGTCATATTTTCAAAAAGTTGGAGAAGTATTTCTATTCTTCACTTTGAGTAGCCTGCTTGATTCCTCTTAGAATACTGAATTTCTCTAGTAGCATTAAAAAATATGAAGAAAAAGGTCAAATATACATTACATAGTTTTAGTCAGCTTTCCTTTGTTTCTTAAAATTTGTCAGCCTTTTATTTCTGAAGTCTTGGTTGATCTTGTACTTATCAGCAATATAAGAATATTAGACCAAGTAGTGGGACCAGGGAGTGTTTGCTTGGACTTCACAAAAAAGTATTGGAAGTTGTGGCTGAGAGTACCTTTCTTTAAAAGGATGGCTGTATTTCTTTAATAGATTAATGTACTTTATTGTTTAATTGGAGAGCTGTTACCAGAGAATGTTTGATATAACAAGTTTCAGTCTTGAAACTTGGAAAAGATGAAGTCCTTGGAAAGGGTGAAGTGATTCTTTTCAAATGGATGCAAACACATGTAAGAATTTTTCACAATATAATTTTTGAAATTTCTGAAATATGTTTCTTTATAAATGAAAAAAGCTCAGTTTGAATTGTGCTGATCCATTCAGATACTCAAAACTTAGTCGATGTACTGTATTGCTCCTAAATAAGAAAAACGGAGGTATGTGACTGATACGGGGTATTTAAAGAAAATTTAAATATATTGCGATCCTACTAAGCAAAGTGCTAATTCATTTAGCTGGAAGTCATCCAAGTGAAAGAGTTGCCACCTTGTTTAAGTTTGTTCTGTTGCTGTAAACTGTATTGTTGCATATTTGTGGACAAGTTTAGTGGCTCACTTAGCTGGATTCAAAAAATATTATTCCTGCTTTATGCATATAATTCCTGCTTTATGCATATCTCTGGGACATGAAATTTCCCAGTCTTGTAAACTGGGAGGTTTGGGGTGTTTTACTTGGTTGTGAGTTAGAGGTCCTTTCACAACCAGAGGTGCTCCGTTAACTAATTTACCATGCTTTATCTGGCTTACATCCTTCAATATTATGGTTAAAACAACACTGAAGCACTTATTTCTTGTCATTCCAAGGTTTTATATTATGCCATTTGTCTTCATAAGTCTTCACATGAGCTCAGAATTACTCCAGTGATTGATAATCCAAATTTCAAATACTGTCTTGCATAAATGTCACTTCCAGGTCAGTATTAATAAAGCAAGTACCTATGTGGAGCACACACCCCTGTCTCTGCTGCTGGCTTCGGCACATGCTTAATAATACCATGTATGAAAGGGCTTTAGATGGATATTTAACTGTATTATCTGTACTTGTTGACATGCTAATTAGCCTTAATGGATCCTGACAAACACTAAGTTAATGATAACTGAGTGCAACAGATGGAAAATAATGGAGACTAAAAACCTAAACCCAGATTTTCTCAGTAAAGACTGAATTTACTGTACACTGGGTTGTTTCTGTTAGAGCTCATTATTACATGAAATGCTACTGGTTTGCAAAACTGCATTGCTCTGCTTTTCCTAATACATTTTCCCCATTTAGAGGTGAGAAGGATCACATATGTCGAATAAGTCAAGATGTTTCAGAATGAAGGAAAGGGTATAAAATCAGACAAAGATCCTGTGAACATTATGATTTTGAGTATATTTCTTGTGAATATTGGAGAAAGACATGTTTGCACAAAGAGCTTACTATGTTGTGTTACTTCAATTCTTGCACAGTGAAATGAGAGAGCATCCTTCAACTTTCTTGACGCCAATTACCAGTTGTGAAACTGTTGCAATATTAAGTGGGATATGCAATCCCACCATGCAGCATAGGCCTGTCTTTAAGGTGAAAGGTGTATTGATGGACTTTAAATCCCACTTTAAAGAGGATGATGTGTTTAAATCTGGATGCAAGGGGGAAGGGCAAGAACTTTCCTGAATGACAATTACTGATATTCTCTCAGTGTTATTAGTGATTAATTTTACTCATATACCCTATCTTAATATTGCTCTGTTGACTTGGAACTGATACACCCATAAATTCCAACTTAAAGAACAATTTCTAAACAGCAAAATCCAGAAACACAAACATTTTAATTCAAATTGAATGTGCTGTGTAGCAAGTTGTTTACAGTGCAGTACTAAATGGTGAAATACTTCACACATTTATTTTACAAGCTCTTATGATTTAGGGATTGAAATTCAGTGCCAGATATTCATGCTTAACTAGAATTGGAAATTTGAGAGTGATTGACAACAGCCAGGCAAATTATATGTTGACCCACAACATGTAGTCATAATGCAGTCAGAACTGCTGCTGAGTTCTGTAGCGATCCTGTCTGCTCCAACTATCAGACCATCTCAGGCCTGAATTTTCAGCAGGATATGTAAGACTTCAGCCCTCAGTAGTTGTTTGAAGAAGTAGTAGTTTGAGTAGTTTGAGTGTGTTCTGCAGCTGTTTGTGTAAGGAACTCATGGCTTGCTAAAAAGAGTGTGCTACCTTTTGAGATATATTCATTGGATTACAGCTAGATCCTTCATTCAGATTCAATCAGCAGTTAGGAGAAGAGGTGGGTACGTACCATGAGTACTGGAAGTGGCTGAGAAATGGAGATTAACTGTGTACTGACAGCTCTGCATAAGGCAGAAACCAACTGACGTGGTCTGCAACCAATGAGTGGCTCCAGCTTGATTAAAGCCCTTGAATCTGTTCTTATTTCTGCTGACATTGGTACTTACTTAAAACGTCAATATAAAAGGTCGGTGCAGATTAAAGATAATAGAATATAGCATCTGTGAAGGCTGTTTGTTGACACGGCTGCAGAAATTTTAGAGCGCTTATCCAGTGTGCTAAATTAAACCTAGTGTATCTCTGATCCATTATCTTCTGTCTGACCAGAGACTTCAGAAGTAGGTGAATGAAATGCACAAGCCCTCTTACATCATGACAGTGGCATAATCTCCATATGGAAAAAGGGAAAATCTTTCCTAAACCCTAAAAGCCAGTTAGATTCTACCTTGATGATTATCTGATGACCCAGATCTTACATTCTCAGCTCACACCATATGAATTCCAAGCAGGTCTTTCAGCTTTAGGTTACTCTTGGGCATACTTACAGCATCTTGCCTGGTTTTTTTTTAGCATCTCTGATACATTTTCTGTTTCCTGATCTCTAATGTAATTTCTTCTGGAAATGAGATCTACAAACTCAGCTTCCCAGGATAGCCAGAACTTGGTCCTGTGTGTGACATTCCTGTACAACTCACACATCCATGGTATATTTGGCCAGTGTCAGCTGTGAGCACATTGATTTACAGTTTGCCTCCTACACTGTAAGAGCGGTTAAGACACAGAATCAGCCTTAGCAAATGCATTTCTAAGATTAGTTACCTGATCACTAGCCCAAGGTATCTTTAAGGTGGTTGATTCTGAGCAGAACATTGCTGAAATGTAGAGATTTTTAATCTGATCATTTTAAGAAATATCAGACAAAGTCAAAATGGCAGATAAAGACAGAACAAAATTTAATTTTGCAGATAAATTTTCTTTGAATAGGCACACGGGATTTTTATGAAACCTATACATGGATTTCTAGAATGTCACAAATCTATCAATCCTTTTTTTAAGTTTAGAAAAATACTTGTAGGAATCTCCATTCTTTTTCTCTGCAAATGTGACACTTTTAGGAATATAAATTCTGAAGAATTTTCCCTTTTTCTACATTTACTGCTAAAAGAAACCCGTAACAATTAATAAACTTCAATTTTTTTTATTTTTTTTTTCTAATAAGCGTTCAATGAATATTTTCTATCTATCAGTTTCCTTTTTAAAAATATCAAAATTCAAAATTGCACTATAATGGGAAACTGTGTATGTTTCATGAAACCAGAGTTTAAAAAAATTCTACTGATTTCATTAGGATGAAATTAAACTTTTCAGTCTTGTGGATGTGTGCACATGCATTCTCTCTGCTCCATCACTCACTGGATTTGCAGGGTAAACACGTTCAAGTCTCTGTTCTGAATCAACCAGGGCAATTATTCAAAGGTATGCCTCCAAATGTATGTGATTATCCTGGATAGTCCTCACTGATTTGGAAGATGTTTGCATCTGACTAGTTTTCATGGTATGCTGAGAAATCTTCCTTGATGAAAGTTTGGTTTGGTCTGAGATTTTCAGATTTTTCTTTGGGGATTTTTTTTTTTTCTTAAGGAAATTACTGAGAAATTAAAGCTGAAATGATATCATCACTTTCTACTACCAAATGGCTGTTAATGAAAGGATTCATATTTCTGGTTCCACCAGGCACTCATGTATGTCATAACAAAATAAGTGAGGTGTGTGATATTTGAGTAGTTATTTCAGCCTTTCTCTTGGTAGCTTATGAAAGCAACCTGGAAGCCAATTGTCTAACTGATTCATCTTACATTGATATCAGATTTTTACATGAAAAGTTGTACCATATTGCATCTTTTCTAGATGTTATATTCACACTGTTGCGGCAAGTTAGATTATTTTTTGTCTCAAGGAACAGATCAAATAACACATAAATTATAACACATTTCTTGGAATAAAAGTATTACATAGATTACTGTAACAGCTATATAGTGTTGAGTCAAACGTAAAGTTTTTAATTGTGATTTTTATTTTATTTGCAATAATCGCTTTATTTATTCATTTTCTCCCTTCAAACATTTCTCAAATGCAACTGCACTATGTATATGTACTCTATTTTACAAAGCAACCCGGGTTTATATTTCACATTTGCAATTCTTTTCAACTGCAATCTTTCCTTCATATTATCTTTTTTCATATTCTTTCAGTTTTTCTAAATGAGACCACCTATGAAACTGCTGGCAGATAGTGAGAAAATAAGTGTTTAATGAGCAAGGAAACTATTAGAGCAGTCAGGAAAGGGAAATTACAGCATATGTAATAGGACAATCATTACTTTTATAAAATTCAGTATTAAACTATTAATGTCTCTTGACAGTTCTTTAGTAATTAAGATTTCATCTTGATTGTCTTTCTGTTAACATGATATGATTGTTAATATCGTTTAAATCACAATGTTAAGTGAATGAAAAATCATAGTGTATAATCCTCTAGATAGTATTTGTTAGAGGCTTGAATGTTATACTTAATTTAGAAAAATATTTTTCATTAATTTATGGATTTAATTTTATAACATTTAAATTATATATATATGAATGAAAATTCATACAATTTTCTACCTTGCATAATGCATAAAACGTATAAATTAAGGCTAATTATGAGGTATGGCTATTAACCAAAATTTCAGACTAATTGATAAACCAATGAAGCTCAGTATGTATTAAAAAATTTGTAATGTGTAACTGCTAAAAACATATTTATGAGACAAGTAGTTATTTTTCCGTGTTATAGCTGAGGTAGCATTTCACATTAGATATGATCTAGATAAGAAACATCAAGGTAATAATCAGGCTAAGCAGGTGCTTACTCAGAGGATAAAGGATGTCATGAAAATCAACCTCCCACAGAGCTGGAAGAGAAGGTTTTACAACTATTAGGTCTTGTCATGATGATGCATGACAGAAACATACAGCCCTCCTAGGTAGAAAACAAAGCAGAAACTTTCCACCACCCAGAGAATGAAGGGCACATTAACAGAAATAATCGTAAAATATAAAAAATGAGTTAAAATAAACAGAGAAAACTGATACAGTTCATTTAATAAAAAACACAAGTAAAGACTTTTGACAAGCACACTCCGCTTAGATTTAAACAATGACTTTTGGGATCTGTTCTGTGACTTTAGGAAAGTCACTTAGTGCTAAAATCTACTTCAAATTCTTAGTGTGCTCAAAAGATCTAAAATCAGTTTTTTGATTTCTGCAGTTCAGTTCCCCAAGCGTAAAACAGAAGTAAGAGCAATTTCCTGTCTTGGAGACTTGTCACAGGGATGAATTTGTTCATTTCTTATCTGGTATAACACAGCAGTGACACAAGCACATCTGTTATAGACTTGGGATTAAAAAGAACATAAATAACACATCATTTAAGAAAGGGAGATGAAAAAGTCAGCATCACAAACCAAAAGTGCTCCCAAAAGAAAATTTTGATTATCTGGTTCAATAACTTTATTCCTAGGATTATGTAGCAATATTGTGTCTAAGGCAAACTGCCCATCACTAATCAGACTGTCAAATGCTGTTTTATGTTCTTCTTGAGCACTTTTCAGACACTACTGACATGTTCTGTCCATGAATAACAGAATACACCAATTTTTTTAAAAAACCCTCTAATTTTGATACTTTGCATTTCATTGTGTTACTTTTCCCCAAATACTCTGTTACAAAGCTGTGAGCACGTACTCAGATACAAAATTGAGAGGAACGAGTCCTTACAGCATGGAAGGTCCATATGTGCGGTTACTACCAGGAACATACTGACTTTCACTATCAACCATTTAAAATCAATTTGGAGACATTTGGAAAGCATTTTAAAGAGCAACTAGGCATCAATAAAATTGAATTAATTGGGCCTATGGATGCACATGTAAATTGAGTGCTAATTGTGCTAGCAATGCTTTTCCATTAAAAATTAAACTCATGATTAGTAACTAAGAAAAAACAAGCTAATGTTCCATAAACAAATCTCATTTTCTTTAATTGTGCCCCTACTTTAGATAACAATCATAATTCTCCCCTTGCTTTGTTAAATATGAGCATCTCTTCAGCATGGGAAAGACGGAACGATTGCCAGATTTTTAAGACATCACAGAAATATCAATCAAAACTTTGGACACAATGCTTTTGTTTAAATTGCCTTATCCCTCCTTTGAACTAGAATGAAAGTTCAGGCAGACTACTTAAAGTGTTAAAGATAAAAATATATTTGTCAACCATATTTTTACAAAGAAAAATGTAATAGTAATGTGGGGATTAGTGGAGTAATCTCTTTTATTTAGCCATAGGTCTGAGAATACAGAGATGAGAATTAATATGAGTGTCAGTTCAGTTCAGAATGTGAGTATTTGAACTTTCAGTTCTGTTTCAGCTTATTCTACAAACTCTGCTGCTTCAGAACAAATACAATTTGAGGTTGAGTGGAAGAATATCTGCTCAGATCTTGGAAGGAAGTCGGTGGATTTCAGGAGTGAATGTTAGGATCTAGTGCTTTTCAAACAGAAATGCATCCAAAAATGTTGGGCTGAGACTTCTACAGTGTGAGTAGCGCCAGTAAAATGACTGTGTCACTTCATTATCTCACTGTTGCAAAGACATAAACACCATACAAACTGTCAAGTACTCAGGGATAAGGCAGACATGACTACGGTATAAGTAAAGAGCAAAGGTACTTGAATATTATATGGGAGATAGTGATTAAAAAAAATATTAAAAAGACAGGAAAACAAAAAGAACCTGAATCAACTTCAGGGGTACTGAATCCAAACCTTAATTTATCAATTTATCACCCTCCATTGTAGAGCATCATTTCACCTATGGAAAAATTATTCTTAGTTATTTTATTCTTTCCATACGAAGGGAAATGTTAGGACAAATCAACTTATGACAACATATATTTCATATTAATAGCTAGCTTGTGCATTTTATCTAGACCTGAGCTTGTGGATGGACTCCAAGATTATATTGTTTGTGGTGGTTTGATCCACCTTTTAGCATCCAGGGGGCAGGTTCAATAAAAGTGACAGAAAACTGAATAGGATGTTCAGCAGGAGAACAATTTATTACAAGTAATTTTAATGAGAGAGGTAGGAGTAACCCACCAAAGACCCCAGAATTACATTGAGGGAAAGGAAAAAAACTCACAAAAAGGAGAAAAACAAAAAAAGAAAGGGAACTGTTCCTTTCAGTCAGATGACTAGTTGAAAGGGACAGGGAGGAAGGGTAGGAAAGGGTGTCTCTCCCTTCTCTCTCTCTGGAAGCACTCCTGGTCCTCCAAACTCTCTGAAAAACACAAACAGAGGTGAAAACGATTCCCTCCCTCCCTTTTCCGAAGCATACTTGCTAGCCAGCTGGAAATGGCTCCCGGGTTGAAAGAAATGGGTGGACTCCCGCCGTGGGGTCTGCAGGCGCTGGACACCGGGGCTGTGATCCTCCTCCTCGCAGCGGCAGCCAAAAAAGAAAGAGCGGGGTGGGGCCGNGCCATCTTTGTTTTCATGGCGGCAGCACCTCAGAGATGCCACAGCGCCAACACGGTGCCAGGGCGAGCTCTCTATCGGTGTCCGTTAGCAGCCGTGATGCTGAAATTCCCGGTCACAGCTGGCCCGGGGCTGTGTGCCGCTGCCCGCGCTCCTCGGTGGAGGTGAGGAGCCGCCCCCCGGAGGGACGCTGGGGCTTCCCGTAGCCGTGCCTCCAGGCTGCTGCTCGCCCCGGGAAGCCACTGTGCCCGTGCGGGCAGGGACGGTCCTGGCTGCACACTTCGCAGGGAAGGGGGACAATGGGCAGGAACAGAAGCCGTCTGGGCTATCCTGCACAAGACGGCCTCGGGGCCATGCGCAGCGACGGCCAGAGATCGACCCCAGTGCTCCCAGGAGCCCGGGGTGATAAGCCGCCGCCCAACCCCGGCCGGGAGCGGCCCCAGAAAACGAGGAGCCATTGCTGCCTGGCCCCAGTCCCGTCCCCGCTTCGTCCCGGCCAAGGGCAACCCCCTTTCCCGAAATGGCTTTTGAGGAAAATTGAATTTTAAATCAGGTAGGTGGATTGCTTACATTCTTCCCCCTCCCAAAATCCTAGAATGCCCCCAAGCCCCGTGCCCCCTCAAACCAGTACATTGTTTTAAAAGGATTTGTAGTTCAAATCACTTCAACCAGACAAAGTAATGTCTCACTAGAATCTAAGCAGATAACAGTAAGGAGTCTGTCATATTCTAGATTTGCAGAGAATCAGCCAAAAATATTGAAGTAGCAGTAAAAAGGGACCTGAATAGAAGGCTTAGGAGTAGCAGAACACTATTTTACAGATAATGCAAAATCTATCAAGATATCAAAAGAGTATTTTATAGGATTTACACAGAGCTTTCAATTCCTCATTATCCAATAGGACTCAGGAACTGCATCTCTCTGTGTAGCACCCACATTTCTCAGGGCTTCTTTGAAAGTGTTGAGTAGAATAACAGGAAAAATAAATTTTGAGAAATATCTCAGCCTTCCTTCTGTAGCCTTGTGGGACTTCTTGCTATTCATAACAACAGGCTCTGACAGTTGGGAAACAGCGATGTTCCATACTTCCAGGCTAAACTAGGCAATTCCAGCTCAAATTCTTCTTAGCCTCAGGGTTAAAAGTAAGAAAACATTTTCAAAAATAAATTTTCCAAGGCAGAGAATTGATCCTCTCTCTTGATCTTCCAAAATCAGGAAAAAAATGTGTACCAGTGGAGATAAAACCTCAATTGCCTAAATCTCACTGCCTTAAAAGTCAAGTATGTACTGAAATTATTGATTTGGTTCTGTCACCAATTGTGAAATGCTTACCACCCGCATGAAATTTGGAATTTGGGAAAGCACGTTCAAATACGGCATCAAATGAAATTTGTACTCCAAGGGCTTGTGTGTTTCTTCTTGTCCACGGAGTGTATAGGTGCCCTTTCCTCCCCTGAAACACCTCGTTCCCATTGGGTTGAAGTACTCTGTGCTTCCGGTTCTTCGGCTGCGACTCACATATTGGATGTGCTACTTAGTATCCGGAGTGCTAGTTCCATAATGGCTTCAGTACTAATTCAGCATTAATTCATTTACTTTTCTCAACTGGTAAGTCCTATTCATCCCAACAGCATCTTCAGACCAAAGTCAAGGAAAAGAGTGCATAAATTTAGTGAAGCATCCAAATCATGGTATTTTTTTTATCCATGCATTTTATTTATAACAGCCATAACAATGTGCTTCTCTGAAATACAGAGAACTATAAACTTGTTAGTCCAGTAGATTTTATACTTTGAAACATGACCTAAATGCTTAAAGGTAGTATAATGGTTCTATATTTCATGTAGAAAACCACTCCAGGAAATGCATGCGTCTGACTGTGAGAAGTGGTTTGTGCCTTTTCACTGGGATTTGGAGGACAGAACTTGGAAATTCTCTATGAGTTATTAGAAAATAGTACAGAAGGCATACCAAGAATAAAGTGAGTTTCTTGAAATCCTGGCAGTCAGGTCTGCACTGATCATTTGTCTGATCCCACAAATGTCTGTCCACTGAAAGATTTTCGTGGCACACATATGTTCAAGCAAGACTGGACAGGGTCTTTGTCTTACCTGCTTGGGCAGAAGGAAAATAAAGACTCTTCATAGTGTTCGTCACCTTGCACCTCAGGCACAGAGCAGGTCCTGTTTATTTCCCACTAGTCTGTAATTCTGTGATTTATTGCCATGATCTGCCATTAGACGGACAGAGAAGTGAGAAGTAGTTTGGTTTTAGTTTTGCTCTTGCACTCCATTGCAAGTCATAAAAAGAAGGTGGAAGGCAGTAGTAGCTGGCACTGTTATGTGTGAGGTGCGGGGCGAAGAAGGGAATTCAGATCGGGCTGAGGAATGCTGGGATCCTTTAAAGAATCTTGCTTGTAAATGTCCCCTCCTCCCATGTCAGATAAAGTTTGCAAGCAGACTTTCAAGCAGCTTAAACGTCCTCCTAAACTTATAAGAGAAATAGAACTATTTGCAGTTGCTTATATATACAGTGGTTTCTATCTCTTCTGTCTGTCAGGTGGCCCAGATCCTAAACCTCTTTGTAAATTTCAATTAAATGTTTAGCCACAGATGGGGGATGTGTTTCATACAAGCTTTGGTCAGCATAATAACGCGTTTTGAAGAACCGTAAATTGAGATGATAAAGAAAGTAGATGGAAATTATTCCTGTTGAACCTCCATCTGATCTCGCAAATTCCTGTTTTCACAGACCAACTGTATTTTTAGGAGAGCAAATGATTATACACTCAAAACTGAGGACAGAAATTTAAGTCCCCTTTTTATTAATGCAAGCCTTGTACTCATTAACATTTAAGCAGAATGTGTTAATAGGTAGGAAATACAATCGTTCTAAATAGCAACAGAGAGATAAATATAGTTTCAAGTGCAGATTTTGAAGTTTTAGAGGATTTGGGTAAGATTTTCTTGTTATTTTGTTTGATTTTGGGTTCCCTCTTCCCCCTCCTCCGCACACACACACACACACACACACACACAATCTCTTTTCTACCTTTGGGTTGCAATACTGTTACTCTGGGCCTTGCTGTCCTACCTCATGCTCATTCATGTGGGGCAGATTTACAGTGCAGGGGAAGTTTGTGTTTGAGCTGTTAGTGGACTGTTAGCTCTGCTGCAACTTCTTTGGGGCCAATAAGTTTTTGTCACAACCAGGCATACTGATTCTTATAGGCTGTGGACAAACAGCAGTTTCCTTTTCCTGCACATATTGACTGGTTTTTATTTTTTGAAAATTCTAATAACTTCTTATCCCTGGATTTGGCAGAATGTCATGAATAGGAGATCTGTCTTTGTGTATTGGATGTTGAGATTGTAGTTTTTTACAAGTTACTTATTCATAGTAATTTTTACTTTCTACTAATTTTGAAGGCATTTGTTGAACTAATGGCAAGAAATTAATCTTCTAATTCTGTTTTAAGAAGAATGAAACTAAAAAATTTTTTTAGTAGAAATTAAAATTCCTTTTATAAAATTTTACACTTTGTAAAATGCAAAGATCAACCCTTACTGTGAAGTAAAAAAGTAGTTTTCCTCTGAAAATAGAGCTATTTTGTTTGGAATAAATACTATCCCATATTTATTTCCACCATAGTCATAAATTTCTTTTTTATACTAGATTAAGAAATACAAAGGCTGGCTATGTGAGACAGTTGCCACAGTCTCTCTTCAAACTCAGTTAGTGTATTTATTCTAGATGTCAAGCAAAATCTCGCTTTGATAGCAACTGAACATACATTGAGCAGGTGCCAGTTCTTGCAGCCTAAACATGCATGAAGGAAAACCAGGATGGAGTTGAAAAGGTTGAAGCAACTTTCCTAGATAGAAAAATGGCTAGATCAAAAAAATTATTCTCAGGATAATGTTCCATAGAACGTTGTCAAATATGAGGCTGTTACTAATTTATTTTTGCCCAATTTATTATTTTTATTTGCATAGTAATAGAAAATATAAAAAGGCCCACTATGAGAAATGCATTTTTTCCTCTTAGAAACTAATTCACAAGCTGACCAAACTTCAATACTCATAATCATTCCCTAGATAAATGCACTATACTGATGGTCATTTGGTGCTGTTCTGTCAGTGATACTCCATGGTGGTGACTCCTCTCGTCTGAGAGGAGTTTCTTATTTCTATACTTTAGATAGTGTTCAAATTTATAATAATTTCGCACTTTCCTCTGACCTAAAATGCATGTTACCTACAAAAGGAAATATTTGAGCTTTATGAAATCTAGTAAGAGAAAAATGAGAGGTAGTAAAGTTTCTAATGTTTGTTTTTCTCATGCTGCTTTGCTTGTGTCAGATTTCAGGCCTTGAATGCCTTTTGGTTTGTCCATGTACTTTTTGTTTGTTAAACTTCATGTGCTTATCTAACTTCCTAATCTCCTGTGGGGATTTGATAACCTTAGTGTTTTTTTCATGCTGTTTCTAGTGCCATGATTAATGGGATAGACCACTAAACTGGCCACCTCCAAAATTATGGAATGTGTTAATCAGATGGGTAGATGACCTCAGGGAGTGCAATGACCCTTAGGATCAAAGGTCAGATTTAAACAATATGACAAATACAAGGATGTTGTCATTTCAAACTAAAAAAGGGTAAATAGATAAAGGGTAACTTGAGAGTGACATACTGATGTCTTGCAGGTTTTATGTATACAAATTGACTTTTGCCATTAAATAGCAAGTAATGTATATTTGATGGCTCACTATATGAGGTCAAAGTTACAAGGGAAAGATTATTGTTAAGGTGCATGACACAAAGAACACAAGTTTTGGTTTCAGTTTTAGAGTTTGGTGTAGAACAACCTAATATTTCTGTGCCTTCATTTTCCTCTCTACAAATATTACAGAATGTGATCCTTTGTAAAGCTGTTCAAAAATCATGCATTCATAATAGTACAGAAGGGCAATCCTGTGTTGCTATCAGCGCTGCTGTTGAGTAGCTGTTTCATATATTATCCATTTAACTGGAAACATGAAACTATATTGTAGTTTAGTATGGAATTTTATTTTTCTCTCCTAATTCTTAAAGTGATCTCTGTGGAATTGTATTACAGAAGAAAAAGGTTTAGTCTTCAACCTGTAACAGCTAAGAAAGAGTACTTAAAACAAATTTGGGCTTCCATGACTGGCTAGGTAATACAACAGACTTTGTCATAGGTAAGATAGCTCTAAGTTACAGTGACAGAATAAGCTGGGAACATATCAGAGCTCTGCATGACTATTCCTGACCATGGCATGAACTCTGCTCAGCATTTCTAACCCAAACTTTTACTAAGTCTAGGAAATAATTACTACAGAAATACATTATGTCAAGAAGAATCATCTGTTATCCCTTATGGTTGCTTTATAATCTCAGCTATACCAAACAGTCCAATGTAGGACAGGAGTTTTCCGCTTAAATGTGTTGAACCAGTGAAAAATCAAACAAATAGTGTTGTCATAAAGCCTCTATTCACTAGGGTTTATAGTGGATGATATAGTCTAGAGTACCTATATCTTAGTCCAGTTATTTAGCATTTTTTCCTATCTGCAGTCCTGACTATTTCACAAATGGCATAAAAAGCTGTATAAACCCCCCATTATTTATAAATAAACCGAGTATTGAAAGTGTTTTATGCACTTTCATAATGGCACTCTTGGTCTGGCTGTGATTGTCCAAGAGCATCATAAAGTCAAGTGTATATTAGTATCTTTTGTTATTATTAACATCTACTTATTCCTAGCTTTCATATTTTTTCCAAGTTTTTTGCTTCTATTTCAAATTTAAGAATTAGTCAAAAGCACCCCTGATTCTCCCCACCACTTATGTTGTGGCTGGTTCAATAAAAAAATTTCCTCTCCCCAGAAATCAGACTTGCCTTAGGAAATTCTGTCATGAGCGCCCAGATGCTCTGCTACATGTTGATTGTATTGACATTAAAGGAGACAAAGCACTGAGGAATAACTCATAAACCATCAATTCACCTTTATTACTTAGATAGAGCTCTAACTTGGTTGTGGCACTGATTGAGTAAAGAATGTAGCTCAGCATAGGAACCAGAAAGGCTAAGTCAAACTGGAACAGTAACTTCTTGGTATTTTCAATTAATATCCAGTTTTAATAAAAATCACCCTACTAGAGAAATATTTTCTTCATAGGTCTTCAGATTACTTTTGGTTTGTAGTTAGTAACTGAAATGGGTTCTACTGAATATGGTCAGTTGAGACTTGAGATGGAATGAAGTATTCTGTTCTGAGGGCATATGTATTTATGTTCTATGTTCACAAAAAAAAAAAATCTTTTATAACAATAATAAAAAAGAAACCATTTTGCATGAAAACATGTTTTAACTGTATTTGTAACACTCAGTAAATAAATTACAGGTTTTATATCATTCAGAAAGAGCTGCGAGTGATTTATTCAATTATTAACTTCACACGCTTGGAAGAATGAATTAAATGCCAGTCCTTGTTGAAGGCTTTTGGATTATTCTACCAGAATATACCACTTAAAAGTTTTGGCAGCTCAGTGTGTGTGGCATGATGAGCAGGAAGGTTTTGTTGGAAGCTGAAGCAGATGAGTCTGTATCCTGACAGTTTACAGCATCTTATAAATTCCATAAAATGAAAATGAATTATGTATTATTGAGTTTACATAAGGTCACCAGATGAACTCTGACCCTTCTCTTTTCTCATTTGGCTCAATTATTAGATGAAATGACAGATCTGATCTCTTTTCAAATTGTATTAGAAAGGGCCTCTTTATTTTGCCCTCTAGCAGCAATTCTCTGACAGAACTAGGCAAGTGCATTAATTATGATTGATTTAGTGGGTCTATAAGGTGATTATTTCTCAAATTCTACTTCTGTGAGAAAACCTTTTGACCTCTCTCAGGCCACACAGCAAATGAAATCCATAAGAAGATTTAAGAGGGGACTGACCAGCACTGCAGTTTCCTTCTGCTGTTTGAACTCAAAACACTTTGGGACACCCAAGCAAATCCAAAGGATTGAATTACCAGGACATACTGTGGTTAAAATGTTTAACAATTTGATATCTCTGTTTAAAGTAAATGGCATGAAATTGATCACAAGGGGTAAAAAGTCCTCTTTTGAAAGGAGGGGAGGGGGATAGTGGCAAATAGGCTTTTTTCTTTGTAAATTAAATACAATAAGATGATTAAGATGCCTAATATTGAGACTGATGGAGTGTGCTACATTGCAGTGAGAATACAATTTCAGCCACGTTCTCCTGAAAAAATGGCAAAACTATTTCAGAAATCTGTGCAAGGATCTACTTTTTCAGGGTGTGACTATAAATATTATGGACTACATGTGTGTATTTATATGTGTGTGTATATATGTGTATTTTTATACACACATATATAAGCATTGTAAAGAATACAGTTTGAAACCAAATCTGAGTTCAGAAAGAGAAACTGCACACTATGTATTTATTCCTAGGTCACACTGATGTTTTGTTTATAGGCTAATAGAAATCTGAATCTTATTTCCAGATAAATTGCTCTGGTTTTGGCAAGCCTCATTTTCTGTAGTAATATACCATACTAGTGCAATAATTCTAGATATGAGATTTGTGTAACAATGCCTTTAACAACTCTGGCCTTAATAAATAGTTAGGGAATATGTGCACTGAGATAAGTTTCTTGGGAGCAAAGCTGGCTGGCTTTCAACTACCAGCTGAGATCAGTGTGCGTCCACTCTGCCTTACCCATTTTGCTCTTTTAAATTATTGCTGATTTGCAGCTTCTGATAATTGGTCTCTAGAAATAGAGGTGTAGGGGAATAGAAATAAGGTTAAATATGCTTCTGCTTGCTAGCCCAGATTTCAAGCTCTATTATTGGAATAGTGAATGTCTTGGAAATATGAAGTAAATGTTTTGAGCTTTTTCTCTTTGAAAACCAGATATTTGTAAGATGATAATTATAAATAGTAATCTTGTTAGTGTTCAACAACTGAATCAAATCCACATTTATTGAACATATCTGTTACAATATATTAATTAGGAGTATTTTAAATTTATATGGGGGTTCTTTCATACACTTTGTGTGGATGGATGCAATTATTCAAGTAGATCTTTCAGGAACTCCTAAAGAAAATTCTGAAAACCTAGCTAATCCAGATGAGGTTTTGACAGTTGATTTTAACTTTCTAAATGTAAAACAAAACAAAGAAAAGCATCAAAATAGAATGAGAAGACAATTGCAAACAGATTTCAGTACCTCACAGGCAAAGGAACTTAAACTGCAATTTAACATACTACAGCAAAATAATTTAGTATTAATTCATTTCATGAAACAGAGCATGAACAGAGAAAATGACTGATGCTTTTTTTGTGTGAAAAAATTTAGGAATATCCTTTAAGTGTAGAAGGTGTGTTCATGTCTCTACTCTGCTTGAGGTAGGGTGACCTGAGATGAAAAATCTCTGTTTTGAACCGTGCAGAAAAAGAACATGGCCTAGCTCTTGCAGTCCAAGAAGCATCCCTATTGTTTAGTATATGCATTTGTGGACGCACACTCAAAATGGGAACAAGGAAATGGTTGATTTTCTGCAGAGCTGTTCAAAGCAGTGTGCATGATACTTGGACGCCAGTCACAAGCAATATTTGTCACACTCTAGTGAGATCTGCCACTGACACAATCGCAGGGGGAAAAAAATTTGTGCCACATTATGTCAGCTCGTGGTCTTGCTGTTTTCTCATAAAATTGCTGCTGCACATCAGCATGTATTTTTCAAGTTCCTTTATCACTAATAAATGGCATATGGTACTTCACCAGATATTGTGTATATTTCATTTTATTAACATAAATGAGAACACTGCCAACAACTTCATTAGCATCCTTTGCAGTGGTACTAAATATTTGAGTAGTAAAGTGCCTGTTGAACATTTATTACTCAGTTTTCTGGGGGATTCCTTACTGTCTGAATCAATCTCTTCAGCCATACAAATTCCAGTGCTGGAGCATGTGCAGAAGCAAGAAGAGCACAGCAGTTGTCTTCATGTTACATATCAGCAGTTCTTCCAGATCTCTGCAGGAGATCTTACCACAAATCCTGTCACATTGACTGGTTTGGATAGTTTATCACTGTGTTCTGCCAGTAACATTGGTAAAGGCTTAATACCTGCATTAGTCAATGATGTGCCTCTGCTCCTTTTTAATGATATTACTTATATTGAACTTGTTTTGGTTATAACTACACTTGCCCTCAGAGATTTGCTGGCATAGGCACTCCTGCTCTGATGTAGTATTGCTGATGTTATGATTTTGTTCTTTTCTTAAAAATTAGACAGGTGTCTACTGTCCATGTTTTGACACCAGAAAAATAAAGAATGTCCAGTGAAAATTAGCCAATAACTGAAGTCATGCTAATGACATAAACTACCTTAAAATGGAGTGATGTTCAAAAGGATGGCTCAGAGCTGCCTTGTATGCCCTAGCATTGTGTGGGAAGTTATAGCAACATCTTAAACTATAATAAAGAAGTTGTTCATTCTCATAACTGATAATTTAGACATTCAGAGTAACCATTAGAATTTTTCAAAAGATCACTTTTTACTGTAGTAGAAAATAAATCATGTATTTCTAAATTATTTAAAAGCAAACCCAGAGGCATTCTAGGTTTTTAAAGATGGTAGTTAATTTGCCTGTATCTTTTCCTTGCCAAAGGTAGAGTTATGGCAATCTCTAAGCTTGTTTATTGATCTTTCATTAAATAAATTAGAAGTCTCAGGTGCTGAAGTTACCAACTTCACACATTTGTAAACAACCAATTCTTTTCTTCTTGTTCTGTATCCTGTTTTTCTGTTAGCTGACAAATGCTCACGAATAGGAATTCTATAGAAAGAAAATATCTGGCCAATTTTTTACACACTGGGAATTGTCCATAGAGTATTATTCATGACTGTTATATCCATTGAATCATAGATTCACCAAGATTGGAAAAGATTTCCACCACTAAACCATGTAGGGTACTAATGTGGGCTTTATGCAATATGACTGTCCAGGTAGACAGTCCTGAGAATTGTTTATATGGATCCTGCATACCTCAGTATTCATTTCAGTCTCAACATGCTGATAAATCAGCTTAGGTTTCTCTTTAAGAAATAGAAGTTAATAATTGCAGTGTCTGATTATGTCAGACTAGGCCCCTAAAAGCCTTAGGTTTACAATTTATAACTCCCTTGCAAGTAGTAATGTTATTTATGATAAGGAGTATTTTTTGGTTTTGAGCAACTTGATCTTGGACCTGAGCTGAGACCATTGTTCCCAATACATCTAAGAACTAGGGTAAATTGGGAATGATGTTCAAAGGTTGTATAATCTTTGAGTTCTTTGTGCCTTGTTTAGAGATAACTTTCTGCTCAGAAAGCTTTCTTCACTTGGCTTGAATCTGGAAAGTCAGTATTACATTTTAATACTGACACAAACAAATGAGTTGGTTTTAGTTTCTGTCATCCACAAACCACTATGTTTGTAATACCACGAGTATGTTAATGGACAGATTTAATGATATATGTATTATTTCTGTCAGGATCCTTTAAATTACTTTTGCTACCACAAGACACAAAATGATGATGTATTTCAGTGAACAAAGGAAGGTAGGTTACATTCTAGTGCCCATAAATTCTTTGTTTTAAAAACATCAAGGCCCTTGATATAGTACAGTGCTTTTCAAGATATTTGCTAGTAAAAATTAACCAGTGGGGTAGAAGGCTTCCTGATGTACCTACCTGTATCGCATCTCCCCAGCCTGTTTTTTCCCAATCTGAAAGTGACATTGACTGACCTCCTGCCTCAGTACAGTTTCTCAGTCTTGTGGATGGTGGCATAAGAAATGTCTCACTGCGAAAAATATGCTAAACTGTGAAGTATCATTGTATTTTGGGCCAGAATCATCTTGCCATAATCTTAAAAAGTATTTTATGCCATGTGATTTATTTTTATTTTTTTAATGTATTTTTCTGCTTGAAATGCTTTTTAAAGAAGTTTGTTCTGTGCAGTTTAGTTAAGTCCCCTTTTCAGCTCTGATAGTTGGCTACTATCCTCCTGTTGCTATTCTGGGCTTTGTTTCTTCTTGTAAGAGGTTCGAGGAATGAGAGGTTGAGGGGAGAAAGAGGTTTGATTTTGTGGTTATCATGCCAGTTCTCTAAGAGACCTGATCACTTCAGCTTTCACTGTTACTTCACAGCTCTGCTGCCATCTAAAAACTGGGGACATTGTTAGGGATTGACAGTAATTTCATAATCTGCAAATCATGAAAAGAGGAGAAATATTTAATCTACTTTTAAGAGTTTCAACCTGTACACCTGTGTAAAAAGTATGTAGCATTACCAAAACAAGCTTTCAAAAACGAAGAAGGAGCAGTTACTCTTTACTGTGCTGCCTCCTCTTAATTGCTCAGAAGAAAAAACAGTATGCACTCAAGAAATTGATATATAAAAAGAGAGTCAACTTAAAGTTACAGGTACAACTTATTGTTGAACAACTATTTATTGTTCAAAATCAAATACTTGGCATTTTGCAAATCTGTTTAGTATTTTTTAAAAATAGTTGATTTTTAATTGTATCTCAGAAATATGCCTGCATCCTCATCTCTTCCTCTGTTCTTGTCAAGAGCAAGGTTCAAATTTCTGCATAGCAAAGATCTGCCTTGTGAACCCAAAATAAGTAGATGGAAGTAACACAAACCATCCATCTAGGTGAAAATAAACCTAAAAGTTTCCTTTAGAGCCATCAATGTAGCAGTTTGCAATTACAGAAAGAGAGAATATCTAATCCTCCTTTCTCTAAAGTTACTGACAGAAAAAATTAGTGTCACTGTGGTAATTATGTACTTACTGCTGCACTATATTGTGTAATTGTTACCTGTAGATGTTTGTTTTGTTTAGTTTAGCTTTGTAAGTCATACATTGGTGCAAAGACATTCCGTTTTTATCAATTAATTATGTTTCAGTGATACTGTGCTGTATTTACCATCAGAAATTTAGAAAGATAATTTGGAAACCTAATGATCCTTCATAATTTATCAAGCAAAACACCAACTGTCTTTTGAGGAAATGCTACAGAAGGTAGATGCCCCACTCTTTTTTTAAAAAAAATAAAATCCCATATTTATGCTTTTTACATGAAATAATCAGATTTCTAACTTTTTGAAGTTTTATTTACTTCAGTCATTTAGCAAGGTTATGCAGTATTTGATATTTTTAAAAGACCTTGGTTTCTTTTCTTAGACCTTGCTGCAAGGAAAAGAATAATGAAAATAAAATAGTCTCCCATGAACGTGTCACAAATAGTTTCCTCTTTCTAATTTGAGCTCTACATCAAGTAATCTTACACTTTAGTTTGTCAGTATTTTTTAATTATTCTCATCAGCAGTTTTTGATCCAGCCTGAGAGCCTGTTGAAGAGAAAGATATCAGATGACTTGTACTGTTTTAGTATTAATTTAGTCTTTGTTTTGGTTGAATGTTTGGTATAATTATTTAGTTTTGATTGTGGTAAGTATTTATTGGTTGTATTTTCAGCATGATGCATTTTCATTTTACAACAAAGACAAATAGAATTTAGCTTAGTCTTCTGTTTGCAAGTTGTTAATCTGAGTAAATAAAATTCCAAATAGTAAGTAACAGGTAGTTGAGGATTACAGAGTGTGTGCAAATAGAATAAATTTATCAAAGTGTTTTAAAAATCTAAATAATCAGACAATCAGACAATGTGTAAAAGCAACAAAAACATTTACAGGTGGAGGGAAGGGTTGCCTGTTCTAAATTATTTCCCGCAAGCTGTTTACTTATGTTTGCTCTGACAGAACCCAGTATTTCAGAGCAGTTGCCATTCATCAGAAAATGAGTAAGATATGAGAAAGACTATTTGGATTTAAGTAGTACAAAGGGGTGGGAACTACAATTGAGTGGATGATTCAAAAGAAAAAAGAAACCTTTGAATCTAAGCAAACAAGATAATGCAACTCCTTAACTGAAAGGGTGTTGAACCATTCCCACAATGTTGGTTGACTCTAGAGAATAATTTGCCTCACAGTTTCAGTAATTTCACATGGATCTTCATTACTCTGTCCTGCAACATTTTCCCTTTAGAAGTGGTAGAGATCTCAATAAAAGAGTAGAAACAGCACAGCAATATAATGCAAAAGAGGATTTGGTAAAAAATTTATATTCAATAAAGAAATACAAATCCAAAGAAAGATTCTGANGGGGGGAAGCCACATCACAGATGCTCAAGTGTTCATTACCCAAATCTTTGCAGGAAGCAATTGAATAGAATTACCTACAAAGAAAATGTGGCATTTTAACATTATACAATCATGTTCCTCATGGCAGGTGACATCTATCTCCTTGACGGAGACTGTATCTCAAAAATACATTCACCGAGCTGTCTATAAATTCAAATAAACCCTGCAATTTAATTTTCAACATATCCATATGTTTGAGAATCAAGCTTTCAGCAGGTAAGTACAGTTTGTGTTGATACTACTGTACCCAGCGAATAAGAGGGAAACAATGCAGTGCCACTGCAGCTATAGCCAGGTTTAGCAGGGGTCTGCAGGGGAAAAAGGATTCGTCCCAGTGTTCTGGGTCTAATTCAGGACCCAGTCAATAGAATTTCCAAGAAGTTCATCCTTTCTTGTTTGGTCAAACGCAACCTTTTTTCATGGTTTAGAGGAACTATGTCATTACTTAGTTAGAGACACAAAGAACCAAATGTATCATTGTGCACCATGGAAATGCAGCCAAGAATCTTGTAAGATAAAATAAAACCATTAATTCTTTAAGAAAAAGAATACATTAGAATGCACATTCATTTAACTTCTTAAGCATAGATTTTCAGAATATCTGATAAATTATATTGTTTGCAAGAAAGAGAACACCTGAAGCAGCTGCTGTAACAAAAGGAAAAATGTAGTTGTTATTTTTGGGTTTTCAAGAAGGCATTTCCAAAATAATTCTCATTCCTTTGAGTGTGTCCAGTTGTATTTCTGCTAATGAAAAATGTTGTCTTACAAGCTGAAAAAACAGCTTGAAATAATAAACAAAAAAGTAAAGATTTAACTGCATATTCATTTTCTCTTCTGGTATGTGATAGATACTGTAGGTTGAGAAACGTAGTCTTACAGTGGTAGGTCTGTTCACACAGTCAGTAGGATCCAAGAGTGTCTTAGGATCAGTCAGAAAGTTCCTAATAGCCTGAATCATTTGAAGATGCTTCTGATAGCAATCAGCAGCAGATGTCCAGAATATTGATTGGGGTTTCAAGTCGTCAGTCATTTCATTCTAAGTGGCTCTATAGTGGCAATGTGAAATTCTGCATAAAAGAACACCAAAACATAAGCTGTTACCTTGAGTAGATTTTTAGGCCTAGGTTGGGCCTAACAGTACAGTCCTAAATGGGGAAGGTAAAAACTTCCCCCTCACGTCTTGCTCTACCAAGATCTTAGTGCTGGGAGGGATGTGCGAGCTCAAATCAGCTAACCCCTTGTGTGCTCCCCAGGAGAGGTAACCCCTGGCAGAATTTTGACTACATTGTGTGAGTAGAAAAGCATCTATGATGTGGCCTGGCCTCGCTATGTCTCAGCCTGTCCTCAGACAGTCTGCAAATATCAGATTCTGTTAAACTCGGTAGTCAGGGCCCTAACCTGTGACATATGGTTGCAAAAGTATTTTTGGTGACTTATTTAGCTTTTATAGAGCTGGCAAAGTAATGTCTCATATTTTGTCCCTGCTATATAAGATTTCTGTGTTCATTTGCATATTTCAGCCTTTTGAAGGCCAAACCTAGGATGCTTCAGACTTCTGGAACAAGGAACGTTTGTACAACATAGAGTTAATTTGCGTACTAAAATGAATAAAAGTCAGTACTGAGGTTCTCCAGGGTCAACTGTTTCCATCAGGGAGAACACAGTGATCTCTCATCTTAGTGATTTGGTATGTGACAGGTAAGAAGATACTAATTTTTCAGATCTTGGTTCATATACTGTTTCTGTTCTTCAGAAACAAGCTTTCTTGAGCTGCCTCAAGGTGCCAAAAATTTATTACTCATAGCTGTTAAGATTATAATGATCAGTATGTTCAGTAAATTTTCCCTGCCAGGTATATTTTTAACGATTTATTATTTTTTTTTAAGGAGAGTCTGGCATTGACTATTTTGGTACATCTAATATTAAGAAATTAAATATATATAGCTAGCTAATAAATTATGAAAGTATGTATTTAGGTGACTTGATCTTAAGATACAGGTTTTCATGTAGTCTTCATCCAATTATTGTGAGACCTTCAGATTTGAATCCTGGCCACTGATATTTTTTTAAGATAATAGAACTATGTTGACTTATCCTGCCAAGCATATGGTCTTTGAATTAGTGGAAGTTTCTGCATAATGTTTCAGAAAACATTTCACTGATGTTAGATAATAGGTTTTTGTTGTGGAGCAACTACATGGGGTACTTTATCTTATTCACAGAGCCTTCCTTTTTTTGGGAAGGTGGGGGGGTGGAAAAGAGGTGGTAAATTATTTTAGAAGAAACTAATTAATTGTAGTCCTTGAAAACATTCCTATAACGTGCAGCTACGTTCTGATCAGTTGTAGTTTGCTAATATTTCAATTTTCATCATCCAGGATCATCCATATGGATAGAAATTTTCTGAAGTCTTCTGTTACTGATGCTTTTTCTTTTTAAAAAAATATTTTAACTAAAAAATATAGGAGCAAACATTTAAAAAAATGCAATGGTGGAACTTTGAAAATTTATTGCACAGCTGGGGGCACTTAAAGAACTTAATTAACAAGCTCCAGCCTTAACATTCTCTCTCTTTAAGGAAAAAAAAAATCAGTTAAGATTTGTCCAATTAAATTTTAGAAGAGTTTGTTGATAAAAAAAAAAAAAAGCTGTGATTGTGAGCTTACAGTTTAAAAAGAGAAGCTCCAGAATAATGAAAACTTACAAGCTGATTAATTCAGTGGAAAGCTGCTCTGTGCATAGTTTCCACAAACTCATAAGCACTTGGGCATTTTTAGCCCAAATTTAATTATAGCCTTTGATAATCAGGCTTTGCTCAAAAGAAATCCCCTTCTTCCCATAATACTTAATGATGTAATGCTCTATTATAACTCAGAACTCTTCCCCCAGCACCAAAAACAAGCCGTCTTCATGTCAATAGAAAAAAAAAAAAAAAGTGACCTCTCCTCTCAGAGTTTTACATTTCATGTTCTGCAAACCGATATAGATCATCCAAGGCTCTGTTGGTTTTGGGGTTCTTTTCGTTGCATTGAAGGTTTTTTTGGTTTTTAGTTAGGTTGTTTTTTTTTTTAATTCGCTACTGACTGAAAACAGCTAATAAAGGCTCAGTTCAAAGCTGTCTATTTCTTAGTGGGGGGGAAAGATGTTATTCTGACATCATTGCTCTGAATGAGCAGCCTGTGGTTCATACAGTATACGCTCCCCTGGAATGACAAATTTTCTGCCTTTTTCTTGGGGGGAATGTTCAGGCAAAAGAAAAAAATGCATAAGAGAAGCAAAGAAAATTCATTTGTATAAGCTGGCCCCCCTACTGTGGAATTTTCAATTATATATATCTAATTATGGCTGTCAGTTGATGAATTGAGAAAAGACATTTTTTGTCCCCCCTCCTTTTTTTGTCTCTTCGTCATCTCTTCTGTTAGAATGATTATAGCACACTTACACAACTAATTGCCTTACTGCTTATTAGTGATACAATTATGCAGGCCAGACTCCTTGTGTGAACAACCATCTGCAGAGAAAAAAAAAGTGACACTATTCAAAACTATCCATAATTTAACCAATGTTATTCCAATGCACTGAGCTCAGACAATTGTTGGGCCTTCATATTTCATACCCACCCTGGAAAAAGAGGGTTGTGGGGTTTTTTCTTTTTCTTTTTCCCCCTTTCTTTCTCTCTTTTTCTCTGTGCACTGATTCACCTCTTTAGACCCACTGTGAATTGGAAAGAAAGGAAGAGAAAAAAAGTGCTTCATATGTCAACAAAAAGGAGGGAAGTGAAGCATGGCTAATGCCCATTCCTCCTGTGGGCAATTTTTCTTCAAATTTTATACTAATAGGCATTTTTTTCTGCTTCAGAAACAGCTGAGAAAGTGCAGATGTCCTGACCACAGAAATCTGTGTATGTACATTTGTTGGCTTTTAAATGCTCTTAAAACAACTGATGTACAACACAGAGCAGAGTAGAAAGTTTGCAATGCGTATAATTGGTTCTTTGGAGAATGTGTAAAGAATGTCTTTCTCTTGCAGCTCCCAAAGTAGTAGGTGTTGGAAAGCAAACAGGTGAAGATGCAGAAGTCAAAACAAAACTTTGTGGGCTGCTGATTAAGATAATGTGGAATAGTTAAATGTCTAAAAGCTACTACTTTTAAGTTGTAGCTTAGAGATAATGTCAAAATGGCTTCCCCAGCAACAAGGCAGAGAAGAGCTTCATTTCTGTCATTTACCTTCATTTCTCTGCATGGTTGTATTTGTCAAGTCTCTGAAATGTCAGTCTGCCACTACTGTATTTTCAGAATAATTAAGTAAAAAAAAAGTTGTTGTGGAAACAAGAATTTCTTTTCGTTTTTTTCGTGTTAAGTCAGTATGAGACTACAAAACATACATAGGAAGAAATAGCAAAACTTTGGCGTCAGTCCCTCTCAATGTGTGTTGTAGAGGGCTTGTAATTCTCTTGCCCAACTAGAGTGTAATCTAACTGTAAAATAGAGAAGAATGTAGACATTTACAATCTGTATTAAAAATACACTTACAATTGTCTTGGAGATGAAGTTAAAAATATACAGTTATATTTCCAGGTTTTAAAATCAGTGACCATGTCAAAGAGAAGCCATTAGGTATCTTGAAAGAGGAAACTTGCCATTTCCTCCTCATTCTTCTGGCTCTTTCTAGTGCTGTTGACTTCCATCTGCATAGCAAATATACTGAAGTACTCATGATTCTGCTTTTGCTTGTACTGCTAGAACTTTTTGGCTCTATAGATGAGTGTTCTGATATAAGCCTAGATTTGGACCACTGGATCTTGGAGACTTAGGGTTTTGAAATTTAGTTGTTCATCCTGATTCAATCAGAATAAATCTAGTGTCATTTTTCTGTAACAATTTTAATTCACTACCCTGTTACTGTGAGCATGCCTATTAGAACAAGAAAGAGCTCTATTTGTCTTCAAATAGGAATCCTGCTGGTTTGTTCATGGAGTCTCTGAGGGGTCTCCTTTAATCTCAGTGATTTAAATACAGGTTCAAAACTGAGAAATCCAAATTCCTTAAAACTGGCATTCTTCAAATGTCCAGATTATATGAGCAGAGAGTTACAAATCCAGCTTTTCATGATTCTAGTCCTGAACTTCTCAACTTTAAGACCTGTCAGCTATGACAGAAAGGAAGCACTGCCTTGCAAATTTGTGTTTGACTTATGCCTCAATTTCATGGAATGAATGGACTGTTTCTATTTTTTTTTTTCCAGTCAATGCCTCCAAGTGGTTTAGTAGTGTGTTTCTGCAGTTTCTTGGGTGGTGGTGGTATCTGCTGTGTGATTTATTTATCTTCAGTGTATCAGTACAAGTGTTCCTAATAATGCCAATAAGAATATTGCATTGGAGAAGGTTGCAGTCTAAGTAACTCCATGAGGGTCTTTCTTTCGGAAAGTAAACCCTAATTTTCTGCGTTCTGAAATCGCAGCCTAAATCTGAGGGATAATAGCAGACATGGCTAATTGTTCAGCACCCCATAGAATACATGCATACCGAAACACCTCTTGTTTCTGACTGTAAAATGTACTATTAATACTTCAGGCAACCTGACCTTCTAAGAAGCTTTACAGATTTCCTTCTTCACTTAAGTATGGATGACAAAATGTCTTTGAGCTGTCTCAGCTCTGTAATAACAGTCCATTGCTCCCAGCAGTTCCAAGTTGTGCTTTTATAGTAACATAAGGTATCATGTATACTTGGTACTCTGTGGATAGAAAACCTGACAATCTAATTATACAATTTAAAAAAAAAAAAAAATAAAAAAAAAATAAAAAAAGGGACTTCTGATCAATGTGGTATGACAAAGAGTCTGGAAATAATCTGAACAATCACATACCTGAACACTGAAGATCCCAAAAGACAGATTAGGACTTTCTGATGTTATAGCCTATTTCATAGTTCCTGGAACGTTCCCCATGATTTTAGAAAGGCTGTGGCAATAAAAACTGCACTGAGCAACAAGGACAAAACTCTGCTAGTATTTAAAATTGTATCTGCATGCATGCATGCAAGGCAGCTGAAGTATGCAGAGACAGCTTTAATGCTGCTGTATCCCACACTGTGTGCCCTACTTAGCATGCTTCAAAGTTTTTTTGGATAATTTCTTGTGTGTATGTCTAGACTGTCTTGAAGCAATTTAAGTGGAGTATAAGATATAACTTAACATAAGCTTATTTATCTGCCAAAAGCACACTCTGCAAGGACATTATTTTCTCTTTACTGGTTTTATCTGTCTCCTTTACCCACTCCTAAAAACCACTCAAATCATGCACAGGCTTAAAAACCAGAAAACGGTTCCATAAGGGGGCTGGAGGTGTGACAATGTCTGAAGTACAGTTATCTAAATGCTATTCTTTACTGCTTTTAAACTTATTCAGTATCCGTGCTACTAAAATATTTATTGAATTTAATTTCTTGGAGACTGTAAGGAAGAATTTTCCATAGGAACCTCCCATTTTCAAAAAAAAAAAAAAAATTAAACTAGGAGCAAGCAAACAAAAATCCGATAGTGAGAGTGGGAAAAGAAGCGTGGAGGTATATAAATGCCAGGTGCCATTTCAGATAACTCAAGGTTTTCCAGAGGAGATTTTATGTATTTTAGAAACACTGTGGAAAAGTTGGTAGGGCACACTGATGACATGGGAAATCTTGGCTGGTGGAGTGTTGTTTGATTTGGTTTATAATTTAGGATGTGAACTTCTCAAGTTTCTAAAATTTTGATGAATACCTCTGATCATCAAGCTGTTGAGTCGGCTGAGATGTCATACTTCCTGCCAGTTTTTTCATGGTAAATGACAGAAGTTATTAATTTTGTTTCTTGTTGAAAAGCAGCATAATTCAAGGTCTTAATTTTTCATGAAACAGACGCCTTGTTCCCCACTGAGTCTGCTGTTAAGGAGGTTTGCTTCTTTCATGAGTTCCATTATTATCCAAATGCCTCTTTTTGGGTCCCCAATAATTTTTGATGTACCCTGACGGTTTTATGTTTTGAAGAAATCCAGCGGATATGCACAGAATTCATAAACTCCCTTGGCTGTTACTGTAAATCATATGATTTTAATATTGTTTAGAGGTTGCTGGAGTGTTTCCTTTGCAATCTACTTCAATTTAGAGAAACTTTCATAGGAAACCTTGGATTGTGAGGGATCTCTGTTCTCTTCAGCTTCATTTAGAGCTTTCAAAACCCATGGGAATAATCACAAACTGGTATTTTATTTTCCAATTTCTCTTCCTTTGTAGATGCATTTTGTCAGATAGCTGACAAAAGACTGAATGTTAGAATTTGGGCATGAAAATTCAGGCTCTGCTGAGCAGCTGAGACTTTAACTTCAGCAATCTTTTAATTTTGATTTATTTTTTTTTTTGAAAGTAAAAGGGAAAACTAAAAATAGTTACCATTAGCAAGTATCCAGCCCTCACTGTTTAAGGAGTCTGAACCTTAGAGCAGAGACAGAAAATGCTGATTGTTTTAAATGTGTCCAAGAAAGCAAACTTACTCTTAGCTGCAACTTTTTAATATAATTCAATGTCTCTCAACTCTTCTACCAGAAGTTTAACAGAAGTCTTAATTTTTTTGTACTGCTATAGTAACTCTGCAAAAGCCTCTGGAGCATTCAAAACTTAATTACATTTAGATAATTTTATTTGTCATAAGAGTTACAAAACTTTACATAGCCTTTGAAACAAATGCTATAAAAGTATGACAACAAATATATTTCATATTCCATATATTTTGAGTGATGCGTTACCTAAACGAGTGAAGATATTTCTGATGTTTAGGTTTTTAAGACATTGCGAAAGTGTAGTGACATCCATTGATTGAATATTCTTCTAAACTGAAGTTAAACGAAGATTAGCTGCAAAATACATATTTTTGTCATAAAGATTAACTGCTGAAGTGGTTTTACTGTTGCCATGAGAAGTTTTTCATCCCTTCTTCAAAGACATACAGTTACTGTTGATAAGTCAGACACTGATTTTTGTTTTCAAGTTGACCAGATCTAATCTGGGCACTAATATGATTATACCAACACAAGGACCTTAAATCATGAACCATTACCAGTATTAAAGTGGTGAAAAACAAATTTAAAAAATCATGACAAATGAAATAACTTGCTTAGGTTGAGAAACCGCTTGGTCTGTCATTATTTTACAAAACCAAATACAGTGCCAGCCATAATCTGCTGCCTTTCAAGTAGGAAAAAATACATTACTTATGCAGAGAATGTTTCTAATGTAACAAAGAGGAGGAATAAAAATGCCTTACAACAGTTTTATTAAAAACAAATTCCCACAGTAAATACATATACACTCTAGTAGCATGGTGAAACAGCCAAAGACATCACTGTTAAGTGCTATGGGAAGTACTTATAAATTACTTGAAATAAAAAACATTGTTGCCTGGACATCAGGGTTGAAATGCTGCAGTTTGTAATAAATTAACACAGAACTTCACTTCCCCTCCTCTAACAAAGCAGCCATTTGTCTGAATAACCCACATTCAGCTGTGAGTTATATTTTCACAACTGCAACTGCATTCATTTGCAAATCATTCTCCAGTTTTAATGCTGAAGTTTTAAATACCTTAAGAACTAATAAATAAAGCAAAGTAGAGCAAACAGTTGGCTTGTAGCCTAAAAACTGGCCTAATTTCTAGGTGGTTTTCTTTCTTCTTTTTTCTCTTTCACAGTAATTTTGTACGTCTGACATTTCTTTAAGCTGTGTTTTGTTTTTAGTCTGAATGTTTTTTCACAATATTTAAATTTAGTGAGAACATTTCATACTAGCAGCAAAATAAAGACTATAGTTATTCAGGTGTGAATATTAAAAAAGCTTGTGAGAATTTCATTCCTTTACTAGTTTTGAATAATCTTTGAGCTACCTGGAGGGTTTTCTGTTGTAAATCACTTTTATCTCTTGAAAACAGGTTTTTATTTGTATTGATCCTGAGCTTTACACAGAAGTTTTACTCTGGAGTATGAGTCTCTCATTTTCCTAGATTAATTTTAAATATAAATCAGAGAGCTATTCACTATAAGAGAATCTGCTTTCATTACCTAGTGGGTAAAAATAAATGCAATACTTTATGGATATTTAAATAAACTCTTTAAAGTAGTGTGATAGAAACACTTATTTACAAAAGTTGAATTCTGAGGTTATTTTCCTGGCGTTATTGAAGGCTGGTTTCCATAGATAGAATCTTGGGCTTTGTTCCACTTACTCGTTTTGTTTTGAATAAATTCCTGTGGACATGCCTGAAAGGGTTGGTAGTCATTTTCAGGAAGTGAAATTTAGGGAACAAAGTTCCTTGCAGAGACCACTTGGGTTTAGAATTGATCAAGTTTTCATAAAAGAGGATTTGAAAGACTTCTAAAATCTCTTTTCTCCTTTTGTGAGGGTAGCCCATCTGCATGGTGAAGTGTTTCTTAGCGTAAACAGTGTCCCACGAATAGAAGTATACAACTCTAATGCTAGCCTTAACTTACAAATATATCTTGTGTTGATATTAGTTAGTATTGTATCCATTTCTTCAGAACTAAGATTATCAAGGTCAAATATTTGAAACTACTTTTAACTGTAACTCCTTATATTTAAAAGATTGCAATAGTTTTTGAAGAAAAAGCATTCTGATCTGAATTTCTTTCTGTACATCCTGCCCCAATCCCCTCACTCCCCCAGTTAAACGGAAGTAAATGAACTGCAAACATACAAAATACCTGTTTGCTTGAAAATTTGAAATCATCTTGTGTCTCTGCAGATATAAGCAGGTAGGTTGCAGTAACATCTATGTAAATCCGAGAGTGAAGGTGGCAATTGTACATACCTCTTCCCTCCTACCCTTCATTTAATTCAGAGAAAAATGTCTCCTTGCTGATCCAATTTAAATCTACTCTATTTTTCCCATCGGCAATAGAAAATTATCTATATTCTGCTGAACCGAATGGAGAAGGAAAAAAATGAAAATACCTAGCTGACAAGATGGGAAGGGGAGAGACTGCCACTTTTGAGATTAGATTACTTAGACTGCTTTAGCTGTGACATAAAACTTCTCCCTGTGAGATACATTGGAGAATTGAAGATGGCGTGAGAAAGTGAATTCACGTTTGAAACCAGGTTTATAGGTATAATGCTACAATTTCCGGGGCATTTCTGTAGTCCTTCCATTGAAGAAACTGTCTGCAACTAACAGATTATTTGTCTATGTATTTATTTGTTAGGGAAACAGAATCTGTTTAACCATCCATCCTACGGCATTGTCTTGCCTCTAAGTTCCAGTTGTATTTAAGTCTATCTTAAACAGGCAGTATTTTTTAAATAAAGGGAGTGGATGCAGGCACCCTACTACATCCACATAGCACAGATCTCTGTAAAGTGAGGCAACCTGCCGTGTGTACTGTGGGTATTGTTTTAACTTGTGTAACAATAAAATTTTTAGGCATATACTACAGAGTCAAGCCTCATTTACCTCATAAAACCAAGTAATTCCTTCAATTCAAACAAATTTTTAAATAAATGTTTTCTTATGCATTTTGCAAGGAGTTTTCCTATTGCATACTGTTACTGAGAAGAATAAACCCTTGATGAACACCTTTCATAAATTCTTAACAATCAATAATAAAGAGGCATCAAAATGCAAGTACATTTTCCTTGTGCACACGAATGTTCATTACAACCAAAAGTTGAGTTCCTTTTATTTGAGAGAGATTTGTATGAGGATAAAAAAGATTGGGGTTAAGATTAAGAGGTAATGATGTGACAGGCTTTAGCTAAGACAAAATCACTTCTCTAGTTAGCAGAGTAATTTCAGCAATACATCTTCTGTAATTTTTTTTAATCACTTAGTGATTACTTGTGTGGTGCTATTTGATTCATTGGCCATCAGTACCTGATTAAGATTCTATGCTTAGGCCATCATTACTTTTCAACAGGCCACCCATATGGTGTTAGTGTTGAGCCAGTGTAAATCCCTCAGCTTAGCACTGTATATTCTGTTAAAGAAGACTGCGTGAAATGCTGACATTAGCATATGTTCTCCTCTTATTCTGTTGACCTTTATCCATGGCATTACACTAACACTGCATCTTTGGAGTTCATCCAGTAAGAAATTGGGTTGAAATGATAAAATTAGCCATCTGTCTATTAAAAACTTTACTGAGCTAGTAAGTTGGATCAAATGAGCACAATGATGCAAAGAAATGTAGCTATCAAATGTTAGGTTTACTTTGGGTTTCATTTTCCATGTGTTTTCATTTCTCTCAACTATGAATGGACTTTCTTTCCATGAGTTCATTATGATTTCTTATGACAGTACATGAATGGTTGTTGTGAATCTTTGTGTTTAAATTAATTAGGCATTAATTTTTCTGTCTACATTTTATTCCCACTTGATACTCTGAAAATATGTTTGATCATTAATAAAAAAGTATTTGTAAAAATTAAATAATTATATAAACTTGATATAGCTTAATTTTTTCTTAAGGATGGTTAAGATTTTTCCTTTCAATGTGTTTTTTTTTAAGTCTAGTTACTGTAATTTTGATTCTAGAAGTACTGCTGAAATATATAGCTTAAAACATGGTTAGAATAGTGATAATTAGTTGTTCAAGAGCTACAATTTCCAGGAGCTTGAACACTTTCCCTCTTTGATTGCAAGGTCTCTGCTAAAGATAGGAATTACAGTAACGTGAGCTATAAGGAGCCTAGTGAAACATTTTTAAAAAATAATTCATTTACTAATTAACAAAATGGTGTTTGTTTATTTACAGTACATAAAATGTTTCTATCAAGAAACAGCCTGCTAATACTCTGACACTACCCTGCTGTGCTGACAGCAGAACATCTGCAGTTTAATTTAATACATTTACTAAATGAAGTGGGTAAATAAAGGGATGCTAAACAGCTACTTCCCAGCCTCTGATATTTTTGCTTTTCTCTGGAGGTCAGAAGCACTGATAAATGATTCCTCATCTTTCCTTTTGCCGCCTGCACAAGACCTTCCCATGTGCCAACACTGTTCCAAACGGTGCAATTGTGATTGATGAAATTACATTGGCCCATCATACCTCACTTTAGCTTCTCATCTATCTCTTTAAATGCTCTATATGTTACTGTAAGGGTTTTACTTTTCAAATGTATTTTTTGAGTGTGGTTTGTGGTGACCAGTCACAGCAAATGAAATAACTGGAAAATAAGGATGTGGGGTTGGCCCAAATTCTAGACTAATGTAATCTGATTTCAGCAGGTTAACAATTAAGTCCTAGCCAAATTATAGTTAGATTTACTTTCATAATGGTATATTATTGACTTTGGGGGATTGCATTTCCTTCTTTTTTTTTTTTTTTTAATTGTATTTTCATTTTCTAATAAAGTGAATTTAAGGCATAATTTGGCCTTTTTCTGAGACAGTTCTGGTAGCCTATGTCACTCTTGGTTCCTCATCCTGTTCCAGGCAGTATATAAGGAGATGATAAACCCAGTAGAAGAAAAAGATTTGGGTTAATACCATATCCAAAGGTAGATTTTATATCAAATATGGTACTTGAACCGAAGATGTCTTTAAAATGTTCATCTTTGCCTCATCTTTTTTAACCCAAATCCAGTTTCACAGGTCAATATCAGAAACAGCTGTAACAGAAGCATTGAATTGAGCAGTAAGAAGTGCTTAAGTAACTGCTTCTTCCTAGAATAACTCCTTGCCCTCCCTCCCATTTATCAAGGAATTTAGCAGGCTTATGAAAGAGGTGTCTGTTCTTGATAGATGATGAGCAGGATGAAAGAAAGTGTTTTTTCATTAACTAATATTAATCTATTTAAATGTTATAAGTAGTACAGGAATAATTGAACAGTGTCTGTTATGTCAAAAATATATTGGATGTTTCCAACAGCTCATGATTAATCCTTGTGTGCCTCTAGAGGTGTGTGTATTTCACTGGCAAGGTTGAACTGAGAAGAGACAACAGCAACACTTTCACTGTGCCTCATTGAGATTCCACTATGAGAACTCATCTTTACATTTATCGCATAAAGATCTTATAAGCAGCTATTTTCTAGGAGGTCTAATGAATCAGAACTCACACAAGCATGACCTTTCCTCTGGCTACCATCCCCCATCAACCCTACCCCAGGCAGTTAGGTTCCATCAAGTTTGCTACTAGGGTAGAGTGTCATATTGGCTTGTTAAACATGGAACTTACCAGAAAATCAACAGCATCATTAATCAAATAGAGAGTGTTTAGTAAGAGTATCTATTCTTTTGCTGGAGCATATGTTTTTCAGAGCAAAAATTAAAGTTAATTATTGGCAGAAAAACGATGTTTTCATATCCATACTGGAGAAACTATTTCAGACCCTCTTATGTGCACATACATACCTATGTCAAAGATTCTCAAAAACATGCATATGCATTCTTTTTTACTTTAAGGGACAACATAAAAGTTTTCTAACCATGCTTTGAACTTATTCATAAGATTTTATGTGTCTACCTGGAGTAGATTTGAAATTGCTTTTTATAAAATATGCTGCATTTATAAAATGCTTTTTTGGATGCCTTTTTATTTTTCAGTGTTTTTATCAGCCTCAACTCTAGATTTCATAGAGCCTGGGGAATTAACAAAGGAGCCAACTCAGAGTAAACTTAAGTCACAGATATTGTAGATACAATAGTCTGTCTGCTGACGCCAAGCCTCACTTTCCTCCTCTGCTAATAAAAGCCAGTAACAGTTGTCTGATCTTTTGCATCAAAGACAGTGTTTATGAAGTGGCCTGTATCGTTGTCTTAAAATATACATATAATTCCTGCATTAAAAGCTTGAGAGAATTATGAATCAACATTTCATAGTAAATTGTACACAGATTCCAGGACTGAAATAATATGTTTCATTCATGAATACTGGACCTTCAAAATAGGAGCAGTCGTGAAAAAGGCTTCCTTCTGACTTAATGGAATTTACTTGCTTGATTGACTTTTTGTGTGTGTGTGTATCTCTAGTATTTTTAAAATGTAAATAATAATATTCCTTCATTTTCCAGCTCACAAATTTTGAAGACATTGGATTCAAATTTAAGTGCATAAACAGCACTCTCTGCATAAACAGCTTTCAGGTAGAGTCCTCTGACAATTAATAGAGAAATACAGAACAGACCATGGAACAGTTATTCCAGCAATGTGTTGCAAGGCTTAGGGATCACTTAGACCACCTCAAAATAGGGAACTCGTGGCCATTCAAGACTGTTCGGTCTTGCTGGCATGTTACTTTATCATGAAGTTCTCAAGAGTTTGGACTATGATCTAGGCAAACTGGCTGGAGTCACAGTTATTTATATGGACAATGTGCATGGTCCAGGTTTGCCATGGGAGAAAACTTTGTGAAGAGACTGTCAGGGAATACCCCATCAGCCCAGCTGTAGGATCTCAAGGAGAAGGGAGCTAAGAGTGGTCAGCATTGGTGGCCCTCTCTCTATGCACCTGCTTGAGGGCAAATGTTTCTTTGAGCAGCTCAGGTCAGAGAGGCTACAGGTAAATCCTGTGCTGTGAAGTGAACCATGTGTTCTGAGTGTTTTCTGTCCACATGCAAGTAGTTTGGCTGTGGGAATGTAACATATCAGCTCCTTTAGAGACACCTGCATGAACAATAGGTTTGAAGAAGTATAAATAAACAGTAAGTTTGAAGATGATTCTGTGCCTGACAGAAAAAAATTTGTAGTTTATTTCAAATATTATTTTTGTTCTTCCATGATGAATCTTTAAAATATACAGTCCAAGGGGCTTTACTGTGGATAATTTAAGTTATAGTAAATGCCTGGATGACTTCTCTTTGGATCAACTGAGCACTGTGACTCTTGGCACCTAAAAGTAGGGATGAATTCAGGTTAAATTTGGTGAACATATTCTAGTAAAAAACCATGTTGAAACATCAAAATATTGAGTAAATTCTCTGGTATATTCAAAAGTAAGATTTACCTGAATGCATGAGAACAGAATACATGAGAACAGTTTGTAGCATTGTCTTTCTTTTATACTGAAGTGGTTAGCTGGTGTTACGGTACTTACAGGAGCAATATTGTGAGGAACTGAAGTAAATGGCAAGGAGGCATCACACTTTTGGACATCCTTTAGGCCTCATCTAGAATAAAGGCTTTGAATTTTCATCTCACACCTATCCAGATTGTCCAGAGTTCTTGAACTTCATGCGTTTGCCTCCCTCCCTCTCTTTGTAAATAGAGCTCTTTATTTCCAATATGCAGAAACCTTTTTTTTTTCCAAGTAATTAAAATGCTCCAAGGAAGACATTTAATTTTGTGCCAAAAGGACACTTCACACTTTCTTTAGCTTGCTGGAGCTTTTTTTTTAATCCAGATGGTGAAAAAGAATTACAAAAGTCATAAACATTTTTTCTGGATTCTTCTTTAAGTGTCACGCAGGAGTTGCAGCAAAAGGAATCTAAAATTTATTTCTTTGAAATTGTAGTTTGGATTGAGGATGGAATAGAACTGTTTTGTAAAGCTTGATCGTTATTTATTTTGGTAATCAGAAGGTATAAATAAGTTATTTTGAATAGGCTTCAATGTAGATCCATTCCGAAATTATATACTCACTTATCATACCAAATATTATAGCTTAGCACTGGCTTCAGAATAATCTTCCAGAAAATTTAGTATCTTTTTCTACAAGATCCCAAGCACCTGCCTTAGCCAGAAAGGTCAGTAAGAAGCACAGGACAAATCAAAATAAAATAAACTAATGTGTATTGGGGGAAAATGAAATCCATCTCTTTTCATTTCTGTCTGCAAAATACTGAATGGGGAAATATTTTATGAACAAGGAATAATGGTGAGCAGAGGGATATGTATGTTGCTCCTTGAGGTCTAGCAAAATAGCTATCCTTAAATGTATTTCCCAGCTTATTTCTAGGCTACACAGTTTTTGGGCTACTAACATTTACTGAAATGACCCAGTATGTAATTAATTGTTTCAGTGTATGATATTACTTCTTTCATTTTCTTCACAAGAAATGCAGTATTTTTTCTTAGAATGATTTAAAAACACACCTACAGGTAGAGAAGATGACTTTGATCACTTATTGGTATATATTCAGAATAAAAATTCACAAAGTACTGAAATTTGCATGCTTCTGGTATTCCTGTTTCATAGCTCATGTTATAGTTTACTTATGTCTTAGTCATTTGCATCAATTAAATTGAATTGGAATATTTTTCTCCTCCTACTTTAGCCCTTCATCTTCAGCTGTCAACATGCATATGCCAGTCACCAGCGTAGCTGTCAAAGCTGACATCAACATCTGTACTTGTATTTTTCTGGTGTCTGTATCTGTCTTAATTCTGAGCCTTTCTTGATGTTTTTCTTACTGCTAATAAAAGCATTTGCAAGGAATTAAGTTTCTACTATTCCCATCTTTAGGGGCCAGTGGAAAATGTAATTTCACTGTGGAAAACTGTCTTTAGCACAGTTATTAAGTTCTTATCATTAGGGTCTAATTCTGGGGGGCTATAAACTTTCAGCAGTTTTTTCTTTACCATTATGAAATATTTTCTTCACTTTGGTTAATAAAAAAATGTTTGTTTCAACTTAACCAGTTATCCTAAAATATTATATTTCCCATAATTCAGCTAACACAAAAACTGCGATATTTCTTCTGAAAATTAAAATTAGAGAGCATGTAGATAGGCAAAGAAATCTTATGGAAATCTTCGTAGCAGTGCTGAAACCAATTGTGAGAATATTATTGCTCAAAACATATCCAAGTGATATCCTTTCATTGAAATTAAAAACTTCCTCAGTTGCTTGAGGGGGTGTAGTATTTGTGTGCTTTCCAGATCACTGAATAAAAATGAAACATTTTGAACTTATAATTCTTCATGTACAGATTAGAGGGAAATAGTCGAAGCAGCTCAGCTATAAAGCTTTTATAAATAAATAAAAAGCACCTAATTTTCAGAGCAAATGGGAGCATACGATGAGTGATGTGCTCCTAATGAGTACTGAAACGCTTCCAGTGTAAATAAACAGATGGTAAAAATACTTAAGTTAGATTTTTCAAACCACAAATACCTAAGTCACAGGTCTGTGCTACAGATTTCAAAGCAGAACTTTGCATCCAGCTTTTCCATGGTATAAACATTTTCTTCCTCTTCGGAGGGAGATAATAAACTGGTACTTAGCTCAGAGGAAGGTTGTAAAGCTTATTGAATAGCTCAGGTTTGGAAACCTGAAGGGTTCTCCGGTATAGCAGATATTAGTAATGCAGAAAGAGAGGAATTTTTTTAGGCATTTGTCAGAAGAAAGTAACTAGAAATTGAATAACTGCAAAAGCAAGTTGTGTCCATGTTAACTCTGGAGTAAAGGATTTTCTTATTGGCTACCTGAGGCAAACATTTGCTGTAGATGTGTTGGAAGACACACATACTTGTGTAAAATGCATCTCACCGTATGTGTTAATCTCTGAGTTACTGCACTGATTTTTGCTACTGGTAGCTCATAGAAAACTCACATTCACTTCAGAAAATAAAGGCAACATCTGTGAGACAAGGATATATTTCATTGTACAGTTAGATCTATAATGATCCTCAGTGGAAAGAAAAAATTGAAAGAATTTTTGTTATTTGGACTCAGGAGTCACACAGAATTTTCTCTAAATGTCAGTGTAGTTCAGAGAACTTTTTTCACCTTTAGTGAGTTTGTGGAAATCAAATCCCAGTCTAACGTGATAATATTTATTCAAGTTAAGTTTCAATGTGAGCGTATGGATTAAACTAATAATTTAGTCAAAATCTTTTGCAGGTAGGATAGATCTTAACAGAGACTTGCTTTTTATCAAGCATCATTCCCTTCAAAATACTCCAATGGAGGCATATTGATCAATTCAAACATATACATTAACTCTACCTCTCTGCGATAGAAAAATCATATCTGCAAGGAACCATGAAATGTCACCAATGCTGTTCCTCTGCTTAGAGACACTGTCAGCTACTTCTGGATGAGTGTTGATCACATTCCTATAATGCAGTGACAGAAATACCACAACTTGGTCCATGTATTTAGTAAATTATGATGCTCAAATCAATGCTCCACTTAAGTCTTTCAGGGCCAAGTTGATAAACTTATGTCTGTTACATGACCTGCTCATATGTTCAAGTGTGTCTATCATGTTCACATATAAATATCATATGTTCTGACGTCTTATTTTTGAGTTTTAATGTTTCATATTTTGATTAAGAAATAAATACAGGGAAGTCAATTAGGATTTTGTTTCTATTTCTAGGACTGAGCCCTTGGTCTTAAATCCTGATGAATCAACAAACACTGGTTTACTCCTTTTCCTAGCAGAAACTAGAGTCCCTCTTAGTTAGAGGAAAGGACTGAAATTTTAATTTGGGCTTAGCCAAAGGTGATTTATCAAAAAATCTTTCTCGCATGTGTTTTGCGAGGTCTTGTGTTTGACATTTCCGCTAGGAAAATTGGGACTAGGGAGCAGTTTCAGAGCACTCAGTAGTTGTTTAAAGTGCTGTTATGACTCAGTTGTTTTGTACACCAGATTAATTTTGTATCTAATGCTTTAGCCAAAATCAGATATGAGTGACATGCATCTAAAAATGTTGCTATTTGTACTGATTTGTTGAGGTAACCTCAATGATGCTTCAGAACAGTACAAATGATTCCTAGGGCATAAAAGTAAATTTCTTTCCTAGTGAGTAGGACAAGGATGTGCTTTTTCTCTTCCCAGGAGGCTGGTTGTGAGTATAAGACAGTTTTCCTAGCCTCTTGGAAGTGGTAGGGTTTAATCACTTTGGGTTTATATGATGGGTATCCTGAATGCATTAGGTCCCATCTGCTTCTGAATCCAATTCCAGATTTTCAGATCTTCTCTTGGTGCTGATGAATTTCAGCCAGTGCACTTCAGAAACACCTGCGCTTCTCTTACTCCTAACCAGATACTCCAAAATGCCTGCTGCAAAAGATTCAGTAGCATCTTTGGCTCCCAGCAGGAAAACTCTCTGAATTGCTCTTGGTAATAGCTTCATATCTGCAGCCCCGACAGGTATTTTTAGGTCTGTCTTGAAGAGATATCAGCTTCCATACACTTCAACTTCTTTGTATGGAGTCACTTCAGCTCCAGGTATTCATTGAAATAGGGTATAATTGTGGCCTCATGCCTTCTCAATCCACCCACCAATCTCAACTGCCTTAAGGGAGACTCCTGCTGTGCCACAGGGAGCATTTAGAGCCTTTCTGAGCAAAGCAAACTTGAACTGCGTGTTGCACCTGTATTTAAAGACTGTCTTGGCAGGAGGAGGAGTGAAGATGCATTGTGAAATCTCTTCTTTAGAACAATATGACTTATAATAGTAAAACATTTCAAGCTATGAATTTCATTGGAAGTGTATGATTTATACTACTTATTGTTCTGGCTTGTTGAATTCTCAGTATTTTCTGTCATTATAGGACAAATTGTAAGACGTTATAAGAGCAATTAATAGTATAATAGAGGTCTGAACCACATTGTTATAAAAGTGAGTAGGATTTGGTGAGAAGAAGGCAATGATCCAGTAAGCAGCACGTAAATGTTCAAAGAGAACTTTACCAGAAAGGGCAAGAGAGAGGAGGAGCACAGCCCCTTTCGCAGTTTCATTTAAATCAGGATAGTGTCTACATTAGAACACCACCACATTTATTCCCAGAAATAATCCCTTTGAACTCAGTACAGCTGGTAAGTGAAGTTTTGTGTACAGGCTGCTTGCAGCTTCATTGGGCAGCTGCTGGTTATCTCATGCAGCTTCAGGTTTTTCTTTCAACAATTTCTAGATGCTTCATAGCTGATTCCCAATAAAATGGGAAAGGAGAAGAAAGGAAGGGTTAATAAGGGTGTTGGGAAGTCTGGAAAGGAGACCTGAGATAGGAAGTTGGGGGTTTTTTTACTACTTTTGTGCAGCCCAAAAGATAAAATCAGAAAAACTGAAAATTTTTTCAACTGGAGCTGTATTCCCACATTTAAAACATAACTTTTAACCTTCTCTAGCTGTTGAAAGATGTGTCTCTGATTGGCTTCTTGCGTCTGATCAATGAAAAAAGTACAAATATCACCAAGTCTGTCTTTCATCTTATAAATGAGAAATCTGTATGGTCACTCTAACACATCTTAGCGGAGAGCAGCTGGGATAGTATCCGTGCTTTGGCAAACTGAAGTTTTTTAACTGCTGGAATAGAGCTGTTTGAATTGTTGGCTTTCTGCAATACAAGGTTTTATGACCTCTAATATAAAACAGAAGACAAAGAGGAAACAATGTAAAATAATATATCAACAGCAGATAATGTCAACCTGATAGTATATTCTATTGTGTAGTTTCAAGAAATATAGTTGAAAAGCCTTTCCATACATCTATACTAAATTTGAAGCAAACAATATTAAAGTCAGAAAAATATCAAGAAAAAGTCAATGTACTTAATTCAGATTATAAATGGATAATAATGTGGATAAAGTTTTCTGAAGAATTTAATATACAAAAATCCATCACATATTTCATATCAACTCTGTTTCAATCCAATAAGGGTAATTACTTGTTGGAACAGTATCTTCTACTATATAATAGAATAGGAAGTATTGGAAGTATAGTCTACTTCCTACTGAGGTAATTTGCCTCCATGCAGAAATCCACTCTGCTCAATGTTCATCTTTCCATATGTTTCAATAATTAAGCCGTAATTTTCAGTTTGGCAGTCTGCATCCCTTTGTCAGAAACAGGTCCTTCTGGGTTCAGTTTATAAAGGGTTTTACAAATTTTAACTGGAATATCTGATCTCCCATGCCACTGGTGGCAGTTCAGCCATCAGTGGTTGATTCTTTGTGCGGGTGTATGTGAGATTAGAGGGGGTAGTCACTAACGTAATGCAAATAATATTAACACAAAATTTAAAGTAGAAAACTATGCTGTGGTATGGATTTGGAGAATTCAAAAACAATAATTTCAAAAGAATATGCTTAAATTACTCCTCTAATAATACATCAGTGGTTACATGCAATATAGACTGGATAAATGCACATTCTGTTCTCCCTTGCATGAATTTAAATCTAATGCAAAATTGACAGATCCATTCATGCCTATGAAATTAAATCCAAAAAGGTTAGCATAAGCATTAGGTTTAATGATCACTGCACAACATAATTAAAAGATGATGTTACTTGAATATTAGATTTTCTGTATGCATGTTTATTTGGAGTTTTTAATCGAAAATAAACAAAATCAGAGTGCAAAAAAAGTAGAAAAGATGTGTGAAATGTAATGATAATGGTTGACTTCTAAACAGCCATGGAAATTATAGTCATCTTATGTGTGGGACAGGAACAAACACCTCTTAATTGCACTTCATTATAACGTACCTTTCTCTTTTCAGTTGTATATATTAATTATAAAAATCATGTTTCAGAGACGAAAAGCTGTACAATAGGGGTTTTTTTTCTTTTCCCTCCCTCCCTTATGCTGTCTGCAGCAGGATGGAAGAACAATATCAACTGTCATCCACAGGAAGAATATAAGAGCTTTCAAAGACAAATCATAAAAAGAATGAAAGGNAAAAAAAAAAAAAAAAAAGAGGAAAATGCTTTGATTTCACAGATTTGCTACTTATTAATGTTTAAGGTTCTCTCTTCTTTTTAAAAATATCTTCTCATATTGTTTTGTATGTGTTATGTGCAGGTACATCACTTTTTGATGACTATATCACATGACATGTGGATTACGTAGATTATGAACAGATGGAGGTTGAGGGGATAAGATAGTGGAAGACACTGTAGGAGCCCTCCAGGACTTGCATCAGTTCTTTGGATAAGTTGTAGAAAACTAGGACATTAATTTAGGGACACTGTCTTCTGAGGTTTCTTTTTTCCCATTCCTTTTCATTCATGTGTTTCATTGGAGCAATACTTAAAGACCCATGGAAGTAAGGACATATTTTTCTTACTTGTTTTGTGTTTACCTGGGACCAAACTTTTTTGTGGCTACAGATTTCTTTCTTGGCTTGGATTTTCAGTTGTACTGTTTCTTATGCAATTAGCCATGAAGATTTCTTAAAACATGTACTCTGGATACTAAAACTGAATAGTCTTTCTGGTTTTATTGAACCTAGGAGCTACCTAGATTTTGTGACTGCTGGATGCAGCCTTACAGTGTAACTAATCATTGCATGAACCTTGGTATGCAGTGAGCAATTATCTGGTTATAGTGCCTTTTATTATCTAGCCTCTTGAAGTTTTTCCCATTTGTTCCATTATTTTCCATTTCACTCTAAGCTTAGGGTCCAGTTTCCTGGAACAGGAGTCTGTGATGCTGAGTGTCTCAGGTTCTTCCTAAGGCTAGTGTCTATTTCTCCTGAGCCTTACAGCATCTCGTGCAGACCCTGTGAATCTAACAGATGCATTGACTCTGTGAGAGTTAGACACTACCCATGGCTTTTTGTTGCATTCATGGCCTGCTGACAGCAGGTGAAAACCTACTGTTGTATGAAGTGTATATAAAACAAATATATCCTTCTTGGGGGGAGGGGGATGAATCAATCAACTATATTTCATTAATAACTATGACCATCACTGATTACTGAAGGGGTAGGTGCTTGCAGAGATACAGATGTTTAGATTGTGCTTTCTAGTCTTCTGTATGTGCCTTCCAAACTTTTAAACTGTATCACCTTCAGAAATAAAGAAAAGGAAAACCATTCCTATCTAAATGGCACTAGCCTTTTCTAGACCTTATGTGTGTTCTGGTGCGATGGAAATTCTGAATGTGTGAGATCTTGAGGCTTATTACATTTAAAGTGGATCTAAAATAAGTGTGAAGGAGGTAGTACCTATCTATAAGTACTATGCTCAGGATACAAACTCTTACTTTGCTATTTGTCATACTGGTGAATTCTTACCCCCAGCAAGAAAAAAAAAACCAACAACCAGTTATTAGTGGAAAAGGTGATAACTATCAAAGATATGACTCCTTTTCCTCCTTCATGAACAATTTGCATATTGTTTCAATGGATTGGTCGATTTATTAAAAATAAAAACAGAAAAGAAAGATAAGCTCTTAACAAAATTTCTCTACATTGTAAAAAGGAGCCAAACTGGCACACAGAACATCCTGAGAGGACAATAAATACATTGTCTCTTTTTCTGCTCTATCTTGTGCAGTTCCATAAATCAGCACATGTTGCTCTGAATGTATTTTTTTCATTCTTCCTTTTATAAACTTTCTTTGGTGTGTATTATATGTCAGAGTAATTCAAAGACATAACAAAATCAATAAAAACTCCCTGCATTCCTCTATTTTAATGTTATTTGTGAAGAAGTTTAACCATTAACATGCATAAAGCCATCTAACTACATGAAGAAAAATCACGATGCAGATTTTTTCCTAAGGAAATATTAACTTTAAGCTGGGATAACCAACTTCCCAGAATTCACATAAAAACATAATGAAGTTAATATTAAATAAAAGGCTTATGCAAGCTTTTATTTTCTCAATATATGCTGATGTTCCCTGTATTTAGTCATGCTTTGTTTATGATTAATGAATGATTCACCTTTATGATCAAAGCTTGATTCATATCTCATAAAAATTTTTAAGAAATCATCTGTTTAAATGTTTTAGATGTTCAGATTGTTTTACCCAGTAATACAAACTTGGCCAAAATACTCTCAGAGCAATAAGACAGGGAACTGAACTGACACAACATGAGAATGCTTCAGTTATGACATAAGTGTTACCAAACCTCAGACTTTTTGGGAAACCTTCAGGTTGACTTCAGGTAAATTGTGTTAATGTAAAGCATGAAAAAATATCTTTTTCATTCTCTTTGATGTATTAGCATAAATGTTCTCTTATGCAGGTGAACTTAAAATTTAAGCATGTGGAATATTTTTTACTTTCAAAGTATTTATAAGGCAAAATTTAATATATTCATAAATATAAACAACCGAAAATGTGCCCAAGTTGCTTTTGTTAAAGAAAATGCACAGTTGTGCAAGTTCAGAGTTTATATTTCACTGGGACTATAGCCATTTTTGTGACACATCACCTACATAAAATATTATTAAGTACTAGATCTGAGGAAAGATCTCAAGTAAATTGAAACAGTAATGAAAGTATCTATGTATAAAGTCAGAGCAAACACTTATTAAGTTCTATGATATGAGTATATAAATCTTAACATGTAGGGCTTTTTTCTGATCTGGATTATTTTTAAAATATCCATATTGGGGTGGGAGCAGGTAAATTTGCAGGAAGCATATAATGGGAATAAGCATGTGCCTGTGACATGAGATCTACAGTACTGTATATTTTAATTTTCATAGGAGAAACACAGTCTGAAGATTTTCTGGGGTGGACAGATAATGGTTAATTTGATAGCATTCATTGTGTGATATCTAACAACCTTTTCTGATAAAATGGTTTTTTTGCAGCGATAGACAGATGACCATTCTGGTGAGGGTGACAGGAAATTGTTTATGCCAAAGGTGAGTAATATAACAGAATTATTGTCCAAATACTACTGCAAAATTCGTGGCAAAATTAAAATCCTGACACATATTTATCTCTAGTTCTTCACTAAAGAGTGGGGGAGCAGGTTTTATATGTTAGTTCTGTCCTGTACAATATTTAACTTTCTTAGAATACTTCTTCAGTGGTAACGATGCGTCGGCTACAGAATGACTAGTTGAAAACACAGTGCAAAACCAAACTGTGTAAGGTAAATTGCAGTTTATATAATAGTTCAAAATTTGTCTCTCCAGAGAAACATGTTGCTGTTTTCCTGGTGAAAAAATCCTACTTTCTCTTGTTTTCTTCATTTGCTCATAAACAAGTGAATAATTAATCACTTCATTTCAGTAAAGTCCTGCAAGCACAGGATTATATAATTTGATTCTAGTGCCACTAATATGTTACAATAACATAAGAATGGCAGAATTTTATAGTTAATTTGGTCCCTTTGAATTTTTCTTGTTTATTTTATTTATAAATTGACATTATATTCTCTCTAAGGGAATTTGAGAACTTTTGAAAAAATGTCCATTTTCTGGTTGAGTTCACTGCTGTTCCTATAAACTCCACCTGCTTAACTTGGATTTTACATTTCATAACTCTTTGTTGCATGTATCATTCAGGCTGGTTCACCTTGGTTTTGACATCACAGAGTTCAATGACTTCTGTAGGGTTCGTTTCTCCCCTTAAAAATAATATAGCTCTGAGAATTTAGAGTGATCTTTGTCCAGTTTGCTTAATATTGTGGGTTTATGTTTTTCTTATTTGTTCAGAACTATTTGTACTTGGATTATTAATCTATAACTAAATGTTACCCTCTGTGTTCATCCTGCTGACGATATCTGGAACCAGACCAAAGCTATTTTCCTTAAAATTGTGCAAAGCATGTTTATTGTCAGTTTCTTCTTCACTTATGCTCCTTTTGGAATCATGTCAGCAGGGGGAAATACACAAAGCAGTATTAGTACCTATGCTAGTTCTACCTTTTTACAGACAGAAGCTTTGGATATCCTGCCTAAGCAAAACATTAATGGGAATGCTGTCTGTCTCTCAATAGCAATGTATCAAGCAGAGAATCTGTATTGTCACTTGAACAATTAGAGTTCAAAATTAAATATGGCCAGTCACTATCTGAAATCATTGTGTAAATATCAACACACATTTGTCAGGAAGTATCCTGTATTGTAAGGAACTAGTGAGGAAATAAATCCAAAGGCACTGAGCCATCTCCAGGCAGTCTCCCCCTTTGCCTTCTCCAAGGTGCCTCAGAGAGGGCACTTCAGCCTGGTCACACAGCCTGGTGCACTTTGCCTTTTATGAACTGTCTGTGCCACTGGCTGTAGCGGAGGAAGTCCTTCTTCAAATGAGAACTTCCAAGCCTCCCTCAGAGTCATTGCTGGAGTCTAAGTTGTGCACAGCCAGTTTTGATCCACTCAAGTGGATAAGATACCAAGTTTAGAAGTTGCTTGAAAGTTTATAGGACATTAACCAAACATAATGCCACAAGGAAACTTTTGTTTCAGTTAAATACTTCAAACTTAGATGCTCCCTGATGTTCTGAAATGTTGATTTAAAAAAAAATTTTTTTACTTATCGTAGGTAGACTGAGCTCCTTACCAGCCTCATGACATGAGGGCCACATAGCTTCTCTGCTGGTACTGCCACTGCAACCTGTGCCATTGTTAAAAGCAGCCTTAAATTAGAGAGTTATACAATGGATATTTGTGTAGAGGTAAGGATCTATATGACAAAAAATATACGATTCTTAATGAGCATGTAACAGTTTGATGTTAGTCATATAGTATGTTTTCCTTTTCTCTTTCATTATGGTAGTAAGTGACAGATGGTATAAAAGAGCACCTCAGCTTCCTAAAAAATTCATCCAGTTTAGAACATCTGGAAGGACATAATGCTGAAAAATAGAGGCTCTGTGAAGAATTTTCAAAAAAATAGAGGGGGACACACTCCTGTGAGTCTGTTTTATTGTTTGTAAATGTGCCAGGTTATTGGTAAACCTCTACACTCAGCCAAAATTTCACCTATCATCAGAGTTTTTCTGAGTAATCTCTATTACCCAATTTTTAAAGGCACTTCACTAACTTGAAGGGAAGTGAAGAACTTCCAATGTCACGGTTCAGATATCCATCTTAGAAATTAGATACAAGTAAGCATTAATCTGTGCTAGTGTAAATGATAGAGGTTCTTTATGAGTGGAGATTCTGTGTACTTTTTTTCCTGACTATTGTCACTGTGAAAGAGTATCTGTTTGGATAAATCTTTCTGTCCATGTATTTAAGTGTGGAATTAATCAATTTTAAATCCATGTTCCCATTCACATCCTATTGCAAATTTGAGAGAAAATTTAGAACATTTTGAAGAAAATTTACTTGCTTATATTAAAGTTAATGAAGTTTGAGACTTTCATCACAGATTCTAAGTTATCAAGAAAATAGTTTGAAGAGTAAAGGGAGTTTGATGACTGTATCAAAATCTTCCTGATCACAACTGGCATGTTTTAAAGATTAGATTCCTGCTAAATGGCTGTATAGCAGCACTGATGTGTAAAAGAACAAGAAATAAAAATATCAGAGTTCCTCTTCCTCTCATTTTTCATAAGTGGTCCCTCCTTCATACTTTCATAATGCATAAGTAAGGTTTAGTTTTGAAACCTGTTGAAGACAGATCAGGTGAGCATTTTTAAGAACTCTGTATTTGATGTCTGGCATAATGTATATTTACATTAATATTCACTGGTGAGTGCACACCAGGTCAAATCCCTTAGTCTTGCAAAACATGATATAAATGGTAATTTTTAATTCAGCGACATAATAAGAGATTACTCAAAAAATGACGGAGGTGGAAGGGGGACTGACTGTGTAAAAAGAAATGAAGTCTTACTTAGTCTTACTATTATTTTTATTGTAAATTTTTCAGTGCAAGTCTGCAAATTGCATCAGCCATCAAGCAGGGAGTTCATGAGAAGCTGTCTCATGAATAATAGCTATTTTAGATCAACAAATGACAGATTTATAAATTAATGACATGCATAAATAAGTGTGAGACAGAGCACAAAAGTAAGATGGCTCTGTTATATATTTATTATTTATGATGACCTTACAGAGTAAATTTCCAGCTACTTACACTTCTAGTAACTATTTGGTTCTGTTTTTAAGGCAAATGCAACATAATTGCACTAGAAGAAATACAAGAAGATTTGAGCTGTATAAATATAATTCAGAACACGACTCATTATTGCAAAAAACCTCTTATTTTTTGTAAACAGAAATAGATGTCTTAAATTCCACTGAAAATAGGGCTACACAAACCTTTTTAGTTCATTTATTTTCCCTGAAACAGTTAATTTCTAATTATTTTATTAGCAATGCTACAAGCTAATAAAAATGGAAGCTTGTACTGTTTCAGAGCTTAGGCCCTCATAACATGCTCCGAGCCCTTTAGTTCTGCTGTTGTTTCTGTGTAGGAATTAATACCACAGACAGCAATTATTTGGTGGTGTTTTTTTGGCTAAAATTCCCACACATCTGGGATAAACAGATATTCTATTCTAACTTCCTCTGTTAACTCCACCAGTTTCCATGGAATGACTCTCTATATGCTTGTTAAGTAAATGATTGTTATAAGACTATGGAGACATGGTCGATCAAATTAACCCCTTTTGTCCAGCCTCCAAAATGGTTCTCTTCATTTGCCTAAATTCAGCTGCTTTGGGGAATTTTTTCAAGCTTGAAGGACTCTCTGGATTCATCACATTAGCAAACTGTAACCTGAGAAGAGGGTCTTTGGAGCAGCAGGACTTCTTTGGCCCCCAATTGTTTTGCTAATCAAGATTATTGCCACTATTGAGATGTGGAAAGATAGCCTAGCTGACAAAATTTGTCAGCTTCCCATGAAATAGTTCTGTCAGTTTAGTCAGGGTGCCGGCTAATATTAACATATAAATGAAGTCTGTCCCCCTCGCCCCTTAATAGATGCAGAGAAAATATAAACACGCACACAAAAAACCCCTCTGTTCTTAAATCAAACAAGCTTCTTTTCTCAGCTCTAGCCCATGTCCCTGGAAATCCTGTGAGTAGTGGAGCTAAAGGGAGGGGGGAGGGAAGTAGAATTTGCACAAAACTACTTTTAAGCTATAAAGCAGCAAAGCCCCACTCCCTGCTGATAGCAACAGGAGATTGATTACGCCTGCAAATGTACAAATGGTTGCCTGAATGCAAGTGGCAGACCTCCAAAGCAGTATGCTCTATGCGCTGGTTTTACATTTTATAGCAGAGGACTTGGATACAAAGTGGAAAAGTGGAACAGGGGGTATGAAAGAGTTATCTTTGCCCAGAGGTCAAACCCATGAGAGCCGTCCCTGCTGGTCTCAGAGCTGGGCCCAGGGAGATAGCCGGGGGCAGCCTGGGCTCTGCCCCATGGCACCCGCAAACTCAATGACTCAGCACCTGTTTTCTGCCTTTCACTCTGTTTTCTCATAATCAGAATACATATTGTATTTTCCAGCTGACCTATAAGGTAATAGAATCTAATGCTCTTTCACCCACTTACACAAATTTTGCATCACTTTGTCAGAGGCAAATGCCTTGCATCATTCTGGCAGCAACTCTTTCAAATCCCAGCTGTACCAGATCATAAAAAAGTAATTCAAACTTACACTCATTTTAATTTTAAATGGATCTACTGAAAGTTCTCTTAATCTTTTAGCCTCATTTAAATATAAATAAATTAATATCTCGTGATATTTGTAATCTGCAAGTCAGCAATATTGGCCTTTTGGTACTAAATTAGCTCTTGAATGGCAACTGTGAGGCAGCTTTGTGTAGTTAGTGTACGCATCGGAGATGACTCTTCTAACCAATTCAATAGGCTTTGCAAAGCATAGCTTTAAAGAGAAGAAATCCTTCAATCATGATTTGTTCTTGCTTTATGAGAAACAATCAGATTATTCCTTTGTGCTGAACTGTGACAATGCTCTAAAGCATGAATGAAAACTAGAATATATGTTCCCTCAGTGGATTACATCAGCTCTCTTGATCATTAGGCTAACATGAAAAATAGATTTAACGTGTAAAATATCTGTCTCTGAAGAGAATATTAAGAAAATTACTTGGGAGCAGTTTGTGGGAACTTCAGAGGTAATGAGTTAATGACAAAGCACAGTATTTGTTAAGAAGTTCAAAGCAGATCATTCCTAAAAAGTTCTGGGTGAGTAGCTAAGCTCTCTACTTTGTAATTTCAGAAGTTGTCGTACAGAGTTATTCCAACTTTTACAAAAATGTTGTGTAAAATATTGCATTATTTGCCCAGAATGTGGAGCTAAAGAAGCATAATCCAAACCGTACCATTGGTACCTATTGCTCTGAGTTTAAAGGTACTCGCAGTATTCATGTTCCTACCTTTGATCTGAACTTTCTCAATTGAAAATAACTGTGACCCACAATATTAAGCATTGTTTACAATAGAACAGAGTTAATCATTATAAAACAAGTTATCTTCTGGTTAAAGTCACAGTCTGCTTAAGTTCAGATCTCAGAATCTTTGTGAATTTCTTGGATTTCCCTTCTAGATCAGTGAAGGCTGATTACATTGAATCCTGCTCCCTCCTGTGCTTTGGCCCCTCTCCTGAAGTGTATGAGATAGGGGAAATCTGAGCAATATCTTATTATTCAAAACACTGTGTGCTGATGTTTTTCTTCAAAAGAATCAGTAGTCTTTGCCCCAGGGAGTTCACAGGCTGGAATAGCTTTTAGTTTTCTGTTGCAATATCAGTTCATCAACATACATATTCTAAAGTTTAGTTTCATCCAGCTCTAGATCGTCTTGCAGTCTGGCTTCTTTTTTTACAAGCATCGAGTGTATAACTTCATATGTACCTTTAAATAGTTAAAGGACTAATATTGACAAAAAGAAATCAGTCTTCTGTTAAACAGCTGTCTTTCAGGTCAGTGCCATCCACAACTCACATAAAACTTCCAGGAGTCAGTAAGACACACTTGACCATGTGCATTGAAACCTCAGTTATCTTTGCGTGACTTTTGGTCACGTTTGTTTCTGGTCACACTCCTTCGTTTTGCATCTGCAGGACTCATCACGTATATAGTTTCTCCAAGAAAAGGAAGTCCAGTCCAAAGGCAAGGGTGTGGAACTTCGCTCCAGCAATTGTCCAGCTTGCAAACTTGCCTTGGAAGGGGAACAGAGTGGTGCTTATAATGGAACCCTTCATACCTCAGAGAAAACAGCTGCCTCACACTTCAGTGCACACAAACAAAACACCTGCTTAAACCAGAAAAACCAGTAAGCAAGGAGGCGGGCTATGTGTTGGATGTTGGTTAGACTTTTTCTTTTGTCTTTTCTGAAATGTTATATCTTTCAGAATTTTGGACATTTTGAAAAATTATGTGATTTCGTTTATAGGAACGTAATTTCTTCTCTTTTTGAGGAATATTAAAACCCCCTGTCAATATTTTGCTTTTCATCATTAGTAAAGATAAACCTCCATAAGGTTGGTTTGGGCAAGCATCCTGCAAGTTTGGCTACCTAGCTTTTAGCCTTGCTTCAAACTGTACCACGTTAACTTGAATACAAGCAGCCCTTCATTCTTATCAATCCTTTTACAGACACTGAATTTTGCCTAATATGGTCTTTTTCTCTGGTATGTTGTAGGTATGTGGTTATTTTTCCTGCACAGTAACACAGGGTTGCATCTATGCTACTGAAGGACGTTAGTGTAACTTCAAGGGTGTATCAAGGATATTTGCAAGGAAAATGGTATTTTGACATTTTAATTTTGAAGCTATACTTTTCAGTGTATAAGGCTGAGAGAGAGAAATGGCCTTCAGGAATGGTAGAGAAATAAGTAACTCTGATGAAAATTGGTATAGAACATTGAATGATAGTGAACTTATATCTCAAGATCACCAATAACATATTGTAACTCCTCACTTTTGAGATCTGTTTCACACAGATTCATTCTCATTTCTGATAGATTTCCATTAATTTTAGCTGAAATGCCCATCAGTGCAGGGAGACTCCCTAGAATGGCTGTTGGCAAATGACAGCTGTTATCATTTTGACTTTGTTACACAAATTTATCATCTCCACCCATTCATAATAAGTCTGACTGATACCATAAAATCCTATACTGCCTCCAACAATAATTGCCATTCTATTTGGAAGTCAGAGAAGAGAGATTAAGGACTTAATGTTTAAATTTTAAAGTAAATGTTCTCTCACCGTTATGGGTGGTCTCTTTCCCAAACCTTGGTAGCACGGTATAGTAACACTACCCAATGGCTGAACTAAGCATTAACAAAAAAAATTGTCTTCAGTGCTGTCAACCTTTAAATGTTCTAAGCTTAATATGCTCATAGTACATATATTAATCAAAATAACTTCCAACTTCTTTTTTTATTTTTAGTCTTGCCCTGAATTTTATTGGACTGACTAACTCTAAATAATAAGCATAACTATTTTATTTAACCAAGGGAAACGAGTGGGAACAAGTTCTGACTGACAATGGCTCTCTGCTGGAACCCAGAGAAGCAAATGCAAGCAATGCAGTAAGGAAGATCAAACTTGTTACACTGCTGATATTCTAAGAGTTTGAACTCAGACTCCCTGCTGACCTCAATTTTACAATGATAATCATTTCCTAAAATGTCTTCATTTTGTAAATGAAGCTGTACCTCCCTCTGAAACAGGGGTTTGCAAAGATTAAATAATTTACATTTCAAAGTGTTCATTTTTTTGCCAGTGTGAGAAATAGTGAAGCAGGAAAATGAGTGCTCCTTTTAATTTTTGAAAGCTGGGAGAGCATTCATAGTGAAAATAATCACAGCCTATTACAGCAGCCTTGCTTGCCTATTCCCACTTCAAAAGGATGAGCCTATCTTTTCCCCGCCCAGCAGTGAATGACCACTTAAATGAGTGATGGCTTATTAATACTATGACTCAGCCACTTCTCGATAAGGAGAACAATAAGGGGTCAAAGCTTGAGCATCCCTTACAGGAATTAATGAGAACATGTTGCTGGTAATTTGGTCTTTTGGAGATTACATTTAAATTAAAAGGTTCTTGTGTCAGGCTTAATGGCGAGACCAATGTCGTCACTAGTTGAAATTCAGAGACTGAATTTTTGTCCTTTCCACCTGTATGATCTTGTTGACTTTATTAAGGTTGCCTTGGGGGTTGGACACCGTTTAAAGAGAAAAAAATCCGAGAATTTGACAAAACTAAGAAAGTTCTCAAAAAAACAACCCTAAAAAATTGCATATATATGGTTTGTTAGGACTTAGTGTTGTTTTCTGGATCAGTAAGTATTATTACAAAAACAAGGAAATGTATTTGAGATCAACTGCATTAATATTTCTCTACATAAGACCTGGACCTGATTAATTTCTGAAAAATGTTTACTCTGAAGTTGCATGAAAAAGAGTTTACCAGGCAGAGGTGTCAGTGTTTGTGCAAACGTGAGGGCCTTTTCTTTGCTTCCTCATTCTTCTTTTCATTGAAGATTTAGCACCTGAGATGTCTGGCTTTATTCTTAACTTTTATTTTTACATTTTATTACTTATATTGAAATTTTTGTTGACACTTTTAAACAAAGGCATGAAACACAATGTTGTGATCAAAGATATTTAAAGGAATTAACATTACTTATATTATTGTTTATGTTAAATGCAGCGGAGAAATCCAACCTACAGCTTTTTCATTATCTTTTTCTTGTAGTTATGAAAATATTGCATGTAGCATTTTTTCTGACCTGAAACCAATACAAAGATGTTCTAGGTAAGATCACAAATATATACCAGTGTTCATTGTGTTAACTGATGCATTATACATGGCATTTTCAAGGCACTTTTTAAAGGTGTGAATTAACTTTTTTAAACATTTCTTACATAATTCTAAGAGAAAATACAGGTAGTACAATTCAGCTGATTTTCATTGTGTAGTAGTGATAAAAATGTAGAAATGCATGCTGTATTATTATGAAACATTATTAAAAGTTATAAAAATGAGAATTTTTATGGTCTTGATATGTTATTTCTGATGTATCTAGAATTCATATAATAGTCTTTCTTTTTTTTTTTTATCTTCTGCCAAGATGATTGGAGAACTTCCAATAAATTTTAAAAGATCTAAAAGTGATATTGTGTCATAAGAAAAGCAAATACAGTAGTGCTGCGATTAGTTGAAAAACTTACGAAAAATTAATGGAGGAGTAGTAATATACAATATTAAGACACAGTTAAGATTCTCCATTCCATGTTAAAATATTTAGATTTGCACTGGAAAATAGAAGCACAGATTCCAGTGCAATTGTACAAAATACTTAATAATGTCCCAATGAATCCTTCCTATTAGGCATAAGTTCAACCTTTGTGTGATTCCAGGGGAAATAAAATGTCATTTTAAGCAATAGCATCTTCAATTTAAGGAGCCAGAAGGTGGAGGAAGGGTATTATCATGGTGGCAAATGAGAGTGAATTGTTTAACTCCTTTCCTTGTCTGTAAAGATGTGTAGAAAAGTATTAGTTGAAAAAAAGACTAGTTGATTGTTTACAAAAACTATGCAAATTGCATTTCATAGGACCTCCAAGCTTGCTAGGATCATAAGGAATTAGAAGCTTTCCAGATCCTTTATCATGACCCTTGCTGAGGCCCCAGTGATAGTTTAGCCTTTTATTTTGTGAGTTAACCATTGATTACTCTGTGCCTAACATGATGCAATCAGCTTATACATACGACACTTGCTAGAGGCAATGAAAGCTTTTACCATTTGGAAATATAAAATATGACTATTCCATAATCAGGAGAACATTTCATGACTTGGAGTCTTAAACAGCCTCTCTTTGCTATGCAATAACTTTTAAAAAGAATGTGATCCAAAGCCATGAGGAAGAGTTGTAAAAAGAGGGAATGATTGGGTAGTCCTGTTATTTGATGCCAAGGAGAGGGGCTGGCAGCCTCCAGCAGTGGGCACTGGGAAGCTGGATCTGCCTGGAACTGCTGTAAGCCAGACCCTCCCTGGGGGGTGGCTGGCTTGATGCAGAGGACTCTTGTTTTGTGACTAGTGACTGACTTATTGTTCTTGAGAAAAGTGGCAATAAGCCAAATAAAAGCCCTTTTTGTCCTTTACTCCCAACAGGGGACTTGGTAGTGGTTTGTCATGTGCCTGGGCATAATCCAGGTAAAGTCCCTATATGCAATTAAAATAGATTTTGCTACTGTATGTGTTTCTTAAGCAGTGGTACTCCAAGTTACGGGTACTGCTCATTCTTTTATTTAATTTTTTTTTTTTTCTGATTTTAGAGCTCAATTTTCTCTGGGTTTGTTTTTGTCATTTCTCAATATCAGCACTCTTTAAATTCTAGTAGTGTATATATTGCATAAAAGAGATATAATTTATAAATAAACTTTTCTATGGTACCATCTTTCCTTAATGTAAATTCCAATATATGTCATGATCACAAATTTCTAACGTGTAGGTTTACCATTTCATAAAAGCATTAGCAGCACATACTTAAATCTCACAGATAAATTATATCCCTTTTGAACTGTCATCACAGTAGTTTGTCATCATTGTTTTTAAGCCCTTGTAGCCTTAGTATTTGTAATTTTAGAAATTATTATTATTATTATGATTCACTTTTAAGGATGCTTGAATGTAATAGACCTAAGGGTACTAGAAAATCAATTTTAGCTGCTTTTCAGTAGCTGTTGTAAGGTTTTGTGCTATTTTCCAGTTTGAATGCTGTTTAAGAAGGCTACAGTGGAATATAGATATCTTAGATGATCATGATAGATATATGGCAGGCAGAGTCTCACCATTATTCACGCTGAGTACTAGTTCTCTAGTAGAATATTTCTATTAAGTTCTCTGGAACATTACGGGAATCAAGGGGCTGTGCAACCCACTTTAACAGATGATTTGCTTTAGCTGCCTTTTCTCATGACAAATCTCTGTTTTGTAATGCAAAAGGAAGAAATATTTGAGAAAAATAATGCCTTTTGTCAGAAAATATCATGTCATTAGAACCAGAAAGGTTTATTCAATGCTCTTAGGTTCTTTAAAAATAGATCTTTTCTGGAAAATAAGTTAATTGTATCTGGATTACAACGATTGGTCTAAAAGAGCCACCTCTGCACTAGAATAGGAAATGCACTTATGAAAGTGCATTTTGAACCTCAACTCCAGTAAATATTCCTACAATATTGTAGAACTATTTCTGTAATAATTCTGTGTTATTCTGCATAATTGTATAAATTTTATATTAAAAACTTAGTAAAAGTTTTTTAGAGATTGATGGAGAAGACATCTAGGGGGGTGTTAAAATATTCACTCATAATCTGCAAGTGAGAAGGATGCTGCCACTTCCATGTGACTGATTAGGCTGGACTGTATGACTGCCTTTTCATTAAAACTTTAAATCATTCCTTTATTTCATGTGCAGGTACAAGGGCAAAACTAGTTGGATGCGTGACTCGGGGGATAAGAAGGAGGTAGCACTTAATCCTGCCTTTTAAAGAGTATTTTAATTCTAAGCATCTTCAATAGTTGTTTATTTATTGTAATTTTAATGGACCAAGGAGGCTTATCTTGCTATGTAATATCATTACCATGCACCTAGTGAAAGTATTTCAGGAGATGTTGCTTTTTCTTAGTGGGAAACACTCTGGATTTTATCCTGATTGCTTAATGGAACACTATCATTAATGAAACAGTACTGCTTATGACAAAGTCAACTTTCTTCATATTTTTATTATTGTATCTCTCAAAATGCTCCCTGTTTATCCAGGATTGGTTCTTTCCAAATGATATTGGAAATGGCATAGTTCCTAAAAACATATTTTAGCATTAACTCTTCTGAGTAACCACGAAACGCTGAAATACCTTATGTTGATTTAGATTTTATATCTCATTGGTCCTGATCTCACAAGTGAAATATTTAACAGGGAAATGTCTGTTTATTAATCAAATGTATATAGTCTAGCAAGCAGTGTGCTGTTGCCAGAGTCAGTAGAAGTCCCAGTCTGACCTGGGGCTCTGTAAAAAGATTTGCAGTGTAAAACACTCTGAGAGCAAGGCCAAGCATAAAGCAGAATAATTTAGGTGCACTTGCCTAGGGAAAATTTCTGCATAACTGATTATATTTCCCTTGATGCACAGTGAAATGCAATGTACTCTCAGTTGTCATCTGATAGTGAACCATCTTCTGCAGCCAATTTGATTGTTGGACACTTAGTCCAGGTGGAATTTCTCCAACTTGCTAGAGTTAAATTGTTGCCAGGATTATGTCCTGTGTATAAATAGAGGAAAGAGATAGTCCTGCTGGATACTTGATTTTCAAAAATTTTTTTTAAACAAATGGCATTTCTGAGAAATTGAGTAAAATATTTCAAGATAAAAGAATGTTAAATATGGCTAGAAATAAGAGAGCCATATGTTGAAAGCGTATCAGCTTTGAAACCATGCACTTAACCCTGGGACTCAACAAGATTTCACATTTTAAATAAAAAAATTAACTTCCTGGAAAGATAATGTTCATTCATCTTGAGGGCAGCCTAGAATAAAATCAAGAAATGCAATCCATGGAGAAATCCTTTACTTAGATAGGTATCTTTGACATTAGGGAAAAAAAAAAAAAAGAATATAATCTGTAAAAATAAAATGGGTTGTATTCATTCCTAAAGAACTTTGTTGTAACATTTGTACATCAAAGTAGGACTAAGGTTACTTTCTGAGTAGTTTTTTTGGCTAACAAGTACATTATCTTACTAAATCATTGCCAGAAACATAAAATCTTTGTTCAATAGGAAAGAAATACACCGTTTAGCACTCTTATTTGAAACATTATACAGAGCACAGGCTATTCTAAGTTCAATGCAAGTGTTACATAAATATACCCATTAGAAATTTAGTCCACTAGAAGGAATTTATTTAGTTGCTTCTAAATGATATTGATAAATGTCAATAACAGAGTATGCAACCATCATCTGTGTTCAAATGAATTAATTTTATTTCTTAATCAGACCGAGATTTCATTCTGGAATAAGTTTTCCAGTAACACAAGGGCAGATCAGGAAATATGTAAAATGGATCAGTGCCCAAAGGACTAAGTTATACTTCTATTCTTGGAAAAACATGAGGGACATGTTGTCTTGAAAAGAAAGGCATACATTACAGAACATAAATTCATTTGAACTTGCATATTGAGCTATGCCATCTATAGAAAACCTCAGTATGTTTCTAACTATTACACATAGGCTCTATTTTGAAGGCAGCTACCTAAATATACACACAGTGAGGGCCAATGAGTGCTACTGGAATACAGTGGAGAGCTTCCCTAGGGATTTTACTGATTTTCATGGAGGGCTTGATAAATATCCTCAGTGTGTTGGCATAAGACTGTGTTCCATCTTAATTGAAGCTCTCTTTCATTCAAGAGACATTCAAGTTCTTCCTAGTTTAGACTTCATTTCAAAATGCTCTCTAGGTTGAAGTCCAGCAGGTTTCATTGATTTGTGTCTAAGCTTCAGAGCAGGTGTCCCCAAGCTGTGCCTTGAGGCCCTGGTTTTACCTTCCAGGCTGTGACAGCACTACAGCTCTGCCTGCTCAACTGCCTCAGTCACCTTCTAGTGGGAACTCCAGAAATACATGTGACTTCAGACTGAGCAACATATTCAACTTCCAAGTGTCATGTTCATTATGTACGTTAAGAGAAGCAAACACACATTTGATTGTCTCATTAACAGCAAAAGTAATATTTTTTGATAATATCTAAGGCATATCTAAGTTCCAAACTGAAGAATCACTTGAATAAACACAATGTGTTTACATGATGAATGCCTTCTCTAGAGGTTGTGCTACCTTCTGATGATTGAGTCTAACCCTCTTGAAATACTAGGATTAGTGCCTGAAGTAACATTTTTAATTAGCATTCTTGTTTGTTTATGTCTAGAGATTGAAGGGGAAAATAACAAAAAGCTTTGGAACAACTGTTGAGTCTGCACTTGCTCTAAGCTGGAAGAAAATTTTTAGTATATGTTTAAAATTATATAACACATTTCAGATGTTGTTTCAGATTACTGTAAAAATTACATTCAAATCTGGGAGTGTTTCTCGCTGGTTTTATCCTTTTAAAAATTTCCACTGTGCTTTTTTCATCTTTAATTAAATTTCAATTCATTTTATAATAGTAATTAAAGTATTTACAGCAAGAAATTCTATCCATGTGCAAAACTGCAATAAATTGAAACATTTTCACAAACAAACAAACTTTGTAGAAGATTTGCGGTATTTATCCGCTATTTGTCAGGCATCGAAGGGTAGATCATCAGCTGCTATAATTCACTGTCATTCACCAGAGTCAGAAGAGCAATTTTGATTTACAACAGTTTAGAATTTGGCCAATAATCAAATTAATATAATAAAAACCATATACAGACATCAGAAAAAACAATACCAAACAGTAAGACAAGTAACCTATCTTACAATGAAAATAAAATTAATGTCCCAGGCTTCTTAAATCACTGTTTCATTACATAGCTTTGCTTTGTATCATCTTTGATCTCCTTCATTTCATTAGAACGAACTTTTCGTTAGAGCCATGAATATCTTCCTATGAAATTGATCTCACGTTCAGCACTGATATCTAGTGGCTTTTTCCAGTTTCAGCTTTAGTCTTTTTATATAGCACTTAAGAAAAACCCCAAACACAAATTATTACATCATAAGTAGAGGAACATATGGCACATCCACAAGTGAGTACACAATAAATATGTTTCTAATAAATACTTTGGTACTGAGTAAATTACAGAAGAGAGCAGACAATAAACCACCATTCTGCTATTAATGCCATTTCTTAACATGGTAGCAGTTATTAAATTAGTTTAATCGTAGCCAAGCAGTTGAGGTGCAGTAGCAGTGCTTATTACAGCAGCCACTATCATCTCACTGTTACCTTGGGCTTTCCTCATCTGTTTTATATTCACTGTATTGCTCAGATGCATAGCTTGCAAGCTTTCTTAAGTTATATAAAAACTGGATGTATTTGCATGTCACAACTGGGTCTTGATATATGATTATGGCCTTCAAGTTTTTTTCAAGGATATATACTGATTATAATAATTTCAGAGCAGTGGAAAAAACAATGTAGCCTCAGGATAGAACATTGTGTAAAAATTTTACCTTGTTTAGTTTGCACTTATTCACAGCTGCATAAAGAAACAGAGAGAAAGCTTAGAAAAGCATGCCCACTACATACCAATTTTAGCAATGATTGTACCCAAAGTAAATTTTACAATGTTAGTGCTTTTTTTTTTTTCTTGAAGCGATGCTGGTTTATTTGTGGTATTAATGCATTCTGAGTATGTCCCGAGTATCAAGACATTTTCAGTGAGTTCCTTTATCTGTAATAAAAGTAATGGAAGATTTGCATTTTGACAAACTGTATTTAGGAATAGATTCTTATATCTGGAGGCTGGACAAGTGAGATTTCTGCAAATACACTGTCCCATTACAGCTTTCTAATTAAAGATCAGCTGCAGGAAACAGTAAATTTAAATTAGTGACAACAATATTAAAACTTCCAGGGAAAAAGGAGACCATTGAAGATAAGGAGGCAAATATCCTATTAGAAGAAATAGAGCTAAATGCTCTATGGTGAGTCTAAAGCATCGTGCAAGTATTCACAGTGGGCTATGGATGAGAATATGAAAAAGATGAGCGTTCTAACATCAAGGGGCACGAATGACAAACAGATGCTAAACAGACAAATGAGCTATGGCTGAAGGAGGCCAGTGCTGTTGTATGCTGAGGGAAGAGAGAGGAGAGGAAGAGGTGGATAAAAAAAAATATAGCCCCAGAGAAAGCTGAAAACCATGCTGAGAAGTAGTCTGGAGAAGATCACAGGAAACAGCTTATGGAATTAAAAACATTTGGGAAATTACAGCACTTAGGAGGAATTAAATATAAGAAAGTAATGGTCATCTATGGAAACAGAAACTTCAAAAAGGAAGAGACTGTGGTACAGAACCTGGAGAAGAGCTAGAAAAGCAGGAGGTATGATCTCAGCATGAATAAAGAGAGACATGTTTAGGACCTCGTGCAACATATATCTAGGAAGACCTTTCATGAACAGTTAATAGACTTTGGCAAGAGAGAGCAAGGAAATGTCTGAGAAAGAGGAATATCTGACTGAAGTGATGGTCTTACATCAGTCCCATAATGACTGGGAAGAATGTGTATCAGATATAAATAGCATCTTAATTTATTTCAAGTGGATATAATTTGCTTTTCAGTGATACTCCTTACTGTTAATTTGTTAAAGATGCTGAGATTATATAGATAAATACAAGCATCATTTACAAAGTAATGTAAATTTACATTGAAAGACAAGTACTAAAATTGTGCAAATGTATTTTTTATTTTCCTGATTAATTAGCCATGTTGAAATTATTATTTTCAGACTCGAATACCCATGTAAGCCAGTGAAAATATTTGTCCTGTATTCAGACTTAAGAAACAGACCCAAACATAGATAAGAAAATGAGTTCATAATGAGAACAGATGCTACAGAGACAAAGATGTCTTTAAAAATCATGTATGGTTTAATCCCATAGCTTCTTTCTGTGAGCATTTAAAATCTAGCTTTTAGAAGTATTTAACAGCTTGTACACTCAGGGGTGCAGCACGGGTCTGATTTAGAAGCTGCATAGTTAATTCTTACCTCCCTGCCTATGTCACTCGGGCAACTTTTTCTGTGTATTTGCCAAACCTTTTCTGTACCAAAGATGACACAAAGTTTCATAGGAGTCCAAGTTTAACTTCATTTCCTTTGTGCAAAGAGTTCTAAGGTGTGGACTGCAGAGATTAAGTAGTAAACTCTCATATTGAACTGAACAGGAATAAGGCGCCTCAGTTGGTACCTTTGTAGATCTTAGTCTAGCCTAGAATTTCATAAACAGGGCCTAGGTCAGCTATTGCTTCATACAATGCCACCATCAATATGATACCCAATTTTAAAGAGCTTATTTATCTCAACAGAGCTTGCTCATTAATTTGTTAATAGTTCTGCAAAACATAAAGCTGGTTAGGCTAATGTAGAGTAACCTAAGCAAAGGACAAATTTTAATTTCAAAATTATCCAGAAGGTGGGAATCTCAGGTGACAATTACTTTAGGAATGGGTTTCAGCTCTCTTGTGCACTAGGAAAAAGAGAAGTCCATTTGGGAAAATAAGGAGTGACTGCTGTGCTTGGAGACTATAAATTTTTCAAACCTTTGGGGTATAGTAGAAAAAATGCTTTAATTTTGGATTCTGTGAATGATGGTCCAAGCGTTCCCAAGAGCAGAACCTCAAATTCCTTGTGAAAATGTTTTGTTGAATTTGCATGTGCTTGATCTGCTACATGCTTCTGAGGCTGGTTGCCAAGAGAGAGCTTTTGACCTTTTGGTTTTATACATTCTTGCTTGAGATTATGAATAGGATTTACTGTTACAGCTGGTTTTAAAGTTATAAAATCATCAAATGCTTCTGTAATCATATTAATGTTTGTATTTTTCGAAGCAAAATGGCTGAGTAAACTAAGCATCTGTGAAATACATGAATGAATTTAAAAAATGTAACAAACATCAAAGTAATGAGAAAATTTTGGGAAAAATAGAAAATCACATGAGCTCCTTAAGTCTCTTAAGTCTCCATTGTAGAAAGGGAAGGTGTAGCAAGTTCGTCAGGGAGACTGTTACAGTAATTGATTTGAAGCTGACCTAGACATACTGCTGCAACAGTAAGCAAGGAGTTTGGAGATGTGGAATGCAGTAGATAGTGGAAAATAGTAGGATCAGAATACAAAAGAGAGAAGAAACCAGAGGCAAAGGTTCCTCTGAATTCCATATGGCAGCAACAAGTGTGAGGCAAGCTAAGCTTACCTCATACAACAGAAACCTCAAGTGTTGAAGGCCAAGTTAGGGCCCAAAAATAACATTTTTCCTCATTTACTTTAGCAGAAGTTTAGTAACTGTGCAGCTGGAGAGACTAGAGGAAATGAAACAGCAACGTTTCTCAGCAAATTTAAATATAAGATGCGCACGTTCTAGCCAGCGAGTGCTTATACCCTCCTCCTTTTTATTTCTCTCTGTCCACTTTCCCAAATGAGAAGGGTACCCTCAAGGTTATGGCAGCAGAAATATTCAAAAGAAAAGTACAACTTCTTTCATTAGAATTTCAGCCGACTTAAATGCAGCTAGAGTCCTCACTGAGTGACATTTACATGTCCGAAAGAAGCTGAAGGTTGTTTTACTCACAGAACACATATTTCCACCTTATGTTTCTTCTACATTTTTCTTAAACCATCATTACTTGCAACTTTGCTTCTGGATAATAACACATTACAGTGCTTTTGCCTTGATAATTCAGAAACCTGAAATAAAAATGGCTTGGGGATCTAGGATTTCTACCAATTGGGCTGAGCTTGTGGCTCTTCTCTTTCTTAAAGGCATCCTCGAGTCAGCAATACTTAACTAAAATGTTCCAGTTTTGGGAGACCCAAAAGTCATCTTGACCTTGATCTCTAGAACTGTGAACAATTGAATCTCTAACCTGCAAAACCATCAGATATTTCTAGGCAGAGAATAGAGAATATGGGTCTATATGGGCCAGCAACATGACAAATGGTATAATATGTTAATTGCATCAGTATAATACAACACCATTGTGTTCCTGGGTAGCTTTTTTCATTCTGAGTGCCTCAAGGTGCACTCCAAATTTTTATGCAACCTGTACCTTCATTCTGTATTGATAATATTGAAAGTATTTTTTTCACAAATATTACAGAAGAGTTCTCGTGTTCTGTATGATCACGAGCTGTTAAGTAGAAATGAGGTAAAGAATGAGGATTTCTAAGCCTTTCAAATGCAACTTGTTTTGATAACTACATCTAGTTATGATTCTGTGTGGATTTAGTATTGTTTAAGTACTCCATGACAGTGAATTCTGTGCATGTGATACAGTAATGTTTCTAAAAGTAGTTGTCTTTGTGATCCACTAAAGTCTAGTTAATGCAATATCTCTCCTTTAAAGTCTAGGATTCATGGAGCTACAAAAATTATTAAAATAATAGTGTAAAAATTATTGACATTAAATTACTCAACAGTAGCTTTGATAAATTTTATTCCATAAAATGAGTTTTTGAAGTAGAAATTTAGTAGATTGAGTATATAAGTATCTGCCCTGTAAAAGTAAATTTTCTCAAATTGAAAATATCTTTTTTACAGAATTGGCTACAAGTGTCTTATCTCTTATAGTTTACAGTACTATGTGAATTCATAGCTCAGAGGAATGGTGTAATCTCATATAATGACTTGCATGATATACTGAGCTTGTTTTAATGTATCTTAGTTTGACAGAGGATTTTATTACCTTTCCCATATATTTTTTTTTTCAACATTATCATAAAACCTCATTCAGATAACATTAAATATCTTCTTTAAAGCTTACACAGGCACCAGAACTGAGGGGAAATGGATACAATGCAATCCTTAACTCACCCCTATTGTGCAGGAACAGAACAGGAGTCTCAAAGCTGCTGGGGGTCTTACATATCTCATATGTGCTGGAACAATGAAACAAATTATGAACAGGGCTTAAGGCTCGACTCTGAATCCTTGCCTTTGTGAGTTTGTGTCTCATGCATGGAGAGCATTGATTTTGCAAGGTACTCTGAGATGTGGCCTGTCTGTCTGTGAATAGAACCAGATGGATTATTTTCTGAAGTTTGACATTCAGACAGGGATCTCTCCTTCTTTGGTCTGGTACTTTTATTAAGTCTGTACAAGGAGGTTTTATATATTAATTCAGTCATTTCTATAATAATGTATTTATATTGAGAAAAGCATAATTGTTAATCTCACACCCTGCAGTGCTGTTCTGTTTCGCCTTGAAATATGTTAGGATAGATAATGCAATTATGTTAATGTGCAAAACCTAAACCCACCCAATTTTAGACTGTACTGAAGAAATGACCATAAGCTCAAAGATTCAGAGTTATTTCACAAAGAATATCTCCAGTGGTAGGTGTTTCATATTGGTGACATTATCAGATTTATAAAGATGAACTGAATCTGTCTCTGCCAATATGGAAAAGTGAACAGAGAAAGAAGATGCCATTACAAATAATTATGGAACAAATCCTGCTTTGACTAAAGTAACACAAATGCCACGACATTCAACAAAATTAATAGTTGCAAATCACTGAAAGTAAGTCCTAATAAAATGTTATTCATAAGGTTGTTCAGAGTTCATATTTGTTTTATATAAAGCAAACTTGAGAAATACTTAGAATACAAATATATTTTATAAGAATATCACTTTTTCAGACTACTGTGAGGAAAACATGGTATGTTCATGGCGTATGTAGAAGTAAAACTTCTAACTCAGTTAATATGTCATAAAGGAACATGCATCTTAGTACTAGCATCAACAACTGGATGCTGTTCTTATAAGTCAATAGAATTCTTATCCCTGATTCACAGTTCTGAGACTTTGAAATGCACGTTTCTTAGAAGGTAAAAAATCAGTGTAGATACCTTGGCCCCTCCTCTTTCTGAAGCAGGAATATTGAACATCACCAGTTTTTTGATCCTTGAAATGCAGCAAGTGTGAGTCATAAAGATACCATTACAGTTCTGCTCAGAAATAAGTACAAGACGCCTTTTTATAGCTTAGGGAGTTCTGCTTCACCACCTTATTGGCCATCCTTTCAGCACGCTTTATGCACATATGTGGAACTCAGAAACTTTCAGGATGCAAGGTTTGCACAGTGGGGTGTTACTTTCAATTTTTGGTATAGCTACTCCATTTCAGAAAAGAAAATCGTCTTTTAGTTTTGTTTTAATTACAGCTACATGACATTTTCTCATCCTCCTATAGGTCTCTGCTTTTTTTTTTTTTTTTTTTCTCTTACAAGTGAAAAAAAATCACTGGTCTGTTCACAGAAAAAAAATTTCTTTGGTCTCAAGGCTTATGTATTCACTGTGCTCCAGCAAACAGAATCAATCAACAAGTCATTGCCTTCCAGAAGTAATATGTAACACCTTGTTTTGTTCCTTGGTTCAAAAGGCACTGTCACTGTGGTACACCAGTGGTTTTTTTTCTTTTTTTAAAAAGGCTATAATTCATATGCAAACTAAGGAGGGATTCATGATTTCATAATAAAATGTTGAAACCCTTTGATCATGAGCTGGAAGGAGGTGTGAAACAGTGCTTCAGAAAGAGACAGATATTTGTGTAATCAGCCTTTATATATTGCCAGTTCAGAATAATAACATATAAAAAGCCCCAACTTACCTCATCTGCCTGGTACAGCCAAGGCATAAATAAAAGAGAACAATGGAATTACTATTACTCACTCACTGAGCCCCAGCTACATCACTGTATTCTTTATAATTGCTGGCAAGAAGATTAATGTTTTGTTAAATATCAGAGTAAGGTCACAAGGGGGCTTGCAGGGCTGTCTAAACATCTAGGTTTTAAACTCTTTTCTTCCTTCTTTCCTTCCTTGTTTTTTCCCTTTTCACATTTTTTTTAAGTTTTAATTTCACAGAGATTAACTTTCAACATTTCCTTTAATTATTGTGACTTTTACATTTTTGTATTTGAAAATTTCTGACAACACAAAAAATAAATGAGGACAATTGTTGTATGGCTGATAAAGCTCAGTCCCCACATTGATAGAAAGATGGTAGTGGGTTTGTGTGTTAGAAATCGACACAAGTTCCATTTTGCCTGTCATATCTCTGTTCCTTCATGTCTGTTGGTTCTGTATTTGAATTAGGATTTTTTATCATAATATTAATGTTAGTTATCCTAAGTAATGATCTTTTTGATTTAAAAACAGTCTTTGTAAATGTCTGTTAATTTATAGCTCATGAACAGGAGGACGATAGCAGTCTGGGTGAAAACCTCATAGTTTTGCAGATGGGGGAAATTTACACCTTATGTACATTCAGAGTGTATGTGCTACCAGAGTGAGGTTACCAGCTCCAATTTCAGATCTTTTGCAGCAAACAACTATTGACAATTTTTTTTTTTTTGTACTGATAAAATCATATGATTATCAGTCTCCTCCATCATTCTATAGAAATATTCAAAGAAATATTCCATGATAAATTAACTAATTTTTGTAGAGAAACTAAAGCATCCGATCCACACGGTAGAACAGCTTCACTTGGAAATGAATGCTAACACAGAAGATTTCTGGTAAATGTAAACACAGTTGTTTCTGGTGAAGGAGCAAAGAAATTATAGTCATCTTAATCTCTTGTTTAGACTATTGCCAGTCATTTGCAAAATGCAAGTATCTTCCTCATTTGGCTAAGATTATCCTTCAAATTACACAGGAGCAGTCTGGGCAGCAGCAACCACCAGTCTCACACAAAAATGTGCTTTTCAGTCTAGCACCAGATCCATCTAGTGTACTTTGTAGAACTAATAAGCCCCTGAAATAGGTGCTCTTGGCCTAGGAAGTGCTCAGTGTGGGGCCAACAAGAGGACTGTCCCCTGAGTGCTACACGACCATGATGTGCTCCCTCTCTTCCTCCTACTGTGCTCAGTCAGCTCCCTGAGCAACTGCTTCTGAGAATGCTGAGTGAGACTTTAACAGGACCATAAAAGCAGAGAAGGGTTTGTATTAAAGAATTCTTATTTCCTGGTGTCATTTGCACGCTAACACTGAGAAGGTTCCTTAACAAAAGAGTCTGTTAATGTCTTTTAGTGTAACAGGTCTTTTCTCAAAGTAATTTTATGTGGTGTTTCTGACTTTTATGAATGAGATTTTCAGTTATCTAATATTAAACAAAAATAAGGACTTCAAAGATCAATATATGGACAGCAGTGGTGAAAGTCATAAATTTAAATTCTGCCGCTTTGCACAGAAATAGCAGTGCTGCAGAAGAGCAGAATAAGCAATTCACAACATCTGAACAGCTCTGAGTGGCTTCAGAAAAAAAGATTTAGCATCTGGGCTAAAGGAAATAATAGATTCAAGAACCCCTGTTCTTGATCCGGATAAATCTATGACCCTTGGAAAAAGTATTTTGTTCTGTCTGACTCAGTTTGCCTGTTAGAAATGAAAAATAATGACAAAGCTGATCTTATTTTCCTAGAGGTCTATTGCAGAAATACTATGTCAGCAATTATATACAAATAGGTGTAAGAGTGCTTTTAATAGAATCCTAGTCTCTACTTTCTTGGATATGGTACTGTAAAAATTAGCTGTAGAAAATACAAGTTGACTAGTACTGAAAAATATCCTTCAGTTTCATCCTTTCTTATAACCGTTAAGTATACCAAGATATGTTACTGCATGATTTATAAAAAAAAACCTGAAATTTTCCCTTATGTCAGAATCCACTGGAATCATAAGAACCAGAAAAAGAGCCTGGAAGGAATGGGAGGGAATGGAATGCAGTTCGTTTAATTTGTAAGAATTCTTCATGAACCATCACAATATTGTGCACTAATTACTCCATAATTTCAATTTTTAGTTCTCCCTTGAAGACATGAATGTTATTCCCATTGGTATCAGCCAAAGTTCTGGTGCAGTTTTTGCTTCCTAGAAACAAGTGTAATGAAATGGATAGACTGGAGGACTTGGCTGTTTTCCACTTGTTTTTGCAATAGAATAATTACTAAGTATCAATCAATAAATGTTGAACTTAAATCTGCCCCCTCTGATGTTGCAACCTGAGTGGGGCTTGCAAAGAGCCAGAATGTCCCATCAGATGATGCTCTGAGCATCATTGCTTATTGGTTCTCTTCAGAGAAATCTACTGATTTGCACACTGATGTTGGAATTACATCTTATCCCATCTGTTCTTGATATGGTTTATCTAGACAGTGGAGCTGAAGACCAAGCCTTTGGAAGGAAAATAAGTGAAGCTGGACCAGTTAGTTCTAAATTCTGGAAATTAAGACTTTGACAAGTTTTTCAGGCTACTTTCAATGTATTAACTCACCAACATAAATCTTTTCAAATACGTGGTTTCTTACAGCTTCCTCTCTCACAGATACTAATAGAGTTTACTCACAACTTTTGTCAGCCCAGGTCACATAAGCCTTAAAATTGCCTTTATTACTTGTATGTGCTTGATCTTGAAGCTCATCTGTCAAAAGTCCTTTACCTTTCCTCACATCACATCCTTGTGCATGCTGCTTTTGTGATGTTTCTGTAAGAATTAGGCCATTAAAATTGTTAGTGAGGTTTAAATGAAGACATAGAACCTAGGTTTTACTAACATTCAGGGTGGTTTTGGACTAAGTCAAGCCTACGGACAATCAGCTGAGACCTACAATCCTAAGTTATTGCAGTTCTTTGAATTCTAGCTCTTGTTCAGCTCACCTCTTAACCCAGAGACTAGAAAATATGCTTCTTAATTATTCTCAATGGCTCGTTAACATAGTGTGGATACATTTCTTCTCCAGTTCCTCTGAAGCGGCAGAAGGCAAGCCACCGCCACTGTTAACTCCATTGTACTAAGGGTCCCTGAAGGCCAGCTTCAGTCCTTCATACATCATATCGGAATCAAATACTGAGAAATCCTGAGGAAAAAGTTTTAGCTTGCAGGTTTTTATACAGTCAAGATCAGAAAGGAAGTTGGTTACCAAGTCAAGGACAGGAGTTATTTTTCCAGACTCTAGTTTTTCAGCTCTAAACATAGTTTTTCCATTGATTGAATAAAAAAGTTGGTTCAAAATATTGATACATGGACAATAAATGAAAGTATTAATCAGTAAAATTAAATAAAACATAGTAGAACAACTTTAATATAGACAATCTTTTATAATTTATAGACCGAAAAGGTACAGCATTTGTAATAAATGTATAGTGTGCATAGGAGACAAATAAGGTGGAAGAAACAACCCTAGAACTATTTATTAAAGACATACGACAAATTAAAACTTAAAAAATTAAAAAGATGTTCAGGGTAAGGACCTATAAAAAGTATTGACATGTACAAAAAAACCAAGAATATGAAATTAATTAGTCTAAATTTAAAGGAGAATTTTCCAAAGGTTGGAATTCTTGTGATTTATGTTGGGAAAGCATAGTTCTTCTTATTTGTTGATTCATTCAGCTGTACTTAGTCTACTTGTTTGTGACCTTGTGAATTCAGACAGTCGTGGTGTCACCTCTTCCTGCTCCCATGCTCTGCTGCGGTGAAGTTAAACCACTGGAAAAGAGCAGTGAACAGCACAGAAGAGTGCCCTAATTGAAAATACGTGCATTTTTCAGGTGAACATTCCTACAGTTTGGATCTGAAAACAAACGTGAATATAGAGCTTTGCTCCTGGGAGAACAAGAGTGGAAATTATTCTTTAACTATGCAGTTCAAGCCAGCCATCATATTTTGGTAAGTACTCTCCATTGTTTCTACTAATTCGAAGTACAACGGTGGTACTATGTCAACTTTTTTCCCATCTGACTTGTTAACGAATAAGTAAATGCCTAGAAGAGGGGGAGACACTATAAATACCAAAGGTAAGGAAGAGAAAACTCAGAAATGCAGTGTTCCAGTGAAAGACATCAGACTAGAAACTATGAGCAGAAAACTTTTTTGGATCAGAAGACAACACTGGCTTCAGGGATTCTGATTTGCCCATCATTTTGTGATAGCTACTGTTGTTTATTAGTGAATTTCAAAGAAAAAAAAACAGATATTGACAAACCTGAAGTGAGCTCAACAAAAGACCATTGTGAGTGGCTCAGGTGTTGGGATTGGTCCAGCTTGGAGAAGACAAGGCTTTGGTGGGACCTCTCATCAGCTGCCAGTGCCTGCAAGGGTGCTAGTGAAGGAATGGAGCCAGATTCTTCTTCAGTGGTGGATGGTAGGAGGGTGAGAGGCAACAGGGACAAGAAACAAAAAAAGTTCAGACGAGATGAAGAGGCTTTTTCCTCCCAAGACCTGCCAAGCTGGGGCACAGGTTATCTGGAGAGGTTATGCAGTCCTAATTCTTAGAGACCTTCAAGATCAAACTGGATAAAGTCTTGACTGGTCTTCATAGACCGTGTCTGAGCCTGCTTTGAGCAGGAGGTAGGACCAGAAATCTCCTGAGGCCTGAATTATCAACCTGAATTATCCCATGCTCCTATGAAGGGAATAAAATTATATAGACCTCATTCATAAGGAAAGGACATAGTAGTTTAACATTTTGAGAACAGATCACAAATCTAGAGTTAAAAGTAAGGTGAGGTGGTTTTTTTTAAAATATAATCAATCAGTTTTCATTGTATTCTAAACTAGTCAGGGAATGCAGCTCCCTGTTCTGAAACGCCATATGAGGACATAAACTGGCAAATAGGGAACTTTCATTAGAGATAATATCCATGAAAATTGCATAATAGAAAAATATAGTCTTAGCTTTTGTGCCAAAACATAGACAGTAATGGTTCTTCATTTATTGATTAATCTAAATATAAAAGACAGCTTGCAAAGACCTATTAGTAAGCTCCCTGAAAATATTTTCTTCTTATATTTTTTACATGAATTTATTGATGTATATATAGCTGATTTGCCTTCAGAGACACTTCAAATTCACCTCTAGGGCCATGTTTGGCTGTAAAGTGTAGTCAACATCTTGTGTCGTTATTCTTAATGAAGTAAATGACGTACCAAAGATATAGATTTCAAAGCAGCTGCATTACTTAAGACTGTATCAAAACTAACTTATCAGTAAAAAAATCATGTGAGATTTCAGTCGACATCATGAAAGAAATTAGGTGGCTACTTTGCAAAATTTGAACACACATATCCCTTTGAAGTTCTGTGGTATTCACTGGAAGATATGACTAGTTTTAGCATATGGGAAGGTGCTACTGGCAAAACCTATAGTGTTGTAAATCACACAGTTAAATGACAAATATGTTCTCTTAATTATAAACAAATTTTCTAGAAAAATTTTATTTCTTGTTAAATTTTAGATTGAAAGAGAGATTCTGAAATGGAAAAGAGGTATGTGGATCTCATCCACAAAAATGACTGTGACCTGGGGTTAAGTCACAGCTTCCCTTAGAATCTAATGCTGTGAATAGTTTAGTAGGAAGAAACTTTAATTTTAGTTGTGAGACAGGTTAGATAGCTTTTATATCTCTGAGCAGCATTCAGAGGGACACTGTGACAGGCCCTAAAATAACATGGACTCCCAACAGTTTAGTTTCCAATGGTCATCAGGTTACTCCTTTCATAAGGTCAAACTTTTCAACCCAGCCACTACCTCTAGAGTTATTATATCTCTTTCATCTTTCCTGTATATGAATATAAGAACTACTTTTGCACAACTATGGTTTGGCAAAATAGACTATATGAAGTTTGAGTCCTTAAAATGCCACAAAAATATACTATTACATGTAGGCAGAAATTGGTGAGAACTGCAAACATAGAAAAAAGAAAAAACATAGTAAAAATGAATAAAAAAGCCAATCTAACTTTTGAGAGAGGAAAGCAATTATGACTAAGGATAAAGAAAAATAAAGACTGTTATTAACTACTGGAAGACAAATAGTCTAATGTTCTGAATGTTAAAGCTCTTTTCCTGCCATTTCATATAGTGAAAATCCCAAATAAAAGGAAGTAACAAAACTGTGTTGTAATAGGAAACTTAGGAATAAATGTTAATCGGTTGCATGGGTTACATAACTTTTTGTGTCTTACTGTTCTCCAAATGCACTTACAATGTTTTGTACCTGGCATGGGAAAAATACTTTTTTGCCTTTTCCCTCAAAACTAACAGTAAGGAATTAAATGGAGTTGCCTGCCCACACATGATGAAATGATAAAAAGTGTGACAAAGTCAAAAGGAAAAGAATCAAGTGTGTTGTATTGATTCAAGCTGGTCCAATAAAACTAGTTGAAAACTTGTAAGAGAACTAGCACGGGGAGGAAATTAAGGCAAGGATATGAGAGCTGGTAGGGTTAGAAAGGGTGCATCTGCGGACAAGTCTCAAAATTTTCACAATATTTCTCATCTGAATTATTCTGACTATCAGGATTGCCAGATTATAGAGTTCTGTGATTTCTTGAGCCCTGCAATCTGACACAGTGCAATCCTGGGTATCTCTTTTCCTTCACACCTAATCGGCATTTGGGCTCCGAGGGTTTCCAGCCCTTGCAATAGGCTCTGAACAAGGATGGGGTGTATGTTACTGGGTGTGCACACTGGAGGGTGCTAGTAGAAGAGTAAAATAATTATTATGGGGTCTTCCCACAGACAGGGATCGAAATGGAAGGTCTGAGGTTTTGTCATCTAGTTGCTGCTAGAGAACAAGCTGTGACTGTGTGTCACTACCCTGACTTTGCTTATCACCCAGGCTAAATAAACTTTAAGCAATTTTTTATGCTTATTCAAAAATTTGGAGTCAGATTATGATTTTTATGGTTTATAGTAATCTCTCTTAATGTTCCTGTATGCAAGCCTGTACTTACATGATTTTCCTATTAGTGTATTTGTACTTGTATATATATGTATTTATTTGCTTTCCTCAGGCTATTTTGAATGTCACTGAGAATTAAAGACGATGTATGGCACATTCCAAAGATATGTAATAAAACACAAAGTAACATATTTCTTCCATGCCTAAGTATATTAATTCTTGCTTACAAAAGAAAATACACAAAACAAATCATAAATAAGGAGCCATTTGGATTTAGATTATGTATGAATAATAATATGCAAACTCATCTCACATATAAACAAAAAAAATCAGGTTTAACTGCTAATGGGCTTAGGAAACATTTTTCTTATTCAAAGGAAATTACTCAATGCAATAAAACCATGCTTTTTAAAATAAATGGATTAATTTAACTTTTGTTTCAAGATAAATAAATATATATAAATACTGTACTTAGCACTAAAAGTGGTATAATTCTTTCACATGTAGTTGTCTTGGTGCTGGAGTTTGACCTTGGCTTTATGACACTCATGTCTGCTTTCTTTAAAAACTCCTTCTGGATTTTACAGCTGCTTCTTTGCCTGCAATCCTGCAGTTCTACTGGTCACTGCATCTGATTCAAAGTGTATTAATAAGAAAATTCTTACTAGCTTCACTCGGCTCTTGTATCAGGCTCTCTGGATTTGACTTGATCCTTTTGTCCATAAAGTTTACTGCAAATCTTCTACAGACTTCAGTGTCTCTTCTGGCCAGGGCTTTTATGTATCATTATGTGCCTACAGTCATAGTTCATTTTTTCATTGACCTTTCCAAGTCTGTTGCAATAGAAAGATTTTTCCACATAGTGATAATTTTTAAAAGATGCAATTTCAAAAAGGTTGGCGAGTTTTTGTTTTGTTTTGGTTTTTATTCACCAGTAACATATAATTTCTTCCCTGACTGTATATTTCTAACCTTAATACTAGAAGATAGGAAAAAAAATAGCATTGCATTTGCCTTTCATATTCTGTTTAAGTGTGTAAGTATAGAAATAGAATTTTTTCCTTTTGGTTACATGAATAAAGCTCCATAAGTGTTTGCAGGATTGAGGTTTTAATTTGTAACCCTGATCTGGCTGCACGAACAATCGTAATAAAGTTTAATGAACATTATTAAAAGTTTATATGCAAGCAAATAGGGTTGCACATTTGGAGTAGTCATTACTACCCTCCAAAAGAGAAGTGGCTCAAGGTAGCTCAAATTTTCCATTCACAGAAATAGGGGCATCAGGACAGTAAGGAGGAGAATAGGATCCCTTCATCTTCCAAACAAAATACAACAGGATAGTGGGATCTTTAATGAGAACCAGAAGTGCTTCTTTTGCATAATGAGGAAGAACATTTCTATACAATATAACATCAAGTCTATAACTGAAGCATAATACACATGCTGCAATGTTCAAATTGAGAAGTCTCAGAGTGCAGACAGAAAACCTGCCTTGTCACACTGGTGTGAGGTATGAGGGAACACAATGTACAGTTCCCCCATTTTGCACCAAGCCATGTTATCAAGCAGTTTCTCAGTGGGTGACTAACTTTGCTGCCTCAGTTGAGAAAATATTACAAATACTAGTAAAAGAGTTTAACTGAAGCCAACTTAGCAGCACAAAAACTGCTTAGATTCCCCTGTTCATTGCTTTGTCTTGTGTTTATCATACATAACCTGACACAAAATCCTGCTGTTAGATTTTTCTCAGCAGAAGTTAGCACAACTCAGGTACTTATTTTTGTGTACTGGATTCTACATCTGTGTCTTAAGACTGAATGTCTGAAATGAGAGGATCTGACCTGCAAGAGATAATCATGTCAGTAAATTGATTTTTGAAAAATCTCATTGGTTCCAAGGGAGGTTAACCCTACAAATGAAGTTAGTCACATAGTTAACTCTTTGACAGATCAGGTACTGTAAACTCTCTGGGAGAGGACTCATGTTTTTTTTATTTGTCTGTAAAGTCCCATGTATACCTATGGCATTGTATAAATAAATAATAATAATAGAAACAATAAAAACCATCTAGGGATTAAGCAGGCCTTTTAAAGAGGCCAAATGTTCTTCACATAAATCTTGGATCTAATTTGAGCTCTAATAAGCTCCATTTCCTGCTTTTCCAATATTTTTAAGCTGCATTGCAATAGCTATCTTTTTTTCTTTTAACAGGTGTTTTAAGGGGGCCCTAAGGCAAGCATCTAATCAACCTAATGGAATTTTCCATGCAGTTAAGTGTTTTATTCAGCTCAAAACATTGTCTTTGATTAGACTTACCACCTTCCCTTTTGCCTTTTACATTATTTTGGCAGGCTCTGCAGGTGGAAAATCTCCATCTCCACTGCAGTTCCATCATGTGTGAAATAGCCTCTCTGTGCATGCCTGCTTGGTTGCCTTTGAGCTAAAGGAGAAAACTTCGCAGCCAGCTCTACAATCCCAGCTCCAGCTCTCGATGTGCCTGTGCTCCGTCCTAGTCCAATGACAGCCTTTTGTACAAGGTAGTCAGGTCAGCTTTTAATTAGGGAACTTGTATCCTGAGAGTGACCCCATTGTACTGAATGTGATCCAGGCTCATTGTACTACAGTATCTGCCTGGACTCTGGGACAGGCTTTGTTGAATTCTAGTTGCTGTGCTTGTACTGGATCTGTACTGGATTAATTGCAGCCGGCTCATGTGTGCCTGTGAGAACTACAGTCCTCTTAGATGGCAGTGTAGCTTTTTCTGTAGAATGTGGCCAGCTCAGGTGTTTTAAACTAACTCTTTTAGCCTTCTAGTCTTTTTTCTCCCCCTTGGTTTTCTAGAACGAATATCGGTTGAAATCATAGGAAGGTGTAATTTATTACATTATGCTTAATATTTTCCCACCTCATGCAGTGTTGTGAGGATTTTTAAAGTAATATTTATACAGCATTTTGAAGATAAAAAGCATTGCATAAATGATAATTATTATCTACATTTATTTTCATGCCTCAGTTGAAACATCTTTTTCTCTTTGTCGAAGATACTTACTTTTTCTTCTGTCTTTTTTTTTTTCTTTTTAATTACTGTGTTATTTAATTTTAGATGAGATTTTGGGGTATAATTTTGGAAAACTGCCATACAGATTATATTGTACTGTGTCAGATAGTTCTTCTCTTTTTTGTTTTTCATCTCATGATAAACTGACGCTTTCACCAATCCAAGCTGCAACCAGAGGTTTATTCATGCCAGAACAGAAGAATAGTTTGATTGTTCAGGAAATCAGCCAAGACTCAGAAGGCCTAGATTTTCTCCATTCTGATGCAAGGTTCTTGTTTGACATTGGAAAATCACTCAATTTCTTCATGTCTCAGCTGGCCATCTGCAAAGCAGAAGTGGTGCTTTCCTACTGTGTACTTGGGTTGTAATATTACTTTTCTGTATGAGGCAGTGTTCATAAGGGTGATAGGAGAACCAATATACTTCAAAAGGCATTGTTAACCACCAGATCACTCATAGGATCCAGTGACCCGCAAAATAGATATGGGGTTTGTATTTCAGAAATATATAATAATTTAACTCTCAATTAACTATTTATTAATTTATTACTAATAATATTTTATTTTTATTGTATTTATTAATAATATAGTTATTTATATATTTCATGAAAGAAAACAGTTTCTATCTGCTTTGGAAAGAATTAATAAACAACTTTGTCAAGATAATTAATAAGTGTGTCTTCAAGGTCCCTATCAGTATCTGCTTTCAAAACAGAAGATGTATACAGTCCTTAGGGTTTGGCTCCCAGAAAAAACATGATTAAGTTATTCCTGTGAATTTTGCTTTGGATACATATTTCTATGATTTTGTGTCAGAGACAAAAAGTTGTTTCATTCTGTTACCTGGAGACGATTTGTTCTTGCCATGATATGCAAAGGCATATCTTCATTTATCTTCATATCTTCATCTATGACATGTAATATTGATGCTACTGATGGGCTGTATGTTAGTGACAAGATATGGAAACATACATCTCCATTCTAATTTCTAACAGGAGGATGTTATATTCAAGATATTCCCTACTGTAAGTAGTAGAGAGAAAATACGAAGGTATTGTACAACATACGATCAGTCATAACGTTTTTAGTTTCTTGATCAGCGTGCAATGATGAAAATGTGGGTAAGATGGAAATAAAAATTTATTATGTTTTAATTGAATTCAGTTATGCTTTTTAAACTGTTCCTCTATTCCAATGGGAATGATCCATGGCAGGATAATGTTACTTAATAGTTTTATTTCTAAAATGCACCTTCTTTTCTGTGCGTGCAAGTGCTTTACAGCTTCAATAAAAACCATTGTGAAACAGACACTAAAACATTATCCTAAAAATCATTACACTTTCCTCCTTAAATGTAGCCATTAAAGTAGTAAAAGGAGGTCTGCTACATAAGTGAAAAACAGAAAAGTTTGTACGTGGGGAAAACAGATCCTTCTAATTATGTTGAGGTTTCTATCAGTTGCAGTTTCACTATCTTGAAACTGTACTGGATAGACTCAGACTCACATTTCCCCTCGGAAATAAAGTTGGAGGCAGACATATTCTGAATGTATTCCTTTGGAAGAATGAAGATGAAGTTATGACCTGTGGAAGGCTACGAAATTTTTATACTTTGGCGGCTGTTAATGTTCAAAAATTGAATCATTGTTCTTGGGCACTGATCCCATAATGTCCTGGTATTCCTGTCCAATTTTGATGATATTTACCTGTACATCTTTCTTTTCAACTGAGAGCTGCCAAAGGTGAAAATGCCTAAAAGTGCCTGAAAAATTATTTTTTGCCTTTCACAGAATGTGGTGATGCCTAAGGAATCATAAGACAACACGATTAATTCTTGAATGAGAAAAAAATATGTAGCTCCCATCTAAAATCCTTTTACCTAATAGTGAAACTAAAAATACTGATGAAAATTCACTAAGAAATGAATAGTCAAACATGAGGTGTGGAACAGAGCCCCCATGAGCTTAATTTTAATTGTCAGTTTAGAAGTTATTAAACTTTAAGATACTTATTAATAAAAAAGCAAGGCAGTAAAATATCAGTATTACAGAACCAAACATGTGCTTACTAAATACAAAAGTCAGTGTTATTATCAGTATTGTCATTCCAGGTTGATCTTTGAGTGAAAGGATTGTGAAAGTGTTGATAGGTTGGCAGGAAACAAGATGTCAGGAAGTTATTTCCTATAGATTAATGGCTGTGAGGTTAAGCTGCTGCATTTCAGTACATTGTTAGGTATTTTGATAAGTTTGACATCCATGAGTTCAGAACAGGTATATGGGACCACTGATAAGTCCCACTTTGAGCTGAGACCAAGCTGAAGTAATGAATCCACTAGAGAATCCCTTTGTCACAGGGGCCTCAGGAGCTGTCTATGGTCACTGCCTGGAGGAGTACCTCACTTGAACGCTCCTATTGTAAAAAAATCTTCACACATAATCCTAATTTTTTTTTTTTTCTTTTCTCTGATGGAAGCTTTCCATTACCTTCTAGTCTATTTCTCACCTTGGCATCACGTTTGCTGATGATCTTCTTTTGTTCATATCATCTTTTTCAATACAGAAAAGCACTCTGCTCAAGGAATTCAAGTCAAGTGCTCCCAAACATTAAGGTATTTGAAAGCCAAACCTAACTCAGCATCTAAATTTTGCAGTTCTTAAAGACAATAAAAACAAAATGTATGGGTGATGTGTTGGCTCAGTAACATAATCATCAAACTTCTAGGTGAGCTCAGCAGAGCAGATCTGCATCCCAACATCAATGGCTCCAGCCACTAGCCAGGTTTTAGAGAAGAAGCTGGATGTGAATCCTGCTTTATTAATTTCTGTTGAAAAGTGAATTTAAATTTTCAAAGCACTTGCTGCTTACATTCTTTCTTGTTACTGTCCCAACTAAATTTAGCTTACCTAAAACAATCTGAGAATTTAAATGAGGTTTCTGGTCATGCACTTTTATAATTTTTGTACCACTCATTTCTTTTTTGATAGCACATTGTTTTATTCCTTTAGTCTTTAAAAAAAGAGAGAGAAAAGAAAAACCTGCCACAAAAGTGAAATTTTTTTTATTACATTTCATTTTATGTCGTCTTTTTAAAGATCTGTCATTTATACAATGACAAGAAAACTTTCTAAATTGGAACTAATTTATGAATTCCTTCTTTTTGGCATAATGTCACTTTGCAAGTTAAAATGATAATGACTGGAAAGATCAAATATGTTTATCTAAAAAAAGAAGAGGGGTTTTAAGAGTTTGTGCTCATTAGAAATCTTTGCAAACTCTGTACACAGCAGGCATTATAGATTTTTTTGAGTCTTTAGTTAAAAAAGCTGTCGCTGAAAATTACAAAGTTTGAAGATAGGTCAGAATCTCTTTGTCTAACTATAGATGGATGAAATAGCTGTTTTTCGCTTACGTGATTAGAATGAAACCTGATTTTGTCATCAAACCAAACTTTCATGCTGCATATATGTGAGTGGATTCTTCCTACACATCATTCCATTTATGTGCAATCCTTCAATTAAAAGAAAAATTCACAAACCAGAGTGGTACCTGGCATGCTGTGTGATGGCAGGTTACAGCACCGAGAGGCACAACTTAGTCCTTGCAACCAGTGAAATTATGCATTGTTTTTTTAATAATTTCTCCTTTGTAACAGAGTGATTTAAGAATATGCATCTAAATGTCTAATAGTAGAACTTCAGCACACTGGAAAATTTCTGACCTCTGTCTTTTCATTATAAGGATTTTGATGCAAAGGAAACAACTAAGCTGTGGCAAATTAAGTAGAATTAATACCATTATGCTCACAATATGCCCACTGCCTGGAGGGAATGCTGTCAACTGATCTAATAATACCAGAATCGCATCCTCACACCATTGTAAAATGCATCCATATGTTGCTTATCAAGACCACTGGTGGCACAAGTCCTTGATCCGGGCAAGTAAGGCTGTACAGAAGAAAGTTTCATTTAGTACTGTTGTTGTGCCTTGTATTGCTGCTTCCTCTTACACTTCTGAATTTCTTTTCCCTACTGTAATGTTGGCACATCACCACCTGTTCTCTCTTCCAAGATGTCACTTTGTGCCTTTATCCTCTACTTTAATCTCTCATGATGTGCTCTTCACCAATGAAGTGTTTAGAAGTAGTGTGGAGAAGGTATTAGTCTATGATATAAAAAGGAAGAAATCTGTTTCCCCCACTCACTTTCTTTCAGTGAAGGTGTAAGGGTTCTTAAAGCAAGTACTTAAAAATAATTATGAAAGTATTTTGAAAATACTACAAAAAATGTAATATGAGATTTTCTAATGCTTTGTCTGGGCTCACTGGATTCATATTTCAGACTGCAAGTGAATAGAGAAGCAATTTCTACCTTATATTACTAAAAATAGATGGACTCATAGTTTCACCTTAATCTTATTTTTGCTTTAGCTTTCACACACAAAAAAACTATTCTAATATCTAATGCAAAAACCTGCAAAGATTTGAAACAAAAATAGAAATATGAATAAGATTATAAGTATTCAGACTACATTTTTTCATCTTTAAATTACTCTGAGAATTGTTATCTCCTTTGAGATTATGAAGAAAGTTCCTATCCAGGGTTTTCCTTTAACATCACATGTAGTGATCATTTTGCCACAGAAGGAGGTCTCACAGTTGAGTGGTGATCTCTGAGCATCTGCCTTATTCTCAGAAGCTTCCACCATTATCCCTTAATCATGCTAATTTTTTTGGCTAACCACAACTTTTGAGGACCAGTTGTATCAGACATGCTGGGGAAAAAAGAAAAAAAAAAAAAAAAGACAAAAAAAGTGAATTAGTATGTTATTAGTTATATAACCCAGAGACAATATGTATGCTTTGTCTATACAATAATTGTTTTGGATTTTTTTCCATCCTTTATGTGTAAAATTTCTAAGGCAGTTCCAGAGTGGTATGTGACAAAAGCCCCTCCTGTACATGCAGTACTCATCCTGATACTTCTGAAGCATAGGATTCAGTACCATTCTCCATTTTATGTTCAGTGTCTTGAAGATGAAGGTATAAATAGGAAGATTACAATTAGATAATGTGCCCATGAGCTGTTATACAAAGCTTCAAATCTCTAGTGAAATATGAAAAGTGAACATAAGAGCAGGTGCCGCCGCTGGCTGGCATAAAAAAACAGGGGTTTCATTGCTGTCACATATTCAAAGCACAAGAAGATGGGAGTGTCTATGATCAATATCATATTAAAAACCTTTTCAAAGAAAAAAAGTGATACCAAACTATTTGGATGCAATCCAGATTTCTTTGGAAGAGCTTTAATAGCAGAAAAATGGAAAGCAAATCTCTACATAAAGATATGACATTTATCTTTATTCTGAGATCAGAAATTTCTCCTACCACTTTTCAGTGCTCGAAGAATGACTTGATGTGGCACTTGGGGTATGGTTTGATTGAACATGATGGTAGTGGGTTAACAGTTGGACTCTGTGATCTTAGAGGTCTTTTATCTTGCTGATTCTGTGTTTAGCTGTCACATTTATAAGATTGCTTTCTGGACTTATGTTCCTTATTTCAAAGATAATTTGAGAAATGTTGAAATGCACCAACGGGGACCTGCTAATGATCCATAGTGTTTGTGCAACATATTCAGAGACTTTTTCGTGAAACAAAGAGGCTGTAAAAGATGATTATAACTAGATTGTGTCAGTCCCTTTTCTGTAGATTTCAAGATATCCTTGAAACTGTATATTCAAAATGTTTAAGTTCTTTGAAAGGTGCTAGTGGGGCAGCATTTAGCTTTTTAATGTAATCCAACAAAAACACAATTTATGCCAGCTATACCAGGTAAATTTTGACTAATCTTTCCTACTTTTTTAACATATTAAGCTAGTTAACAATAAAACATGGGGGACAGTGAAAATTCAATTCCAGCTCCACTTTGTGAAAAGAATCATGTTCCCTTTCCTTTCTGCCTCTCTCTATATAGAGAGAGCTTTATTTAAGAGTATTGTTTAAGAGACAGAACAAGAACTGTGCTATTGCTACAAACATTACATTTGTAGAGTCGTGACAGGGTGTAAGAATAATTAGTTTATAGTCGTTCCTGCTTCCATACTTGTAAGAAGGAAATATGCTAGAAAACTTGTGATATTGTTCCAGAAAGATTATCTTGGTGGCTTTTTTCTGGTTTTTGATATAGAGGAAGAAGACTGATAGGAATCTGAAGGTTTGAACAGTTAATTCTTTCTATGAAAATTATCTTTATTTCCTTCAAATTTCCTTCACAGAAAGTCCAGTATCTGACTACAAGTGATCACAGGAAAAGATTTTGCCTGACAATATATTTGCATATCTCTTGGTGCAAATATTGAGTTACTACAGTAGTGTCAGGACAGAATCCTACTGATATGTCTGAGAAAATATATTTGGACAACTATTATCTTTAGATATAAGGATATAATCTTCAGTGAAAATTTTAGAATTCTTCAATGTGAATGGCTAGTTCTTTTATTCTGGAGGCAGTATGTCTGTCAGACAAGTGTTAAAACCAGTAATTTTTTAATATTTTTCCCCCAACTTGCGGTATTGCCTTTATATTTTGATATTGACATATCACATTTTAATTTACCCTTTAACTGGTTTTGCCTCTTTTTCTCTTTTGTTTTGTCTATTTGTCTTGACAAATCTTTGAACATGGACACCAAGGGGAGAGGCTCTGGATATTATTTTTAGATGAATTCTTCATATATAGCATGAGTACAATTTTTTTCTGCAGTATCAGTTATATGTGCCAACAATGGTCAGATGCTGGTTTGAATGGATTTCCAAAACAAATCTGATGAAGTCATTGATATTTGATGTAGTTATAGTAATTCCAGTTGTACTTCCTGTGGAATCACACTGCTGGTTAAAACTTAAAGAGATTCAAGCTGACCAACTCTAGTAATTAACAATGGAAATTTTTAATAATTTCCATTAATTAATAATTTTTCTACTGTTCCTTTTTGCATTTATAAAAATGTAGCTTAGCAAAATTTTGTCATAGCCTAGGAGGTTTGTGCAGAGGGTAGTTAACAAATGGAATTATGTGCAGAAAGGCTTTAATCCCTGCAGCCTTTATGTAATATCATCTGCTTGAATTACAAGCCATACACAAATTGTGTGTGTGCTTGGTTTTATCACAGTTTCTTCTCCTCCACCCTCTGCTCCCTACATCTTATATGATACACTGAAAAAAAAAAAAAACCTCCACAAAAAAAACAAACCACACAAAATCCGAAAAAGCTAATTAGTACTTCCATCCCCCCCCTTCAGTGAAACTTGATATGTTTACTAAAAAAATAATTACGACATTCCATTCATAAATCTTTAGCAATGTCAGCATTATACTGATGGAATTATGATGTCCCGGTACAAATTGTCTGACCTGCTTTATGTTCCCCAGCACATAATTAAGGTGGCGGTGTGTTAAAGGAAGTAATTTTGTTCAAAGCTTTGGCACCAGCCGTGCAATGTCTTCTGCTCATATTACTAACAGTTACCAGTCAATGTAGGGAACTGCACCATGTTTGACTCTGAGACTAGACTTAATCTTGTAGCCCTGAGTACAAGGCTTTGAGCAACACATGCAAAATTTAAAATAATGTTCTGTGTAGTGATTTTGTCAGGATTTGGGTTTTACTCTCTTGAGGATTTGAATGAGGAAATAAACTAATGAATGATGACAAGAAAAGCTTAAAACCAACAAGCTTCAAATTTTGTTCACACCTAGTTTGAAACACAAGTTGTTTCCTTTCTTTGTAATCTTTGAACTTTCTTGCTCTATTCTTAGAAGATAAAAACTTGAGTCTCTGACAGGCTCCTGAAACTTGTTAGCAAATTGATTTTTATTGTCAGAGTACATATTCTGAATACTGATTTTAGAGGACCAAAATAGTGTACATTTCTGGAGAAAATGCCAGTGGCAATATCAGGTCCTGGTCCCACAAATGACTAAGACCGTGTGCCTCACTGACGTTCTGGAGGAATCACACTGACACTGAAAATCACAATGTTTCTTTACAATTCAGTCATAAAAATATCTTCCTCATTGTTTGCAGTCACTGATGAGGTCTCCAAGCCTGCTGACTGTAACTCAGGTCTGAGCCTTTATAGAATAAGATTTGATGAGCCTTTCTCATATAATCTTCAGTGACTCCCAGGCACAACTTGTATTTGCAAAATTTCTCTACAAGTTAGATCATACAATTTGGTTGAGTGTAAAAAAAAGTGCACGGTTACTAACAAGTTACCTGTGATTAAATGTTTCTAGTTTGGTGTTTTGTTTTGTTTTTTTAAATCCTTGTAAAGTACTCTGGCTTGGGCAGTTGATAAGGAATTGCTATTATTACTTTAGTTTAGGATTTTAAATACTCAGTATTTAAGTGTGCTTTGAACACTGTGAAATTGCCTCTTGACTTCGTTGGGCTTTAGTGCATACCTACACAAGAAGTGTAATGACAACTTCTTTTTTGTCATTTTTTATTTTATTCACTAAAAAAAAAAAATCCGATTTATTTATTTACTTTGAGATATCAAAGGAAATGATACTGATGATAGGTAATTGTAAAATCAGTAAAATAACTATATCATGTAGGATTAATAGTAGTGTCTTTGAGAAGGCTGATTATAAACTGCAGTTAGTTTATTGCTTAGAAAAAAACCTCTTGGTTTAAAATTTTCATAGTTTTATGTGTGTTATGTCTTTAAAGAGCTGTGAATACTGTTTCTGTTTATAAGTCAGAAATACAGGCCCTCTAATGCCTACTACAGTTAGTACATACAATGTTTACATTTGTCAAAAGAAGAAATAACTCTGTGTCTAGAAGCATGTGCTCATATTTGAGCTTGGCTGAAACTTTTGCTTAAAGTCAGGAGAACATTTAACCTAGGATTAGTTTTAATTTGTCTTTCCAGCTAGTTACATGGCCTGAATGTACACACTCCCATATCATCATTTATATTGAGTCTACCATTTTTTTGCATAACGTGCTAAGGTTTCAGTAAAGCTTGTAAGATATATTTTGATATCACTGGATCTTCAACACATTCAAAATAGAATAATAATGTAAAATATACATTTTAAAACAATTTCCCAGCTGTGATGTAGTACAACATTGGCCTTTCTGTTCTGTTCTCTAAATGAAAACACACTGACTATAAGATCAAATTCCTTGAAACTTGTACTGTCCATATTACTCAATCTAAATGATAAAGGCATTTAATTTCAATACGGTTTTCTACTGTTGATTTAAACCTACAGCTAAGGCTCCTAAACAAATCTCAACCTATCTCAGTATATACAAAATAATTATTGAATATTACAGATTTTAATCATATTCAAATGTCAACTTGTTTTCGTAAGTCTGTTGTTTCTGAAGTCTAGGAAATATATCATTGGACAGGTTATCTTGTGAGGCCAAAATCAGTTGCTACTCTTTCCTATAAAACATTAATTACTGAATAATTTCCATGTAAATACACTAGCAATTAATAATTGCATTGCAATGACTTGGCTGTTTATAGCCTATAAATTGGAGTATTACGTGTATGTAAATATCTTGACTACAGTGGGAAATGGAAAGACACTACTTAGTAATAAAAGCTGCCCTAATCAATTAACAGAATGTTACATATACTGTTTCCTTCTAAACACCATAGGGTCTCCTAAACATTCACAGAATTGGTGTTGACTAACCAGCCCATTGCATTGCAGATTACAGCAAACTTTGTGCTTGAAATTACCATCTAAAAAAGAGAAAACAACAACAAAAACAGAACAAAAATTTTACCAAGTGTAAGTAGGGCTGTGGCTAAGCTGTTTGAAAAGCAAACTAAGGAGTGGGGGGAATCAGGGTGACATTTTTGAGGAAAGTTTCAGAGTGGTTGAAATTATTTGACAAAGAGAGTAGAAAGAAAAGTGACAAAAGGTTTTCAATGGAATGTCAAAATGTATAATTTTGAAAATGTCTAAATGGTCTGGTTTGATATTTTAAAATATTTCAGTTTGTGCACTGTAATGGAAGCCAAGGACTCAGGGACTGTGTTCTCTTACCAAACAAATGCCATCAGATGCTTTGGCTCAAGCACATCTCAGTCTTCCTGCCTTCCAACAGTGCCCTTACCCTTCCACGAGACTGTGTGCCCTAGTTCTTGTCGTGACTGTGTTTCATTTTTGGTCATCTTGTATATCACTGAGCAGAGAAGGAATCCCTGTAGTTAAAACACATGCTAGAAAAGCCTGAATTTCTACTCATGCACAGAATCTAGCAGAGGCTGAACTAAGGACTCTGATGTCTCAAGGAACTAATTGCCCCCACAACATCAGCTACTTTGGAGTGATGTAACACCCTTAGTCCTCTGTTTTTTTATGGAGTATTTAAATGCTATTTGCTGAAGGGAATGGAAGCAATCGTAAACTGTATTTGGAGTGTCATTGGGTATTAATCCTTGGGTATCTAATTGAGTTTTTTCCGTTTCTTAGTTTTCCCAAATTAAACTTCCTTCATAAGAAGATTTTTTTCCAACTTGCTTAATTTCTGGGGTTTTTAACTAGTTATCTGACAAGAAAAAATAATCAGTATTTTCACATTTCTTCCCCAGATGGTTAAATCTTCAAATACCACAGTGTAACAAGATTCTATTATTGAACTGATGGAAGTTGATGAAATGTATCAAGGATCAGAATTTTTCTTTACATGTATTAGGTTGCTGTCTCAATAGGTATAAGTCAGCATAACTCCATTCATGTCAGTAAGGTGTGCTAGTTTATACTAAGTGGGGGATTGACTCACTATATTTTGACTTCTATTACGTTAATTACAAATAGGTGTGCTAGTGGGTTTGGGGTTTTCTCCACTAATTTTAGTAAGCTGTTATGCATCTGCTTATCTAAAAAAGACATAACTGATTTCATTGATGCAAATCACATATTCATAAACATGTTAATTCATATTGTAAGTTTCTGAAAGACTAAGATCTAGGATTATAAATCTGGTACATTTTGAAAAATATTAATATCTGTGTAAGTTGTGTGTGTTTGTGTTCATTTGCAAGTATACATTGTTAAAAAGCATCTTTTCTTTCTAATTCTCAATTAAAAATCCCCCCCCCCAAAAAAGCATCTTTTCTTTCTAATTCTCAAAAAAAATCCCCAAAGCAAACTTAGCTTAGAGAAATTATATTACTCTTCATTCAAGGAGTTGTATAATCATACTGTGGTTAGACTGTGCCCTTTGTCTTTTTTTCTCAAAATTTCCATCTACTGAAAAAATATATGTGAAATACCACTAAATCAAATAACCATGGTGCTTTAAGTTGCAAAGAGCAGGGCATACCACTTATAGAGTGCAAAAAGTCCAGAATCCTGATCTTTTCAACCCCATTGTTGATAGCACTGTATTCATACCTAGTTAAATTTAAATATCTATCATGTTTCAAATTGAGATAAAAATAGTCTTTTTTGATTCGGGACCTCTTAACTACTCTTCCAAAGTCCAATAAATTCAGAATAGTTTGGATTACTTTCAACATACTTAAAGGTCAAGTCTTTAAATGCTTAGGGAAAACTGGGTTTTTATTCAGCCAAAAGCATATAATATAAGACCTTTTTGTACTGAGATCAGCCTGTTAAATTATGTCCTATTACAAGGTTGCACAACTAAAACACAAGCTCTGACCTCTTTCTGTAACGCAAATAGGGAGTCAGGTTTGCATTTACAGCCCAGGAAGCCAACCATATCCTGGGCTGCATCCAAACCAGCGTGGGCAGCAGGCTGAGGGAGGAGATTTTCCATCTCTACTCGTGAGACCCCACCTGTAGTACTGTGTCCAGCTGTGCGGTGTCCAGAATAAAAAGGACATGGACCTCTTAGAGTCCAGAGGAGGGACATAAATATGATCCAAGGGCTGGAACACCTCAGCTGTGAAGATAGGCTGAGAGAGTTAGGGTGGTTTCAATACCTGAAGGGGCTACAAGAGAGCTAGAGAGGGACTTTTCCTGAGAGCATGGTATGATAGAACAAGGGGGAATGGCTTTAAGATGATAATAGGTTTAGAGTAGATAGCAGGAAGACATTCTTTACTGTGAGCATGGTGAGGCACTGACACAAGTCGCCTAGAGAAGTGTTCAAGGCTAGGCTGAATGGAGTTCTGGGAAACCTGGTGTCCCTGCCCAAGGCAGAGAGTTGGAATGAGATTATCTTTAAGGTGCCTTCCAACACAAACTATGCTATGATTTCATGATTCGGTGATTTAGGGACGTGGAGATGCGAGTTAATATCTTCAATGATTATCAACTCAGGAATTGAGTTAAGCCCTTCTCAAATGTCACTAAATCTGCCTTTAGAGCTGAAATTGTCTTGTAATTTTAAGTCTCACCCTTTATAAATCTAGTGAGTTTTCAGTAAGATATGATTTATACACATATATGTTTTTCCAGTAAGATGTTAGTTATCGGACGATATTCAAGGCATATATTATGTATCGTACAATTTTCTTAAGTTACAGTAGATTCATGGCAGCATGTATACTAAAAAAAATAATGAGCAGTCAATCTAATAAAAACAAATGGGGAGCTCCAACTGATCCCAGTTTGAAGTCCTTTGCTGGTATATTTATAATATCCATGAGGTTTAATAGAAATTGAGAGAATTATACAGTAAATGATTTCACAGGTTTTTCCTCTTTGACTCAGCATGAGAAGTAAATTTATGTTCTTAACAAGTTTGTATGCACACTTTTTTGTTTATAAAATGAAATGCTCCTTTAAAAAATAAAGTCACACCTTTACTTTTAGTACAAATATTTTTTCAACTCAGTTTTGTATCAATTGTAAATATTATGCATAAATGTATAAGTCAATTTTGAGATTTTTATGAGAAGATAACATGATTCTTAGTCAAAGTATTTTTTTTTTCTTTTTTTTCACTAACAATTTAATTGTTTTTTGTTAGGGTTTGTGATAAAATTTTTTAACAAACTTCAACAATACCTTGTGACTGAAATAAGCAGTAGTGTTGAAATGAGAATATATCTAGAGGATCATGATATCACTTTCATAGTATTTCTTCTATTTCCACTCAAAGTCAGAAGTCAGTGTATAACACTAATTTAGTAAGATGTGTGGGGGATGATGTAAGACAGTGCCATACACATTGCTGAGTTTGTGATGGATGGCTCATGTATGGACATTATCTGAGAAGGCAGAATCTCAGTTTCAGCTTTGATACAGATCTGTCCTTTAAAAAATACAAATGTCCAGATGCTTAGAGCATGCGTCAACATCCAGTTCTGTGTGATTTGGAGGAGGATTAACTCTCTTTCCATGGATCTTGGTGCACTATCTGATACTGACCATTGCCAGATGCTTTGTGAAAACTGATTTCAGCCAAATGCTTGCAGGTAGCCTTTTGTGCAAAACCTGTCCGTGGTGGCTCTTGCCAAGCGTTTGAGCCAGTCCTCCCTTACATGCAATTGTGAGCACAGGCAATGCGATGTGGGGTATCTCGGACTGTAGGGCACTGGGGTGTGACTCAGTTCCTGTTGGTTTGATTCCTGTAACAGCCAGCGTGTCCATGGCAGGACTCTTTGGTAGTTGTGAGCTTCCTATCATGAGTGAAGCAGCACTTTCCTGTCTCTCAACAAAACTATGGAGAAAAAATCAGTTCTTGATAGTAAGATGTTCAATTTCTATTCTATTAAGGAACTTAAAACACTTCACACAGATAAGTCAGCCTCTTCTTACCCATAATAAGGCATAAATTGCTGCTTAGACTTCTCCCTTCTGTGTTCAAACTTCTGAAAATTCAGTGACAGTTTTGTATTCTGCCTCCTAACCTTAGGCTATTGAAGTAGCGCATCAACAGGAGGCCAAGAACAAAAATATGTCGCAAATCCATGTGCTTTTAAAGTGACAGCATAGGCAAACAGAGGTTTGCGTAGGCCATTAATGTTTAGTATTAAGCCATTCCAGATTAATATCTTCTATTGGTTTTTCTGCTTTTAGGAAGAATCATATTTTTGTGTAGTATCATAAAGTATAGAACATCATTTGAATAAGTTTGGAAACATCATGGACAATCAGAACCTGACACAGTGCTTCTGGTCATTTTCTTCTGATTCCAAAAAAACCCAGATACAAGCCATGTATTTATGGGAAAATATTAGCTGCATTTCTCTGATCTACGATCAAGACAGCTAATTAGCATGGTTCTCTCTTTGACAGAAAAATCTCTAAAGGTCATTATAGCTTAGTGTGTACCTTTGAGAAGGCAAGTGCTGGCATAAGCATCTTTCAGATGCACTTTCCATACAATAGAGTTCTGAAATATGTAAGGCTTGCACTGCTCCTGTCCACTTTACTCTCCAAATTTGTCAGTATGGCATCGTCCAAGGCCACTGACTCTATACAATTTTTGGATTAACTTTAGTCCTATTTCCCCCAGCCCATAACCAGGTGCAGAATTTATATACAACCTCATGGCCTTGAGGCAGGAATGCTCCCTGGTGAGCTATCCTGACACTACAGTACATCCTGCCATGAATTTTAACATCACTAGAGACATTTTTCCCCCCATAGGAAATAATGACTTGCAGTTACACAGCTTGTTGTGAGATCTTGTTGGAAATCCAAACATGTGGCAATTTACGAGTGTCAGCAGAATTTTTTAGACTTGTGTGGCAATACGTGCTGTGCGTTAGATGCTGGAATCTGACCCTTTGGCTTTGCCACAGTGGTGTCCCGGGAAAACCCTGTAGAGTTGCCTCTACTCTCTTTTCTATTTACTTTCTTTCCCTAACATACTGCAACATGTTTATCTATAAAGCAATTTGTACATGTTTTGCCTGCAGATTATTTTCACAATCTGAAATCCTGCCTAAGACTTTTTATTTTACCTGATCATTCAATTTTGATCTTTTTTTTTTCTTTGTATAATCCATGCTTTCTTTATGAAATTCTTGACTAATTGAATTAGGGTTGTAAAGCAGGATGCAGAAAATTTTAAAAGGAATAAATTTATTTTTTCTTTTTCACACCAATCTTTAAATAATTATTTTTAATAAGAATAATTGTTTTTATTTTCCTATAAGAGATGAAACTTGGTTTCTATAACTCAGTTTGAATACCTGTGTTTTGTTTAAGTGCATCTAAAAGCAATATAGATCTCAAGTTGTTTCATGACAAAACAGTCTTTGCATTCAGTTTTGAAAAAGTGAAACAGGGTTTCTGGTTATTCTTATTAAGAACAGCATAAATAAATCTGAGCACACTGCTGTGTAATGTTCAAGCAGAAAATAGTCTTGTTACAGAATGACTTGTCTGAAACTTAGGTTTGGCATTTTAGCATGTTTTACATCACTAGTTTCTGTTACAGCTGTTGGCACTAGCCTGAAACATGATTGAGAGTTTTCGATGACCTCAGCTTCTGCAGTTTATTTAAGTCATCCAAACAAATAAAGAGGTTCTGTCAAGTAGCTTGTTCACAACATCTGCCTTACCTGTATGTTCTTATGGTTTTGTATAATTGTAATTTGAATTTTAGGTGTCTACCAGTGAGGGAGGAAGAAGAGGAAGCTCCTATTCTGTGGCTAAAATGAAAGGGGAAAAGGCAGGTGCCTTGACTATCATCTCTACTTGAATACATGATGAAAGGCTAGGAAAAAATCTTTTTACAATTCAAGATTTGGTCATATAAAAAAATAGGGTTGTTTTCATTCTGAAGGTCAATAGCAGTCTATTGTTATGATTATAGGTATTACTAAAATTTCATAGAGAGTCGGAAACATATGCGTATGGCATCAACTGCAAGAGGCAGTGAGAGAGTAACGTATTCATCTGAAGGGCAGATTGGCCTTATGAAGTACATTTCCTTGGGCCAGTGGCATATTCTGTGATTCCTAGCTCTCTGCAAGTATCCAGATGTTTCTGCGTTGCAGAAGGAACAGTGTAGTTTTAAAAACAGTTGATTATTTCTTCAGAATTTTGGAAATTTTCAGAGAGATTTTTCATCAGTTTTCTGCTGAAATAGGACTGATAGAGTTAGGACAGCTGTGACAAATTACAAAACTTGAAAACTCAAGTGCTTAATTTTTCCAAATAAGATGAAACTCTTTGACTTTCACATGGAAATTTATGTGGTATGATGGTAATGGTAAAACTCTTGGTTTGAGCCAGGTTGAAATTAGAGTGAAAACAGCTTTCCCAGTTGTACTTCATAACATCTGTGAGGTAAGTGGGCTTTGACACAGTGGGAATAAGAGAACACCAGAGCAACATCAACCAAATCTGATGATCCCCAAAACCCTGTTAAATCACAAGTCAGTAAGATTTACCACAGTAGAAAGTCTGTACCAGTTTCCATTCCCCCACACGAGTTTATTGGAAGTGATTGTATGTGGCTGTAAGGCCCTGGGATGACCCCCTGGGTGTAGCTCTCAGGTCTGGTTTTGCACTTCAGACTCAGACAATGCTGAAGATTAGATTCAGTGAGCAAGAGAGTGCTCAGATGTTAAATACTATTATTTTCTTTTTCCTTTGGAAACCGTAACATCACACATAATGCTCTGTAGGTGCTAGTACCAGCTGATTCTTACATTTTCAGAGGAATGTTACCTGAAGTCAACAGCGAGAACTACATAAAGCCTCTTAGTATGGCTTCTAACTCTGTATGATCAGTCTGTGGCAATGCCCCTGCCTAAAGTGCACCATGCCACATATTCTTGGAGAAGGTTCAGCCCATCTGGCTTTCCTGATGTTGTCTCTAGGAGGCTATGGTAAACGTGTCTTCCCGGCAAATAAAGGTATCACTAGGTACCACAAATAAGATGTAGCTAAAGCTAACTACATTTTTAGATAAAACCTTGTAATCCCTATACCATGTCTCCAAACTCATACAGAGACTTTGCATCTGTTTGTATGTAAATCCAAACAGATCATCTTGAATGGACAGTAAATGACTCTGGGTTTCGGTACCAGTACTCAAAACACACTGCAGACTTCAGTGAGACTTGATTAGATCACATATGGAGATGCAGCTTGCTGGTTTTTTACTGAGCAAAAGGGAGGGTCAGAGTACCCTGAGTCATGACAGGAAAAGCTCTATTTATTCTTAAGTTAGGAATTTGATAATTTGTAGCAGTTAGGACTATCCTATCTCTCTCAAGAAAATGCTGGCACAGGCCATTAAAATTACAGTCTGCTTGGCTGGATCTTATTCTGGGGGAATTTGCAGTGATGCCAGCAATTCAGAAGTACATCAGAAGTTGTTTTAAAATACTGAAAAGCAAAGTCTAAACAGTGAGCAAATGCATGAGTAAATGGAGAATGAAGTTGTCATCAGCTGTCCTTCTGTGGAAGCAGGAAAACATGTATTGTAAAATGTGGCTAAAAGCAGAATTTTCTTTTATTTGCTGCCTCAGTGAGTACCCAACATTCAGAAAGCTGATAATTTTCAAATTCACCCTCACAATATGTCTGTTTAAACTATATCAGGAATAACCCTTATGGAAAATGATGAAAAAGAAGACACAATGTCCTTCAAGTCAGTATTTTCATTGCAGTTTTAATTCAGGTCCTGGTCTAAAGTTAATGGGATTTATTTTCTCTTGACTTTCACAATCACTGAATCCAGTCTTTAACTTGCACAAATTCATGAAAAACTGGTGAGAATGTTTATTCCCAAAATGAAGCAGTCTTAGAGATATTTCTCCTTTTCTTCTGAGGCTGCCCTTTTCTTTTTGGAATAAAAGTGTGGGCAATAGGCCATGCTTCAATGTCTGGGACCATCTGCCAACACAAACAGAAAAAAATTAATTATGAATAGTGTCTTCCCATGCTAAATCATTTATTGTAAAGGAGTTTTTCAGCTTGTTTGTAATGGCTGTAGCCTAAGGGTGCACACTGTATAAATTGCCTGATTACAGGATACAGAACACTTCTAAATAGGCCTCAGATGATTAGGAGAGGGGAAAGAAATTAAAAAGGCCATTTCCCTTTAGGTATGCAAATGGATTGCAGAACAATAGGCAAAGATATGAAAGACCATGATAAAACATACCCTCTTTTCTTTTACCTTAAATTATGTACTAGGCAAGTAGCAAGCTTCATTACATGTGTCAGCTGAGATGTGAATTGTTTCATAATTGAAACAATGCTGTTGCCAGATAGTGCATGTTAAATTTCAAGATAAACTACCAGTTTTTGTGCCCTCAAGCCAGTTGATGTTTGCTGCCTAAATCTGTCTTAGCAATGGTTACATTCTGACCTCAGTTTAATTTAACTCTGCCTACTTTAGCCTCTGAGCTACCTTTTCAAATAGTAAGGACTAAACTTGCTTTTGTCATACTAGAACCAACTCTTAAGTCATAGTTACCTGTCTGCACCTCCTAAACAGCTAGTGCTGGTATTTTACCTCCAGTTTGAAGCTGGGTGTGTTTAAACAGTTAAGTGAACAGCAGGAGCCATCTCCTAGATGGCTTTCACGCTTTTACACACATATGCATTCCCTCTTTCCCATACACATCTGCATGGGTCAAGCATGTGCTACTTCCAGAGAGCTTGAATATTTGGGAAGATACAAATTCATATAACTTGAATGTCTTGACATTCATCAGCAGCTCCTAGAGAATTTAAAGATGAGAGGTGATAGATAATATTGCCTTTAAGTATTGCTTTTCAATGACACGTAAGGCTCCTTGTAGTCCGAGTGACTACAGAAGTTAGTCAGAAGTGGGGGTTTAATAGCTACAGCCCTCCACAAAATTATACCCCCTGCCCCTCCACCCACCCTGCAATGTAGATAGATTTTCACAACACATGGCCAAGATCAGTGGAGTGAGCCAGAACAAGCTCTCGAGTGTTAAGGATAGGACAGTCTGAAAGGAAGTTGCCCCTTGCATCTGACTGAAGTATTGGTTCAACTGCAAAATTGCTATGTCACCAGTGTGCAGCAGGTAGGATATTGAGAATCACCATATGGGGTTTAAAAATCACAGATTTAAAAATTGTAGATTTTTAAAACTATGAAAGTTCTGAAATCTTATTAGTCTCCTATATTAAGCATTTATGTTTAAGATTTTCTTTATAAGCATGCTGTGTCAAAAGTAGCAGGAATTAGGACTCTGAGGCCAGTCTGTCTTGAATATTTTGGATAGTTGAAACTAGAATTCTCCCTTAATTATAAAAGGCTAGGAACTAATATACAATTTGAATCTTGTTCTAATGCTATCAAATTTGAAAACTGCCTGGATTTTGCTGTATTGCTTGCTAGAACACGGGAACAGACAGTAAGTTTGCCAGTTTGGACAGGACAAACTTATGAGAGCTGAACTATGTGTTAATGTCATGAAGAGCTCAGCTACACGTGAGAACTGGTGATATTTTGGAATGTCTCCCAAAAATAATCAAAATCAAGATTCAGGAGTTAATCAGATAGATAAATATTTTGTTTCCTGTAAGCAAACAAGTGAAAAAATTATGCATATATCTAACTGTGTCTGCATGGTGGGCTTTCTGACAGTCCAGTCTGCCCTAGTTTCTCAATCCAGTCTTTCTCCAGAGAAGAAATGTATTTGCCAATGCACCTCGCATGTGGAGCTCAATCCTCTGATGGAGGTGTTAAGTCCAGGGCTGTCCTTCCTCACATTTGGAATCTCTTGATCTTTATAACTTTGCCAGGTCAGCCTTCAGCTCCTTGGAGTGGCAGTTGTCTCGATCAGATGCAAGGCAGAAAGGAGTGAACAGGGGGAGGGTAAGGAGAGTTTTATGATACAGTCATCTGGGGCTTGCAAGAGCTGTAAATTGGGATTTAGAGTGATATCACTGTTCATTTATTTCACCAAGTAACAAGGGAAACAGCACTTTGAACGTCGTACTAATGAATAAATAATGCACTCATTTGAAAGCGGGAGTTGAAATTGAGAAATATATCCAGTAATTTTTAGTGGGTCTGAAGTTCCATTAATGTGCCAGATCAGAGGGAGAAACCACGCAGAGGGATGTATGCGATGCCAGTGTGGTCCTGCTACCTGTCCCAGCTGACAGGGAGACAAGCACAGGTGTTCCTTCCACACCTTTGTTGGCAGTGCCTAGTCTCCCCGTGCACTGTTGAATTTTTTTCACCTAAGAGATGTGAAAAAAAGAGAATGCTGTTTAAATATTATTTGAATCTATAACTCCCTTTACTCAGCACCCACACATGGCTTTCCTCAGGCTTGAGTTTGGTTGTATTCTGTGAGGTTCTTGACCTCCTGGAACAAAGCACAGTGAGGGATGACAAGTCCCTCTAGAGAAGCTCTGGCCACTTTCAGTGCTCTGTGACCATGTCCTTGGGCTGTTTGATGAAGTACCTTTAGATGATTCTGGTTCATTTGGTTGTCAAACAACAGCATTGTCACTGCAGTAATCTGTAAATTTTCTGGATTCGATGAAACACCACCTGGTCCCATAAGACATCAAAGATGATCAGACAGCAAAGCACTTAAAAGTTTCTTTTAGAAATGAGGAAATTTGTAAGCCATAACATGCACTTTAAGATTGGTCCTGTCTGGTAGATCACCTGCTGGAGTCAATGGTTCTCTATGGATGCAGTCATTTCAGGATCATTGTCATAATTTGAAAAATTATTTTTAAGATGGTTATGTAGAAGACTTAATAATTTTTATTAAATGAATATTTGCAGTTAGCATCAACAAATACATTTCATTTTATTTGATGTTTGTGGTTTTCCTTGTTCTTAACTATGAGATAGATGAAAAGCTTTGAATCGAGTTTGAAATATGGTATTATATATCCTACATTAGGTATCTTTGAAATAGCATGTGTAGGTGTTTATGACAGTTTTGAAGATTAATGATTGACAGTCACTCCCATAAAAAGTAGTAATATGAAGAATCACTTGTTTCAAGAATGCTCAGAACATTCTTTACTTTGATTTTTATTCTTTCTTTTTTGAAACTTGAAAAATAGTTTTATTTTTTAGGAATAAGAAAACACGAACAAAAAGATAATCCATTAGGCTAATCTATTACTTTTTTATTTGACTGTATGATTTAAAGAATCAGCTCATCTGCTGCCTCTTAATGTCATACAGAGTACTTTTTCAGATCTTGTTTATTGCAAACTCAATATTACATGGTCCTTACTACTCCACAAAACCACTGAAAGGCAAAGAACATAGAAAATTGATGTAAGGAAAAGTTGATTTTGTGAAGCAATCCCTTCCTCAGTGAGTGTGAAAACCAGCAGAAAATAGCATCCTTGGAACTGAAAAGTAGCTTTGATTTCTACCTACACTTCACCATTCTTGGGATAAATGTTCACAGAGCAGTTTGGACTTATAGAAGTCGGAGCAGCTGCCTGGATAACCATCTCCTCTGGGAATGCAGCAGCTCGTGGGACAAAGATCAGCCCTTCAGGATTCTTTATTATCCGTTATAGGATTTTTACAGGTGAAATGAGTTTTTATAATTACATTTAAATTTCAGTCTCTCTAATGTTTAGACTAAGTCTTTTTGTTTACTCTTCAAGTTTCCAGGGGATTCAGCTGGCTTTGATACAGAACAGTCATAGATTTTATCTTGTCTATTCCAGGTCACTCTTCACTATGGACAGTTTTTAATGACTACTTATATAGCCTAGAATCACATAAGTAAAAAATTGCCATATACCCTATTAAAAATGCTAAATTATGTGCTCGAATTTAGAAAAAATAAGTTCCTTTCTCATGGGTATTTCTACCAAGAGGTTGATCTTGCCCATCAGCATCCCATTTAAATTGCATTGCATGACACTGATGGTACTTAGTCTTTGAGGAGTATTAGCTTTTGATACTTGCTGGGGTTTTGGCACGGGGCAATTAATTTTTATTTTGTGAATATGAAACAGAAAGGCACCTATCTTCAGAATGTTTCTGTTCAGCATGCTGACAAATGGAATATTTAGCTGATGCAAATAAGTATAGCTCCAGCAGACTTCCTTACAAACAAGTCAGATTCCAGGCCTTGAAAAATATTCTTTTTATGAGTGAATTATATGTGTTGAGCAAGTATAGAAGATCTATTACAGTTTTAGAGATAGTCTACTTATATAAAGAGATAGATAACTGTATTTAGTTTTATAGGAGAGTGGAATAGAGATGTAGATAAACTTCTAGCTCTGCCTTTGCCCTGCTTAAATTCCAGTTCCTTTTCAATCTCTAAGACCCTGACTAGAACCTTTACCTTCCTCAGAAAGTGCTTTGATACCCGATGAGAAAAGAGGATCTCTAGTATCTAAAAAAAAAAAATTGTTGGCTTAAAAATAACAAAGGTATTATCTTGTCTTACAGGACAGATAACTTCTCAAATTGTGCACCAGTGCAAAGAAGTAAAAAGTAAGATCCTCATTGTTTATTTGTGTTTGTTAACTTAATCTTTTCATGTCCAAAATGGTGGGAATAATAGCACTGCAAATAATGTGCCAGTTTTAAGGCTTTTTAATCCTATTTCTCAATTGACTTGGGCATATGTATTTGTTAATTAGAAGGAAATTCTGTGTAGGACTCTTTAAGTTAACTTGCAAATAATAAGATACTGCCAAAATGTTTCATTTCTGCTTATTTTGTGATGAAGCAATTGTGCATCTTGCAGTGTGAAATCCTTTATTCTTACTACACACAGTAAAAAGCACTATATGTTTCTAGGTTACCTGTACTTTCACTTACATTTTTGTGAACAGAAGCAAAATACCAAAATTTTCACTAGCTCCTGGTGATAGCTCTGTGTGTTTTCATAAGAATAATGTGGTAATGTGTTGAAAGATTAATAAATAATTTGTGAAAAAAACTTAGTTACTGGCATACTCTGAATGGCCTGTTGTCCTCACATCGTAGTAAGACTTCGTCATACTTTGAATCATTCAGCAATCCTGAAACACCGTATCACAGGTCATACATGTATTTCCATTTCAGAAAAGTGACAAACACGGTATTTTACAGTGCTTTGTATAACTGATGATGCAGGAATAAGTAGCAGTAGGAAGTACACTGGAGTTATAAAGATATGTTTTAAATGAAACCTAAAAAACAATCAGCTACTGAATTTTGTTTTCTGATTGTTTTGTGCTTGAGAGGGTGGGAGCAAAATCCAGGCATTGCTTCAATCCTCATGACTGTACTTTCCTGGCATGCATGTACAAGAGAACACAATCCATTCTTGTTTCTATTTGAAAACTAGGGACTTAGGTTTACCTGGGTCATCTGCATACATTTTTGCAAATCAATGCCTCTGTAAGGTTTCCTCTTGGAAAGACTGTTGTCTGATAAGGCTCAAACTCTGCAATTTTTTTTCCCATCAGGTTCTGTGACCTGTTTGTGAATTTAGTGGCATAAGATACCCAAAAGTTGCCAGGGAAACAATAATCTTAGATAGAGTTCTACTTTTTCTCATGTAGCACAAGTGATTTAAGAGAGTGTTGCCAACCTCACATCTGCCGCCAGCATTTCACAAAAGCTTTTGAACCCAGATCAGTTTACAACCATCTTTATAGTATGACTTCATAAAAAGTTGGAGTGGTACAACTGAGAATGAAACGAATTACAGCAGGAGATGGGAACAAGTGCACCAGTGCAGGAGACTTCCTTTGGGGAAATTGAACTGAGGTGTGCTCACACCCATCCTGTTGGGTAACTTCCACTGACAGCAAAAAGTAACAGGGGGAGGATGGTGGAATTTTTTCTGCAGACAGTGTCATATCAGGGGTTGATGTATAAGAGCACCTACCTATAGACTAAACATGGTTTATCTTATGCACATTAATTAATCTCTAGTTAATCTGCTTTCTGAGTCTCTCTGCATACAAATCCTAAGTATATTAGGAATATTTATGTGTTTGGTAGTAGACCTAAAAATATATATGTATATTCAAATAGGTGATCAGATATTGGCAAAAAGGGAGGGAGCCATTGATGCAAGGAAATTCTTCCAGGCACATTGTTTTCGTACTGATATTTCATGTGTTCATGTGAAATGTCTCAACCTAATTCTAAAAGAGATATCCTAAAATGTCTCCAACTTAATTTCTGAGACCATGCTGCTGGAGAAAGTACTTAGCAGGGTTCGGAACACGAGTTTTACTGAAATAACCTTTTGGACTTTACTTTTATTCTATCTAAAACCAGTTTAGAATCTGATCAGAAATTAAGAACATTGCTAATGCAGTTCTAGGATCTATTTTCTTCAGTGGTGGAGTCAATTGTGGAGGTTCCCTGGATTCTAGACTCCACATTTGTTGTGCTACTACAGTTTTTGTGAGGCCATTTCTGTAGATTTCAGCACAAAAAAGAGGAATAACTGCAGCACAGAAACAGAAATGGACAGTCAGAATCTAAAAGGAAATACAAGAATTTCTATGCTTTACTGTTAGAGAAAAATGTCAGGTAACTACACCTTGAGCAACACCGAGATTGTATTTCAATGGTTATTAAGACAACAGATATCTTTGAACCAGGTTCTCAACCATCTCTTGCCTGCAAAAGGGCCAGTTTACTGTTGGATTCACTAATGACTTTCAACATCCTTTATGCTGTTTTATAGATTTGCTATAACTGCAGGAGAACTGCAACCTGAACCACTGTCCTAGTGCTTCTTGAGTTTGAGTATGAACTGAGAACTTAAAAATATTTCTATGGGAGAGCTAGAGAAGAGGAAGAATGAGAAGGCCTGCAGGGGCATTGTGGAGCTTTGTGTCATGTTTGGTGTTTTCCATGGGCAGGTTTTGGGGTCTGGGATTCAGCAAAATCATTCACTGAGACAGCGTGACCAATGTACAGTGTGCCTGTAGCACATAAGTTGCGTTTTGAGTTTAAACCTTTTGTTTTGGGGGGAAGGATTGGTTTTGGGAGTATGTTTTTGCTAACAAGCATCCAGTTCAAGTCTGTATCTCATTGTTAAATGTGTCTGAGCTAAAAAAACATACAACTATACAACAATTTTTATCCTAAAAAAAAGGAAGACTCAAATCCTAGTTTCAAAGAAGTCAGAAAACACAATTGGTATCTACTGGTGGCTCTTATGATCAGTCTTTTTAAACAAATTGAACAAACAAAACATTTTTCCTTCCTTCTAGCTGGAAAGTTCAGGCATCAACCTGGGTAAATAACACTCACAAGATATAGCACATGGAACTTAGAAACTGTCTTTTTCTTATTCACATGTATATGCACTGTTTTACCTTGACTTTCAAGATCATGTGTTTGTTTAAAAGAAAAGGACACACACCTTGAAAGTCAGTTGTCAAACAAAGTGCTTGAATTTCAGCTGAGCACCATTCCCAAAAGAGCAATCCTTGCCAGTTTGTATTATGGAAAAGTCTAATTCCAACACACTGTGCTGTGAAGACTTTTTCACACACTAAGGCAGCCTGAATTAATTCTCATGTTAAAGTCAATCAGGCTGAGAGTTTTCTTGAAGGCAGGTGTTTCAAAGTGCATGCAATTTTAATGAAAACCAAAGATATCTGTTTTCAAGCATACAGACGTAAAAAGAGATTTTTCCAGAGGTTGCTGTATATATACCAAGCCATTAACAGTTAAAAAATGTAACATTCTCTCAAGTGTCAAGCATGTCTGGTAAACTAACTTTGCAAAGGCAAGAAGCCTATCTCTCTGATCAGGTCTCTTTTCCCCTTTGTCTGATGCTCTTATGCAGGCAACTAAAATAAAATACACTAAAATATTGTATTTGGGGAGTTTGCTGTGACACCATTTGTCATTTTGTTTTTATCTTGTTACTCCTTGACTCCTTGTTCTCAGTGAATGTTGTTTCTTACTGTCATAGATTGGTCTTCTTGATACAAGAAATTAATAAAGGACTGCAGTGGGATTAGACTGCTAACCATAAACCAAGGAATTTTCAAGTCTTAGAAACTTGGTGTACATGCTTCACTAACACTGCATATTAGTATCTGCATTGTGCTTGTTTAGCTAAGACAGTAGTTAGGAAATGTTTAAGAGAGGTAAGCTTTTATGGGGACAGACTGTTCTTAGACTTTGTTTATATTTATTTAGCTCATAAACTCACATAATAAACCAGTTTCGGTCTATATAAACTGTTTTCAAAAATTACTTTAAGAATATCCATGTAAGGTGAGTTTGGGTGTAGATGGGGACAAATCAGTATCTCAAGCGTGCCATGTATATTCTAAGATTAATAGGAAAATCTTTCAGTGTGGTCCGATTGCATCATTGATGCATCCTCCCTATTGAGGCAACTTGCTTTTGCAGCTGTTTGATATAAATTCCTTGCATATGTCTTAGTCCAGTTGGTTTATTTTTATAAACAATAAATAGCCCAACATTCCTGCAGTGTTTCCCCTTCCCTCGGACAATCTCGTGGAGCCTTTTGCCATGAAGACAGTGGCTGAGATTAGTGGCGTTTGCACAGATGGCGGCCATCGTTTTGGAAACCTCATAAGTAATGGAACACGTGGACTTTTTCCTCCCCCTTCAACATGATCACAATAGATTATGAGGGCCTACAAATCACTACCAGATGATATTAAGTTGCTTTGATAACACTCTGGGTCCCTTCCGGTGTGATATTTTTCTTCATTAGAAAGGATAGCTCAAGCACACCAAATCCTCTTACTCTTTTCTCAAAATTTATAGATCTCAGTCTCTAAACTAATTGTTAGTTGCACAGCATGCCTTAAGCTGTGCCCAGACAGAGCAATTACATCCCCCGGCCCTGATTAAAGGCACAGAGGAAACAGAAGTGCAAAGAAAATGAAACACTCTTGGCTGTTTGGGCAGGATGTCACTGCTGTTTTTTGCCTTTTTTGACATTTGTTGATAAAAGTGAGAAAGGAGGTCAGTTATCCATCACTGACCCTTGTTCAATGCCAAAGATGTGACAGGCTTGTCTCGGGCTACTGACTGCATTTATGAAATTATAAAGAAAAAGGAGTTTCTAGGCCAATGCGCTTCTTTTCTACTAGCAGCTCAAGACATTCTTCACTTTCCCTGCTAAATTATATTGTTTTCTGTAAATTTTAAGCTAATTTGCTTCTGCGTGTATGCCTAAACCCATAGAATATCTTTGATCATGAATGGGCAGAGCTCTACTATCATAAAAATTCTGAAAACTACCTAGAACAAGAAAAACCCATATTTGAATGTTTCCACATATTCAGGCATTTCTCATGGAATGTTTCTCGCCTTTAAACTGCAGCTTTCTGAAAGACGTGTTTTTCCTTTTATTATTTAAGGTAACTTTATGGCTCACTATTTGCATGCTTTAAGAGTCAAAATCAAGTTTTCCAAAGGAAAATAGGAAAGCACCTTTTGTTTTCACCCAATATCTTTCTGAAGTCATCATGTCAAAGTTTGCAAATGTGAAGCAGAAGTACTTAAAGTACTGAAGTGGCTTAAAAATCGTATCCAAGTATCTCAAAATCAGATGGGAGAGGGCAGCAACTTTCTTGAGTTAAATCTGAGCCTGTGTTTTCAGTGACATCTCTGTCAATATTTCCGGTTTGCTGAGAGTTATCTATTTCATAGAGCAGTTTGTGGAAAAAGCACTGTATGGTATTGTAAATATTTTAGCCAGGACTACTAAAGATTTCACATTTTGAAGGGTTTTTTTTAACCAGTTTCTCTAATTGCCTTACATGATACACTGATGCTGCTTCATATCAAACTGATGGGTTGTACAAAGGATCAAACCATAGTCCTGTGGTGTCTGTAAAGAGTCAGAAACAAACAGCTTAAATATTTTTGAAAGTAAAAACAGATTTATTTCCCTAACTTTTTTCACTTCATATTCTGTTTTCTCCCTTTTCAAGAAAAGCACGTACTTTTTATTAAATGACCATACCCAGTCCTATTGTTTAAAAATATAATAAAACTCAGATATATATGATAGTCCATAAGTAATAGTGGTAGTTACTGCTCTCCTTTGTGTCCCGTGCACCATGACTGAACAGAAGAGAAGTTTTCAGCAGCCACTCTCTCTTAAAATGACCAAACATCAAAGAAGTTCAGTGAACTTGAAATTATATCAGGAAGTAGATCAGACAAAATCTTACTTGTGGGCATCTGTAGTTTCCCTAGTTTTGTGCTTTTAACTGGATTTAGTTTCAGATGTTCTATCTGTGGAAACTGTACACTTGCAAAAGTACGGGTCACTCCCCCATGAGCCTTGGTCTCATGGACAGTTTTATTATTGCTGTTGAAGGCTGACTGATCTGGTATTAGTAGAATAATACAGTAACTAAACAGCATGTAATAAATTAGAGCTTCACACTTTGAAGTCTTTGCTTAACCAGTTTTTTAATTGGTTTGTGTGATACAATGACACAGACTGCTTCATGGTACAATGCTTGGTTGTACCATGGATCAAATCTATAATCTCATGCTGGTTGTAAAAAATAAATACATACATAAATAAAAATAAAAAATCAACAAAGCAAAACTAATAAATTATTTTAAAAAGGTGCTTATGGCTTAGGAACCCCACAAAGTTGCTGTAACTAATGATTGAACACTGTCAGTATGGGAGTCAGTGTATTAAGACCCTACAGATGAAAACAAGTATGAAACCTTGTGTTATATTCCTACAAGTAGTGATGAGCAAAAGCCTATTCTCAGTGTAGTGAGTTTCTATCCTTCTCAGATATTCAGAATTATAAAGACTGACTTAAGGTGATACTTGCTAAACAAAATTGCCTCATGCTTGAAGGAATCCTTAAGCTAGATTCCTTAAAGAAAAGATACATCCCTCTCCCACTACCTTTTTACTTGTGTTCACTAACCACTGTTGCTGGAGAAGCCCTACAAAAAAAAATTCCAGTAACCTTACTTCCAACCTTAGGTGACAGATAGAGCTGTTGAGACGTACTTCAGGTGAAGAGATGACTCTTGGCAAAAGTCTCCATAGATTTTCCCTGTGTTCCTTTCTATAGCATGCCTATATATGTATTTATCTGTGCAGTTCAGAAACCAAAGAGTCAGCTCGGGGTTTTTTTTAGGAGGCAGATAGAGGGAGTGAAAACTGGATTTTCTATTCCCTTGTTGTTTAAGAACCTTGCAAGAAAAAGGAAATCCACCCTGATGTTCTCTTTTCAAGCTATCTGTAAATTATTTTCTGGAACATTTCCTGAAATAAACAGAATGCACAAGATCTGACAGCTCCCCACATGTGCTTTTAGTGCAATGGGTGAATATAACTACTGTTCCTGTAAGACAAGGCAGAAGTGAGACATTACATGCCATGTGGGAGAGGCTGTTAACAAATTGGTGGAAATGGTTACGGTTTTCAACTTGTCAAGCATCATTTTCTTAGCTTGATGACACCTTGTAAGACCAATAAATAATTTATGGGGTATCTAAATGTTTCAAATAGGAGTTTAAGGACTGGAGGAAAGAGGTCTAGGGTCTCATAGTTAATCCTATTCGAGCAGCTTCTTATTAAAACAGTCCTCCACAAATTGATTACAGCTGCAATCCCTTTTAAGAAGGATTATTTAAAAATCCCAATTATAAAGACTATTTGTAAAGAGTAAAATACTTAGTGTCAGTTTTGCATGGTGACTGTGGCTTGACTCAGTTGGCGGAAGTGGGTTATCCTTTTCCTGTCTTTCTTTTCAGGCGAATCTGCTCATAGCGGTCGTTTCAAACAGTGGCTTTAATATGGTCGCTGCAAAGGAGCTTTGCTTCTTTTCTTGTTGCTTGTACTCCCCGTCTGCCTCTGCTGGCCCACCTCTATGTGGCTCTAGGTTGGCCTTTTGGCTCTTCTGCTCAACTTCGTTTGACATAAAGAAACTATATGTAAAGTCCAACCTAATTCAGGCCCTGGTTGTGAGATTGTTTTAATAGTGTTTCCCCAAAACGGCACATCTTCATTCTTACAATTCATACATACAACCTATAGTAAATGTGAGTGAATCTGATGGAAACAAAGGCTAATATGGCAGTGTTTTGTCTCATTTTAGGTACCTAAGACCACCTCTAAAAAGCTTCTTTGCACTATTCTGGTAACATAAGCAGTAATAAACTTACGGATGAAGAGTGTTTTACTACAGTTGTGCAGCACTGCAACCATGCAAAGAAATCAGGACAGGTCAGTGAATTTGATTCTGTTGTCTATATCCAAAAATATTTCTTACAATCTGACTGAGGTAACATATTTTAAAATGTTCTATTGAGTTCAGACGGATTCATATAATACACTATGACTCCTCTGAGGACTAGTTTTCTTACAACTAATCTGTATAACACATCATGTCTGCATTTTCAAATAGGATGATGACCTCCGTTGTATTCAAACGAGTAATGCCTTTTCTAAACTTCAGTCACCAAAGACTGTTGCTTGAACTTACGTGACAAAGCTAATTTTCTCATGACAATAATGTTTGAAATAGTGTATATTAAATAAATATTTAATAACAGTCTTAGAGAGTTGTAAATTTGTCAACATGAGCACTTAATCAAGAAACTGAACACTTAGAGATCCAGTAAGGGGCAAAAACATACCCTATGGCCATTTATCTAATCAAAATTATCCAAGTACTTACAGAATGAATGTTTGTAATGAGCTGCTTGTGAATAAGCTGGCAAACACGAATAATTCTCTGAATACAAATACTCTTTCAAGGAAAAGCTGAACTGCTCCTGAGCAGCTAGTAAACAAAAAAAAAAACAAAAACAAAAAACAGGTGGCATTTACCAAATAAACTGTATGTTTCATCCAGTTTTGCTGACCATGACAAGAGTGATAAACAATACTTCCTTTTATAGATAAAGAAAAAGGATAGCTGAATAAAAAAGATGGTGGATTGGGCAACTTCTATTCAGGTCTCCATTTAATCACACACATAGCATTTTGTTCTAGTCTCATTGCTTTACCCTCATGTTTTATTCTGAGAACTTAGGGTCACATTTTTCAAGGCTGAAATCAGCCCCAGTTAATTTTTGCAGGAGTTAAATGCAAGCCTTAACATTCTTGTCTGTGCTTACATATTCACATTTGTTAATGCATGTAGTAGCAGTTCTCTGCTTTAGATAGGTATTGGGATGTGTTGATGGTAGTGAAACATGTGAGTAAAATATTTAATGTCTAGTATTATGGGGTATAAACATCTCTCCTACTAAGCATGTATTATTAGTACTATGTCAGGTCATTCATGCTTGTGCTTATGACCTCATTTATGTTTAATGACTGCATGAATACAGCAACATTTTTTTCAAATTACAAAAAGGTCTGACTATTCGAAGTCTTTTGAAGTGTGGATTTTACTTTGCTACCATTTTAGAATTAGGGTTAGGGAAGAAGTGTATTAAAAAATTATTTGTATTTATAGGTTTTTTGTTTCTGCGGTTTTTCCTGTTAGTTTATGAGAAGACAAACTGCTAATAAAGCTTTTAGTCTAGCATCTCATCACTATGTGGACTGCTTTGTGGGCTTCTTTCTACATAGGCATACATATCTGCACACAAGTATGTATCTATTTCACAGGAATATCTAATCATCATTCCTTTTACAGTAGTTCCAACTTTCTGCTACGTGTGCTGAGCTGTAAAGTATTAAGCCTTGTAATCCCTCAACCCCTTAGATGTGGTTTGCTGGGGGGGGGGGCAGGGCTGTAAATCCATGGTGGCAAACAAGAAAAGCCTGAAGCTGTGAGCAAACAGGAAACAAATGATCTCAATCCCAGAATGTAAACTGTCATTGACAGAGATGCATGAAAGAATCATAACAGGGAAACCTGCTGCAATTTTTCATCCAGTTACCAGCTGAATCACTGCCATTACACTGAAGAAGCAACTGCCAGCCCACCACTGACATGGCAGAGTTCTTTACATGTGGTGTGCACAAAGCAGCCATATAGCCTGACTGGCATTTACTCCTTTTCATGCTTGCAGACTGATAATTATTGTGCACTGCCTCAAGCTTGCAATTAGAGGCCACCAAGAAACAAAAAAATAACTGAATTTCAAGATTAAGCCTTTTCCATGACGAGTGATATTTTCCCAGCAGGGAATTTGTTGCCAGTAAAAACAGAAATCACCTATGCTGTACTGATACCGGATTAAGAGACATATTAACAGTAGGAACAAATGGAGAATTTGCATATAATAAAAAGTAATAATAACTGTCATTGTTTCTGGTGACACGATTAGAGTTGATGCTGGCTCCTGTGTCACAATGCAGCTTTTAAGGGGGATGAGACAACACTGAGCTCCCAAGTGCTTGTAATTATATACTCTATGGTAATTTTGCAGTATGGATATTCATTCTGTGTTTTGAGCATATTCTCGTTCCATTTTCCTAGACTTGTATCTCCCAAAGCTTTGCAGTTTAAGTTCATAGAAGATACTTTGCTACCTTTACTGCATAAAATATGTGCCCTGTTAAGCATGCACCCTCTTTGGCTCACTTTCAGTGGTAGGGAGAGTATAGCAAGTTAGTAAAGCATTGCAGAAACACTTAGGACAAAGTGGAATACATAAAGAAGATGTTGTCAATGTGGAATGTTAAATAGAAGGTTTTGAGTTTCGTTTTTACTTTCTCATTTTATGACTTTTTCTGTGCTGTATGGTGATGACTAAGATAAGTTGCTTTGGAAAAATCAGAGCTGCTCTGCAATAATAATCAAATCAGTCCAGATATGGACATGTTTAGTGGTATGTTTATTGTAAAAATACATTGGTTTCATTTAATGGAAGATTTGGAAGGCAAAAGTAGAAGGAGAAGGAAGAGCCCCAGTTGAAACTTCTTGGCACACTGTTAAGAATCGTTTAGGATAGTTCTATGAACTCTGAAGATTCATCTTCAGCCATTTGAACCAGTACAAGAAAAGTCCTACGAACACAGCAGAAAAAAACCACAGAAGTTAGATGGTAGATTTCAAAGGATGATCTGTTGAGAGATGGGATTTTATGGTTCAGGAGAATTTGCCTGAGGCAGAGCTGCGGTCTGGGAAGAATCAGAAGCAGCAGTCCTGCTCATACTGTCAGAAGTGGCTGGCCTTAGGTGAGAGCAAACACATAAATAACATTATAAATAATACTTATTTTTCAGAAAACTACATGATCACTATTTGTTGCTGGATGCAATCTGGAAAGATGAATCATGACTAGCCGGGCTCTCTGGACTTGCTGAACAAGACAGCTAGATTTTAGTCCAGTTCTGGTCCGAAATTGTGGTCTCTACCTTGTAGATAATTTCCAGTAATTAATAACTTGCAGAAAATTAAACCATCTCATTAAGAGGTTTGATTAAGTGTTTGAATGGTTAGCTGAGGTTAGTTAGGTGGGATGGGGGAGAAACACGCACAAGACCCATCTTCTGAAGTTGACAAGTACTACATTAGTTCAGCTGCCTTGTGAAACCTGCATGAGAGTGAAGGGAACTGCAGAAACTAAAGGGCAAACTTTTAAAATTTAGGTGCTATAAAGATATTTTGTACTGCGGTTGCTTCTCTAACTGTAGGTTTAATGCAGCAGAGAAATCATCCTCAGTCAAGTACGAGTCCATTACCCAGGTTTTCAGGTGGGTTTTGGCTCTGCAGGATCAATTCCTAACATAGCTACCTGTTTAAATGAAGATGTGCAATAATATGAACCTATATAAACATACATGTTATTCAGAAATAATCCTAGGCTGGAGACATGAATATAATAGCCCAAAGTGAGTTTTTTGCATAGATCTTCTCAAAATATTCAGTAAGCTTTTTCCAGGGCTTCTTCCTATCTGTTGCAGGTCACTTTTTGCTCATCTTCTGTTCTCACGCAGAGAGTGTATAGCAGAGTCAGCTATTACAAGACTCATCAGCTTCCTGTCTCGACATCAGGCTTTTCCTTCTCCCTTTTAAAAATGAACATTTTGTGTCATCCTGAAACTGCTTAGGGTATGGTCACAGTTATAGCATCATGGCACCCAGGAGCAGATGGGAAACTGCCTCACAGAATGAGGGAAAATCAGCAGCTTTTCTATATTGGAGAGACATTGGAACAAAATTGCCATTTCCCACTTAAGAGAGCTGTCCAGGGGATCCTTTGTCTCGAGTCTTTCAAAACCAGATGATGGCCTCTCTTCAAAGTTCCTGCGGTGTACCCTGGAAAGAAACCTCCACCTTTTTACTGAAAGGCTTAAGACATCTGCTGTGGGGGAAAACAGGACATGGCTCCTAGTCGTGACCTGTAGTTTACAAGCAGTTTAGGAAACCAGTGGTATAAAACCAGTAGCACTGGTCTGCATGTGGCTCAGCAGACTTAGAAGCATCAGATGGTAGAACTGCCAACTTTGAGTTGGTTGATGAAATGTTACCCATTAGAGTAGTACCTTTTCAGGACACAATGTCACAATGACCACAAGCTTTTCCAGGCTGGGAGGAGTTCTTGCTGAAGATGCCTTGCTGCCCATCATGATGTCCATGCTTTATGACTATAATTCACTTTATTGACAGTGTTGTGTGCAACCACAGCAGAACCATGTGACAGATTCACGTAAAAAGCACGTTTCAGGCTTTAAGGAGAAATGGGAATGATGGTAGAACAACACTTTGCTTTGAGGTGTTCGAATGGAAGTAGTACAGATCACAATAACATCTTTCAGAGTATAATATTCTTAATGTATTTATTTAATTAAGAAAAGTAGTTTATAGGACAACAAATGGATTCAGTTCTGTCCTTCCCTTACTCCAGAAGTAGTGACTGATTCATTTTTTGTCATTAATGTTAAATTTAGTGAATAAAAAATATTTGAAGGCACAGTCCCTTCAGGAATCTGTTTGTAATTCTATATCTGTGTAAATAAAAATATACATGTGTATATATTTATATACATGGAGACCTAATTTTCATTTCAGATTATACTAAGATAGGTCCCACTGGTGCTGTAAAGTAAAGTTGGTTTCGGCCTGAGTGCTTACTGGAAAAGATCCATTTTCTATGAGAGCCTCAGTGGGATTTTGCGGATGATTAAAATATCATCACACCACACAAAAAATGGTTTTGATGCGGAAAAGGAATCAGGCACATACAGTTAAAATGCATTACTTGCATCATCAGACTTACCTTTAGCTTAATAATATTTCAGTACTACGGAACTGCTGTATCTCTAAATTGATTTTTTTAAACAGTTTGGAGTAAATTGCAAGGTTCTCCTCTATGGCACTGACTTATTGTTCTGCCAGGATGTCTCCTTTTGTCACAAAAACAATAACTTAGTGTAAGTAGTACTTTTGAGGTCTACTAATCAGACAGACTAATTGTATCTTTTAATCTGGGTCAATCTGCTCTTGCTTATTATAATTTGGCTCCAGGTCCCCCCTCTCCAAAGAGGAACATTTGCAAATAATTTAGTGACAGAAACTTTCTTATATAAACAACACAAGAATTGCTGAAAAGCCTAAGAGAAACTCACTAGACTTTTTAATCCAAGTATCCAACGTATTTTCTAAAAGGAATATACTGCTTTTCTTAAAATTTGGAGTGAATTTGAATGTGTGTGTCTGTGTCTTCAGGTGAACACATAAAAGGACTGGATAAACAGTTAGGGAATGGGGTCTTTCCTATATTTACAAAGCTGAGACTGTCTAGACAGGGCACTTTTCCTGATTCAATCTACCAACTAAACTTAGAAAGACCATACTAATATTCGATTTTAACTTCATCATCATGTCTGCACAATCCCTTCTTAGATTGCTGACCAGGGTGATTATTGCTTACTGAAACTGTGAATGTTTTGGTTGGATGTTTATCTTCTCAAAAATGGACTGGAAGATTTTTCCCTGTAGGCTACTGAATTTTCATTGCATGTTAACTGTTTAGGTTATTTTCCAACTCCACCACAATCTGGTAGAGAGAGAAAGCAGCTACCACAGGGGGAAAAAAAAAAAAAATAAATAAATAAAAAGAGGATGTTCAAATTTCTCATGGAAACTTTGAAATTGACTTGATGCCTGGAGTACTTTTTGTCTCATAGGAGGAAATTTTATTATGGACTGGGGGGTCTGAAACCAGACAGCTGCACGCAGGAAACACTAACTTTGTAGTATAAACATAAGAAAACTTCAAAATAAGTTTGCAAAAATATCTGTTCTTCTCACATGTTTGGAAGTGCAATCCTAGCTGCATGAAGTAGTATTTTTCTTCAGGTTGAAGGATGATTCTACAATACACCTGCATAAAGAAGTGCTTTAGTAACACAGACTAAACAGTTCATTATCAAGAAGGCAAAAAATAGTCCAGATTGTCATGTGTCCTCTTGATAAGGAAAGGTTTTGAGAAAGTGTGTTTTACCATAAATTATGCCTTCCTGGGGGAAAAGAATATTGAAAGGTTTGGTTTGAGAGTTTTTTTGACAAGTACAGTATAAGAGATTAGTTCATTTGAGTATAGAATGTGCTAAAAAATGCAGCTCCGTGCAGATTTCTTAAGAAAGTACAACTGACAATTGAAGAGGAAACCTAAAACAAGATTACAAAAATTAATCAGTTGGCACAGAATAGTTGACGTTAATGTGTGTACTTCTTTGTTTTGAAACTAGACTGTGGAGGAGTTTTCTTATATGGAAAATTTCATCTACTTGTACTTGTCTCCTCACATAGTCAAATATTTTGTGAGACAGATCAAAAACCCTCTTTGACAAGCTCGTTCCCACGCTTCTCCTTTTTAACCTGCTTTTTTTATCAGGTTTCTCCTCTTTTCCTGGAGACTTGTTCAGATAAAGGAATGTTTGCTTGAATTCTATTTCAGTAGCTCTATATCTCTTGGGCAATCAGTATTTAAGTAAAATATGGAAATGAAGTTAAAAAATTATTAATGGATGGAATAAGGTAAGTCCCACTAACTTATCAGAGGTGTTTGGGAGCAAGGAAAGAGTGTTGAGGTTAGTTGGGTAAGGCAGTCAGGAGAAGGAGGTTCTTTAATGAAATAATGCTGTATAAACTCTGAGGTGTATTCTGAAATACTATCAGTGATTTCTCTCATGCTCCATGTTCTGGGTTTTTTTTGTTGTTGTTGTTTTTGTTTTTTTTACTTTACAAAGAATGCAGTATTTCTTGGAAAAACTTTTGGTCATAGTACAAAAAATGCAATGTGACTGGACATGTGTAATCTTTCTCTCACAGGAGATCATTTCCCACAAGAGAAAAAAGGAAAAATTGTACTATCAAGCATAAAATTTGAATGGGCAGGCTTTTTCAGTTAAGAATTATTTCATTATCTGCGTGTAGACCCAAATGATGTGTTCTTATGTCTAAAGTGAGATTTTATTTCCTTAGAAAGTAATAATTTTCATCATGTCTTAATGTCATAAAACAGTTATGCTTTAAAAAGATTCTTCATTCTGGTAATAAGCCAATAATTGAATGTGCTTATTAACTAAGTTCTGGAGCAATGTCACACCCATGATGCCCTGTGGAAAACCACCGTGATCCCAAGTAAGAAGATAGAACATTTGTAACATAATAATGAGAATGAAAATATGCTATTTAATTGTTCACAATAAAGCTAATACTTTGGTCGTGACTATTAAGGCCTGTTTATCTCAAGAGTACTATCCATGCCAAGTGTTGTTTCAGAAAAGTATAAGAGATATCAAATCCCTCTATCAACACAGACAAATTCAGAAACATTAAGTGTAAATAAAAAAGGCATGCTAAACTAAAGGAACATAATCTGGACTTCAAGGGTTGGAGGATTGCTGCACTAATTTGGCTTTCTTTTGCTGCTTTTCTCACTGCAATCTGTGCATCTCAACAGGTGGTTTGATATCCCACATATTGCTTATATGTCACATCTCTACATTGTGTGTTGGGGAATCTGGGGACTCCAAGTGTGTAATAGTCTAAGTACAATTTAGTACAGGTGAGACAGAAGCATAGTAAGAGGACCTGTGAACAACACCTCCCCCTCTGCTCCCCTGCTCTCTGCCAAGCAATTGCACAGATTCAGCCTGTGTGAGGAAAAAGGAGGGAGAGGTACGAAAACAATCACTTCAATATTAACAAACCTAGGAGGGGTGGGCTCCTTAAGCAGCTTGACAAGTGCTCCACTACTAAGGAATCAAACAAAAAATAACATGACAATATTGAGAGGCAACTCTTGGTGAAGCCTGTGTAAGTAAGCAGGTACAGTATTATCCTGGATGAGAAGCTGGACGGTGGAAATTATGACAGACTGTTAGGTTTTAGTCAAAAGGGGTGTTCTTCTAGTAAAGATTGCTGATTAGCCAGACCTCTCAATTTTAAATATTAACAATTTTACCACCACATCAGTAAATCTCTTTTGCACATACACAGTCCTGTGATTTTCCTCTACACTTACAGAAAACTAATAGCTTGTTACAGTTCAAATGTGATTATTTTCATGTGCTAACCACTTTCCTTAATGGGGAATGTTTGCCTCCTCTAAAGTTCAGTCACACAACCTCCATTCATGCTCCTCAAAACCTCACATCTCAGAAGATGTTCCTTCATTCTACTGAACTATTCTTTTATATTCTGAACTGCAACATTATTCAAAAATATTTTCAGAGACTCTGGTTTTTCATCACTGTATAAACAAATACTTGACTTAAATAGTCATCAGATATTATGTTTATATGTTTTACGAATACTTCTTTGCTCCTATAAATGTGCACACACAAATAGTGTAGAGACCCTAGGCTATAAAGAGAACTGAACAAGGGGTTAACGTGCTGTCTGCTTTGTAAAGTGTTGTGATAACTGACAATATTTAAAATGGAAGAGTGCAGGGTTGCAAGACTGCATTAATATGCACTATGTGCAGCACTCATCATTCAGGATTGAATATTTATGAAATTTTCTTTGCATGCTTTTTTTTCTATCCACCTTTGCATTTACAGTTTCTTTTATCCAGTGATCTCAAGGAAATTCTCTTGATGTCTTAAAGTGCAATCAATATGATTTCGCTGATCAAGAAACTGAGACTGTAAACAATTGATTGACTTGACTGACTCATTCATCAGAAGGGGTGTCTTCCAGAAAATGTTAAGAGTTGGTAGAATAACAATAATTTCTTCTCTTCTGTTTTGTTTTCCTGTCCTGGACCTCAAATTTACTGAAAGAGTTGTCAGGTATTGGAATAGGTTGCCCAGGCAAGTGGCTGAGTGAGGGTATTTAAAAGACATGTAGATGTGTCACTTGGGGAAATGGTTTAGTGAGGGACTAGGCAGTGCTAAGGTTGGACTTGGCAGTGCTGAGGTAATGGTTGCACTTGATGATCTTAGAGGTCTTGTCCAACCTAAATGATTCTGTGATTCTAGTTCATCTATTGTCACTTCTCTTGCACTAACACAAAAAATGTGGACCTCTATTGTTGTGAACATATTGACAAACAATGTTATTTTATAACTGAGTTTTAATTGTCCTGCTCGGACGATATTTGTGTTTAAATGAATTAAAAAAAAAATGAGTTCATGAGCTTGGTATGATGCATCTTTAATTTATGCATCTGCATCATGTAAATGACTGCTTTGTAAAGAAGTAAATATATATGACACATGTGTAAACATGTTCTTCTGGAAGAGCCTTATCAGTAAAGTTGTAGCTCCATTTTGAAAACAGACACCTGGATTATCATGAGTACTTATTATAAACTGTAGTGATTTGAGACAGAAAACTATTTATATCATAACCAGAGGCTGCTGTGGTTTTTAAACAAAAGTCCCACTGATTTCTGTAGAGTTCCAAATTTAAAAATGTTATTTTCTCTCCTATCATGATTATTTATTGTCTTTGTGAACTCACAAGGATGAAATTATGTGATTCAAAGTAAAATCAAATAAATATTCATAGAAGAAGTGTCTAAATCTCAAAGAATGTCTTTAAAATTTTACCTTGTATATTTGAGTTTTAAAAAATACCAAAAACAATAGAAAATTGCAATCATGTTGCATTTTGAAAATACCTATGCTAGGTAACAATACTTGGTATTATTACTTGTATTAAAAACAGCATTTTGAGATTTCTCACAAATACCTCCTCTTGAATTGGATGTTAAGTTCTTTGTTTGACAAACATAACTGTTATGGATACAATGTCCGCTATAACTAGGAGAGGAAGAGTGTGTCTGAGGAGTTTGTGAGCTTGGCTTTAGAACAAGCAAATTTGAAATTTAAAGAGAGCTAATTAAAATCTTTTTGTATAGTTATGTTTTGAGTTGATTCTGTAAGTCCTTCAAAGCTAGGCATGACTGAATATGAAGTTCAGACAGAATACACACTCTTCTTTACTGATGCAAACTCTCTGCCTAACTGATCTTTAATTCCCAGGCACGGATATTGAAAAGGGAGCATAATGTAGATGGGAATGGCTAGTGAGCTACGCATCATGGTGATGAGGTATGTCTTTTCCTCAGAAGTCTTTTTTCTCCTAAGGGGTAAAATAATCTGGTGGTTATACAATAATGTCATCTTTGACATAAGATTGTTTTTAACTCCTGTGACTCTGTTCATCTTTTTCTTTTCTTTTTTCTTTTAATACTTTTTACCTATACATGCAACACTAAGGACTTGTGTTTTTCATCCCACAATATTATTCTCATTGGCTTTTAACATAAGGAAATCTGGATTTCTTTAAAGAGAAGTCTATGCCGATAGAATCTCAGGGTGGCATAAATCTGTCAGTTGTATCAGCTCCTCTTACTACAAGATAGTGTGTAGAGAGCAAATACAGAAGTAGTACATTTTTCCTCAAAGCCTGTAGAAAAAAAAATTTCTAGGATCTTTGATTTCTTTAGTTCTCCCACCTAACAGCTCCTCCAGAGTTCTGATTATTGCACTGTGATAGGCTGCTTAGAAAAACCCAAGGCAGATAAGATAGATCTAATTTCTAACCCTGACATCTCTGCCACCCATTCATTACTCTCTTTTACATTCCTTGCTATGCCCTATGAAAGTAAATGTGTCAGTTACATCTGCAATTTCTATCAGAGAAGGGAAAATCATTGTATATTAACATCAGAGCTTTTAAAAAAGTGGAGTAAATTGTGTACAGTTCAGAATCACCTCACTTCAGGTGAATAAACAGCCTGGCATGAAAGGATTGTTCTACCCAGTTGTCAGTGAGTGCAGGCAAATGATGTGCTGTTGTTTGTTTTAAACACGTATTTCATAACCATTGTGTGAAAAGGCATCCTTCACCTCTTTGACCAGCTTAGCGAATGTTTGAAATCAAGAAACATTTGTTTTATAATGTAAAAATTGTGTGCTCCTGCACTTTTCCATCACTCTTAAATCACCACAGTGACTCTCAGTGGGTAACTTACAAATGTACAAGAATGTTCAAAACACATTTTGAAGAAAGAAGAGAATGAGAGACTGAGAGAGAGAAAAGAGAAAGAGCTACTCATCTAAAGTTACACCATCATCTTTAACAGCTGTGCTCATATTAAAGGAAGTGATGGGGGAGTGAAGGTACTGCATATTTCAAAGCTGAACTGTTGCAGCAACAATAAGAAAGGGGGGATGCTGTACAGAGTTAGCCAAGTGTTTGAAGTACATTACCGTAAGCCAAACCAATGAAGTGGACAAGATTTCTAGCATGCTGCAGTGGTGCCTCTGCGTACTTAATAACAGATGTTTGGTCTCTCTAGGCAGATAATTGTCCTGCTGTAAGGTTGGCTTGACCTGTGTGAGCAATACTGTGTACAGCACTGAAGCAGTAACAAATGATCATAGCTTTTCTCTTTTTACTGGTAGAATGCTTAGCCACGCTTCCTTTTAAGCACATAATTACTCCAAAGCAACTGGAGCCCATACATCCTCCTTGCCTAATAGCTCTGAAGCCATTTTGCAATAATTTATGGGGACAGGGTTCAAAGTTTTAATAATATTTGGATAATATCATTGCCAAAATGTCTTTGAGCTGTGATGAATAGAATGAGAGTGGGCACATTTTGATTCTGTGCATGACAGTGCGAGTGTTAACAGCACCATACTTTGTTCAACCTTTATGGAAACATTCATGAGCCAATTTGCTCATGAATTGTAGATATGAGCATGAAGAATTATAAACAGCAGCGGAAAACATACAGGGTTGCTTGTTCATAAGGCACTGTCCTGTTAGTGGCCCTTCTTTATGCAGATAAATGAATTGCAGAGAATACAAAAATGGTTTAAATAAACCCTTAGCAGATAATGTATTAGCACATCAACATAAAATACGCATGCACTGTGGCATGCTTTTGGATATTTATGTTTGTACTCTCTGCTCAAGTGGCTCACCGATTTTTTGGCTTCCCATCATTCACCTAATAATTTAAGCATCCTAACTGCACCTCTGGGTATGTTTATCTGACAATCCAAGCTGTTCTTTGCTTTATGTGGGTTGCTGAAATTGGCTTACCAATTTGCTCTGCAAGTTGCTTCGGTGTATCATAGGTTAATGATGTTAATCAAAGCTAAATAAGAGTAGACATGATCCTTTCACTGAATTCATAGACCAGCAAAGACCAGAAGGTACACTGATGGAGCAAACAAGCCTATTGAAGAGGTGACAGGAGATCTCAAAAATAACATCAAAATAATGTGTCCCCAAAGCTAATGTACACCTAGAGTGTCATCCAAAGCCTGCTGAAATCCGTAGCAGTCTCTACTGATTTCAATAATATTTAGACCAGATGCATAAAATTCTGCATCCTTCGGCTAAGAACATTATTTTTCCAGTTTTCTTGATAGAATATGAAACTTAATGGTTGAATTCTGTAGCTAAATCATCAGTGAGAGGTTAAGGATTTGTGAGGCAAAGAGCACAATTATTTTTTAATAGACAAATGATATAAAAATGCTGATATCTCCAGGCATGACAGCTGCTCTCAATGATTAAAAAAGTACAAATATGAACAAGAATTATTTTAAACAACAGTGATAGTAGCTAGAAACAATTTAATAAATACTCTCTGTTTAATTCCATTCAATGATATTCAAGTGATGCTTCATTTAATCAAAGGGGCGTTTGATTACAGAAATAATCAGCTGACACAGTCCCAATGCACCCTGGCCACTAAGTATGCATGTAGATGGCTAGATGTGACATATGTGAGGGTTGACAATTATTTCTGAAAAACTGTTAGGATGGCTTCAGTCACAATAGTTTTATTTGCTATTTGATAGCCTTATTTGAAACTCTTGATGCTTATTATGAAATCTTAATGTTAATTTCTTGAAGATTCTTTTAAATATAAGGCTTAATTGGATTCTGTAAATGTTTGGTTTTTTCCTGTTCAATGGGTTGAGCAGTGTTCATCAACAAAAATTATATCTTCTGATTATGCTGAGGTCTAAAGACATCATGAACTTCCGTGTCTGCTAAAAGAAAAAAAATCAAACAAAAAAAACCCTAATATATGTGAGATTTAATTAATTTTCCAGTCTTCAAAGAATATCATGTAGTCATGTAAAAAGGTGATTGATAACTCCTGTGGTTACCTTAAAAGAATAAATGGAGTATTTGATTTCTGTATTAAGCTGTTGACTAAGTATTTAAAAACAAGTATATTTCTGTATTGGTTTATCACTAGAAGATAAAATATGTACCTTTTTCTTCCTCTTTCAACAAAGAGAGTGAGGAAACCTTTAGCCTCAGAAGTTAAAAATACAATGTCTCTGTGTTTTTCTTAATTATTTTCTGGGAAAACTATGATCTCTGAAGATGAATTGAGAGACAGGAATGATAAAGACAGAAATAGTTTTACATTATGAGCAATTCCAACAAGAGGTTGAATATTCAACAACTGATAGGCCAAATAACAAGTTGTTAACTTTACAATGCACAGTCACAGAGTATATATGTGTCAATTTGAGCAAAGATTGAAAAGATGTTAGAATTAGAGATTTAGCAGTCAGTTTTGATTAAATCAAAACAATGGAAGTAGTTACATTTGCAACAGAATTAGATTTTAAAATCCAGACTCTGAATACTTTCCCAGACCTCACATTTCAAGCCTATTATAGGATAAATTTTTCAGGTGCATGTTCAATTATTTTGCCTCCTGTCTGTGACTTAGAACAGTCAACAGAGCTAGAGAAATGCTGCTCTAGTTGCTTTGTTGTAGAAGGAATTCCATCACATTTAAAGCCAGGCCATAGGAAATCCTGATTTTTTAGGTTTGTTGGTTATGCTCAAAGGACTAAAAAAGGAACCACATTATTCATTTTCATAAACTGAAAATATTTTGACTGGAAACAGTAGGAATCATCTCCAGATTTGTCTCTTTTCCCCCTTTCATTAATTCACATGCATTTTGCCAGTACTTCCTTTGATCAAAATTAACTACTCCTCACATGCACTGCAAACACAGTGATCTGTCCCAGGACAGCATAAGCTGAGTGGAGGACATGGTGGTGTAGGAGTCTGAAAGCCTCAAAAATTACATTGTGCCACAGGAAGAGGATGGTTTCATGCACAAATAACTGTCATTTCTGCCCATAGCTGAAGAATGACATTTCCAATTTATTTGCACCCCTGAACCAATCGCATTGTGTTGCTCTTTGGAGAACTGCTGGTCTCTGTTTTCAAATCTAAACTGGAGAATGTCCCAGAGATGCACTTTGATATCACCACACCAAGAGAAATTAAGTCATATGTTGGTATGATACCAATCTTTTTTTCTTCAATCTGTGTTGCCCTAGACAGAAAAGGTGTACTCCACACAGCACAGAGAGATCTCTTGGTACACACATCAAAAACCTGAGAGAAGTTACCAGAGTAAAACATGACAGTCTTTATTTAATCAGAAATGCACCTAAACGCAGCCAAGGGAGTGATTTCCAGTGGCATCCTTCATTTGGGAAAGATCCTAGCAACATGTGTTAGGCTGAAAGTTCTACAGAGTTAAACTTCTCTCCATGCTTAAAAGTATTTATGAATAGCAATCTACTTTGTAGTATTGCACAAAGATTAAACTGGAGATTACCTGGAAACGGTATACAAAAAAATGTTCAAGGTGATTTTTTAAAACTTTTTCCCTTTTTTTTTTCATCTTCCCATTAAGCTATACTTTTACCCTTGAAAATTTGTGCTGTTACGTTCATGGCAAAAGGATAATTCCAGAGATCTCCATTGTTTAGTGCTTTATTTGGGAAGACTACAAAGCACTCTTATTTAGCCCTACTTAAAGTTAGGGTATTGTCCTTACTTCTAAATGGTACACCTTTCTAGGTATACTTCTACTTTCTGCTTATCACCTCGTCGTGCAATGGAATTTGCAATGACCTGCTACCTCTAATTGAATTGGAGCTCTATTTGATCGCCCTGTCCTTTAATTTAGCTCTCCCACCTAGAACAATGGGTGATTAACACAAGTCAAAACAAGAGCATAAAGGAAAAAGGCAGCACAACCCGCCTTGGTGCAGCTGCTCGACTCCAATGTTTGCCTGCTGTGTAGCAGCATGTTACGGTCACTGCCAAGCCTTGATCTTCTCTCTCTGTGTCAGTACTCCAAGGATCCATCCTTTAAGAAGCACAGATTACACAATTATACATTGTTGGAGAACTTCAGTGTCACTTCTAGCGATACACATTCTGCAACTTGAACCAAAAGTGAATTAAACAGAAACACAAACGATGTTTTAAGTATTGTTATGGTTTATTCAGACTGCTGTTTCTGTTACCACCAATGCTCTTTTTCCCCCTAAGTTACTGAAATACTTTTCTGCCTACATGTCAGACATTTCAGTTTTAAGATTTTGGGTTTTTTTCGTTTTCATCCTCATGCTTCTCCCAGCACCTCGTCAAACTGTACCTTCCTGAGAGCAGAATATGTTTGAAATCTTGCTTTAAAAGAGTTGCACTTTGATTCTGGAAATTATTCCATAGTTGCCTGCATAGAATTCCTGGAAAACTGTTATGATGCAATTCATTTTGGTGCTGACCCAAAGGCATATAACGGTAATGAAATGAAACTCTTATACTACTTTGAATCAGACTCAGGAAAGTGGATGTGAAATATTAGCATTGTTAGTGACCTTTTTAAAACCTAATGGGGAAAAATATGTTTCAAGAGTGATGAAGCCATTAAGCTGTGTAGAATTTATTTTTAAAAGCTTGTAAAGCATATATGAGAGCAAGAACATTTAAGGTGATGCAAAGTATAAAAGATTGTAAGCAGATCAACTGCTTAGGTTTCTGTGCAGATCTCTGCATAGCCAGTAAGGTGCAACCTGTCCCACAAACTTTACTATCCCAATCATGTAAACTTTTAGCCAAAAGCTCTATTGCACTTCTGAATACTAAGGTATTAAATCTATTGGCATGAAATATCGGCTGTTTTTAAACTATGCTGGATAAATGTCACGGTTTTCCTTTCCAGTGTCTGAGATGGAATAAACAGCCTCTTACTTGGGCCCAAAACAAAGACCACTAAGGGCAGTATGTTTTTTTCTTAAATTAGCAATCTTTGTATCAAGCCCTAGAATTTTCCATCAAAACTTGACAGGCATATACTCATATATACATAATATGACTCCCTAAAAAAAAAAAAATCTTTCATCTCTAGAGACCAGTCACCATGTGTCTAAAAGGAGGGGGTTACTTGCTAGTCCCTTCTTAAAATGAGACTCTGCATACCTGCTATGATTCAGTGTTTAGAAAACAAACAGATAGGGTTTGATCCAAACAAAGGACTCATTTTAATAGTAAACATATTTAAGAGGGTGCTTGCCTAAAAGTGAATTGTTTAGTGGATGGATTACCATTTTGCATACATTTTAGAGCTCTGAGAGAAGCCATTAAGGGATTAACACCTCCGATTTATGAAAATGCAAGGATGATAAAGAAACAATAGGGGTGACAGCATTGTGTAAACGACATTGATTCATTTCAGAACAGGGCTGTTAACTGCTGGAAATGAAGAAATAAATGGAACAATGGATAGATGCTTTTACCAGCTTGTCATTAATTAGCAGTGAGCACAATTCTTTTATTGTCCTTTTTGAAAAATACAAAATTGGTAGGAAAATACAAGCACTGAGCAAATAGATTACTCTGTGTCACTAAGCTGACATCTGCATTTTCTTTCTTCTCTAACATATTTTGTTTTTCAAATGATATCGAACTTTTAGCCTGGCAGCAAGCCCAAATTTTGCTTCCTTTGAAATTCCTAATAGGATGCGTTTTCATCTTTGAAACCTTCCTGCCTTATAAAAGCATAACAAAAGACATGTTTTGAGAAAGGGTTAATAAATGTTAGTGAATCCCCTGTAACACAGCTTGGAAGCACAAACAACAGTTCAATGCACTATTCTGCTGACCTATTGCATCCGATCAACTGTGGTTTTATTTCTAGCAATGCCAGCAGGTGGGAACTGACAACATGTTTCTTTAGAATCGTAAAGAAAGATCGTCTCTGATGGAGAATTAGCTGGAAGTAGCGAGGTTGTTTGGCACGAATCTAAGCAGGGACAATGCTTGATTATGGCTATCATTCTCCAGCTGCTGTCAGAATGTAAAGTTTGCTTTCTTGAGGCCTGACATCTAACACATTTCTTTTTTTAATTAGTATCTGGTACTGTAAGATGCTGATATTTTACTGCATGTCAGATGTGCAGGGCTGAAACACATCACTGAACTCAGAGGCAGGTGTGGGTGCTAGGAATTATTTTTAACCTCTCATAGTGAATTCAAGACATCTCTCTGCTTTAAAAAAAGCAATGCGGATGAAGAAGTTAGTGTGGATAAACCTGCAGTGCTGTTGCCCAAGAAAGGATGCAGAGCGAAGCCAATAAATCAAACATCAGCAGGGCAAAATACCCTGAGCATTATCTTCCTTTTCATTGACATATTCAAGCAACGTTCTGCTCCTTAATTTTGCCTCACCCTGGCAGCACAGTAACACACTTTGCAGCTGCAAGGCTACCAGGGTACTTATACCATACTAAGGGAGCAGCAGCCCTGCCCACCACACTGAGGTTAATTAATTAAGCATTGTTAAAGATTGGCTATTTTGCCACCTGTATAATGACATTGTAGGTAAGGAGGAGTCAGTGCTTTCACCTGTGGCAATCATTACACACAGCTTGACAGGAGCAATGTAGGAGCCAATGAGAGGATGCAGGTGCGATTGCAAAAAAAATTAGACCATTAGGTACAAATTCAGTTAATGCTCAGCAGAAACATATTCCTACTTTACTGCAAAGATCTGTGATGTTTTGCTCTCTCTTTAAGTGCATGTATGTTTGGGTTGGGTTTTTTGGGGGTGAGAGGATGTTAAATTTTATTTTTCATTCCGACAGTACAAGGATTATCTCATAAAGCATTTGAGCATCCTGAGGTAAAGCTGAGAGTTGTTTTTCACCCAAGGTGAAGGCAGTAGTTTCAAGGATTGTATTTAAGAAAGGAAAGGTAATTTTTTCTTACTAAATTGTTGCCATTTGTTAAATGGTGCCTGGGCAAATCACACAAAAAATATTTAGGGGAAAAAATTGTTAATGTAATTTTTATTTCTTGTTCAAAGGTTCCTTACGATTCTGTGCTTTTAGGGTTGAGTCTATACAGATTTCAATAGTTTTCTCACAGAAAAAAACAGACATAACTATTTTGTAAAACTATTAGCCTTAGTAGTATAGCTCCTGGTGTTCTAAAAGTGTTTACAGTAATTTTTCAAGCCAAACTCTTAATTGTTTGTTCTCATGCAAACAGGCCACACCTTGCTCCAAGCTTTCAGAAGTACTGGATCTCTGAAGGGCCTGCTCATGATTTTCAGTGCAAATAAACGTTGCCTAATACAACTTTCATGAATGAAATTTTGTATCCCAAATAGTTTATTTGAAAACAGTCTTGTAAAAATACAAATCTTTTGNGGGGGGAAATATTAAACCAAACTGTTTTCAGCATCAGAGCTAAATAAAGGAGCCTTTTATATGTGGCATGTATAACTTACATATCTACAATTATTAATATGTCTATCTTCCTTTTTTTTCTTTGCCAGCAAAGGTGTCCTCTTTTGTGTATGCATATAACTCCCTCTGCTTCTAGCCAGTCTATGTCTCTAGCAAAGTTGAAATTCAGGTATCAGGTTGACAAAGCGATGGGATAAAAGTCTATAGAGCTGTAAAAAGACGTGTTTAGCAAGGTTTCCTCCTACCTATAGTAGAGATTCTTCATCATATGTGAAAGTCACTGAGGCTCTGTGAGGGTTCCTAGAATTATCTGGACAGAAGAAAACAATTGTAAAGGTCTTATTGTGGTGGAGCGTTGAAGCACGATTTACCCTCAGGCTGCAAGCAGTCCCGTTGATTTCAGAAACTAGTGACATGCAGAAGGTTAAACATGTGCTTTCCTGGGTTTGGGCCAAACCTGGTACAGTTCTTCTGAACAGTTTACCAAAACTTTTACTGTTATTAAGGAAACAAACCAAACCAACAGAGAACACAGACACACACAAAAACCCAATAAAAAGTTGTAAAGATGTGTTATATTTAAAGTCAGGTTATAACTAGCTTATTTTTGAACCAGAGGTGGCTCTTTATTTTTGCAAGTACAGTAGGATTTTTTGGCTCTGTTGTTTCTGTAAGCACAGCAGGGCCACTGTGCATCATCCTTTGCATGGCTGGACAAGTACTGCAGTTATATTGACTTTCCTTCATAGGCTGCCTCTTCAGTGGGATTTATCCTCCAAAGAACAGGTGTAGAAAAATCTCCAAGCACATGGAAATTTAAAAGGCATTGCAATTGACTTTGGATTCTGAACAGGTTCAGAATTCAGCATCTTCCATAAGATTCATGTTAAACTCAGATTTGAGGAATATGTTTGTTCTGATCTTAGAGGAATTCCAGTGGAATAGTTGTCATATATTTAATGTGTGGAATTCTGAAGTTTTCTACAGAACAAAAATTCTGTTTGTAGGTGGATTATAAAACTTATGCTTTGGCTGGGGAAAAATCCACCAAACTTCTAAAAGTATAAAATCTAATCCATAAAAAGAAAAATTTGGACCACTTACTTCCTCTCTTCTGTAATACAAACAAACCTTCTGTTTAAGGTGATATCTGGGAGATGCTTCAGGCTGTGAAAAATGTTTGAGAGGGCTACCCCAGCATAAAGGGTTGATGGAACAATGCAGTCGCTCCCTGACTTGTGATTCTTACTATACAGTGCCAATGGATTAAAAAAAAAATAAAAATGAATCTACTAAGGAATACCTTTTCTGAAGTAACTGCTTTCAGGATCTCCTAATACTGTCCATGCTGAGAAGAGCTGCTTGTTCTGATGAGACTCACACGTGTCTGAGCTATTTGAGGACATGCTTCAGTAACATGAAAGTGCTGGGTGAATGCCAGAACACTGTAAATTTTGGAAGAGTCTCTTTTCTACTTGCTTTGATTTTTCTCATTTCATAACAGAACTTCCAATGTCATATCCAGATAATAAAGAGGTGGAGAAAAACTTAAAGGGAGGGAAAACCTTTAAAGGGCCTTGATGAATTTTTCACGATGGAAAAAGGAAAAAAAATAGAGCCTGATTTTTCCAATCTGTGAAATAAAAGAGAAAGAGTTCTGAAAGTTTTGGATTTATTTACATTCACACACTTGGAGGGTTTTTTCATGTCCTCATAAATAAGTTATCTTTAACTGCAACCAAAAAAGGATCTTGTACAGTTTAGTACCCCTTTATGGTTGACATTGATTTAAAACATTCCATAAGGGGCATAGTATTCCAGGATCAATTAAAAGTAAATGCAATCATGAACGCTGCATGAAGTACTGTCTGCCAGAGCCTTGCAGACGCTGCTCTTCATTCAGTGACTTGCCAGCTTTGAAAAAAATCCAGGTATACTTATAGATGTAGATTATTTCATAGTAATTTGTCGGCTCATGATGTGCAAGCAAAAGTCCCTGACCAAATCAAGTCTTCTCAGATAAAAAGCAGTTTTAAGAGGATTTTAACATAGTCTGTTAAAACATTCAGTCAAATGTCTTCCAGAACAGCCACCAAACAGGTAGGTTGGCTGTTGGGACTCACCAAGACAGGTTCCTAAAATGTTATTGTTAATCACTACATTTGTACTAAGAAAGTCAACACAAACAGAACAAAATCTAAAATCCCACTTGTATGTTTAGCTCCAGTAGTTCCAACTTCTTTTTTTTCATTGATTTTGAATATAAAAAGAGATATGAGAGTAAATTGAAGTGTGTGTTGGATGGGAAGCATTGCGTAATCTTCTCAAGGTAAATCTTGTACCTATGTGAAAAGCTGGTGATCCTAGCTTTGGCGAGCTCAGGAGCTGCACTAATTTGTCATTCCAGCATAATGCTCAAAAGGAAGCAAGTAGCAAATAGGAACTGTAATTTCAGGTGTTTTCATTCATTCCATTCTTCCAAGGAACTGGATTTCAACATGTGGTGTCAATGGTGAAAAGATCTGTGCAAAAGCATCTTCTCTGTGCACTGTCATTGCATTCTGTTTAGGTTATTGATAGGTATGGATTATATGTTCCTATGAAAAGCATATTCAGATAGCTTTCATTTTCTTGCTCTTTTTCACCTTGCCAAAGCAGTTACAGCTGTATCAGTCTATCAATTTGACATTACTTTCTCCAATGAAAGGTAGTTCAAGTTTGAACACCTTCTGGCAAGACTTGGGACTTTTGTCCAGACAAGTGCTGGCCAAACAGACTTAGCTGTAAATTTTAAAGTATACTCTGTTCAGTCACTAATTGATGGAGTTACTCCTTTTATATTTATAATACAAATATATTTATTATATATGGGCAGTGCTATAGAGACATTTATTAAGTCGATTCTTTCTTAAAAACTTACTATTGTAAATACAGGACTTTTGGAAATTTACCTTTATAGTTTGGCAGCTCTGATGACATAATGCAACCATTGACCACGTTACATTTTTTAGAATGTTACACAGGTTTTATTTTAAAGCATAATAACATATATAGCTGTGCTTACATAATTTTGGCAGCTTTTACGAGGACAAAAAGAGAAATTTTTTACTTCATCTTTGTAAAAAACTCATTTCCTAAATATTTTAATTTTGGACTCATTCACTTATAAGTTGAGGGGAGAGTATTGTCAAAATTCTCAGACTATTTTAGGTAATTCAAACAAACAAGCAAAAAATTCTAATGGTTCAAAGAAATCTTATTTGGGGGAAATGCTTCATTGACCTCACATCTGAAGCTTAATTCAATATGAGGAAGGCACCTCAGCTGGTACTTTGGTAGTGTAAAAGCAACAGCATATGAATGTGACATCCTCTACCAGCCCCAGTCATGTTCAGTCATCAGTACTCTAAGGAAAGCAAAGCAAAAACCAGAAGCCAAATTATACATCAAAAGGGAAACAGTATTTTCTCCTGCACCGCAGGCAACCAGCAGACCACCTCAGAAAGGGATTCATACAGTGTGTAAGAGAGAAACAGTCAACAAACAGTCCTTTCAGTCCACACCACCCTGTATCTACAACATTCTGCAGAGGCAAGAACTCATATTACAAACTTATTTTTAATGCCAGGTTTATCCTCATGTATAGAGTCCTTTCCAGAAATGATACTAAAATTGTAGATAATCCTTGCATTTTTTAACCAAGTGATATGTATTCAGAAAAAATTGTTGCTCCTTTTGAGATGTCTTACATTAATGAGTGATAGATTATAAAGCCAAAGTAGAAGCTGAGCTGAAAACCTTTGAATTTTGGCTTTCTGTTTTTTCAGACTGTGAAGAAGAAAAAGGCTGATGGCTTGAGATCTTACAATAAGATTTTGATTCTGTGAGAGAGCAGTCCCAAAAGAAAAGGTCTCTCATAGGTAAGCTCGAGCCACATTAGAAGTGTTCTAGTGTTCTAGACAACCTTTTTTCCCCCACATCTTGATCAAATAACTAATCATCATTGTGTATATGTACATCTGTGTGGTGAGGGGAAGCCCTTTACTTAAGATTAATATATTTGAAGCTTATGGTGTCTTAATTCAACCTGACTAAATGTGAGCATTAAAAATTGGAATATTTTCTATTAAATATATTTCTACTGAGATAGAATGAAAATATGGTTAAGAAGACTGAATTTAACAGGGAGGAGGAGAAAAGCATTCCTGACTAAATTAGGGATTACAAAGAGTCACTATAAATATGGGAACTATTATTAAGGAGTAGTTACAAAGTGATGCTTTAGCATTCTTTACTTAGTGTTATATTGATGTTTATAGAGACCCAGCATGAGTTTTGTGATCAGCTAAAGGACTGGCGCAGCATTGATCCAATAACATGTATTATAGTCTGCTACTCAGTAGTCCCAAATTTGTGAAAAAGATACTTAAATGATTTCATTATTGTTCCGAAAAACATTGTACTAGTAATGGTGTTAGAAATATTGTTCATGTCCATGTAGAACAAATGGATAGAAAAAAGGACTGAGTGATCTGTGGTGCTAGAGGCTTCATATTCTGTGCTGAGAAGCTTTCTATGAATGATGATTCTGATGATGTAATTCAATAATTCATAACACAATACAGATATAGACTCAGTTATAGTTAGAATTTAGCTGGAAAATATGTACCTCTAGTGGAGTACAATTTTACTTTTCAGTCTAATTTTGCTTGTTTGCTTTCAGCTTTACTTAATTAAAAAGTCTGGTGAATGCAAGAGAAACAACAAGTCCAACTGTCAGTTGAAATGAGCTGTCAAATTAATGCCAGATGACAATGACAGTTTGGTAAATCATCCTTTGACCTGATTTGCCTCTGGAGTCCATGCCAAAAATACTTGCTCTAATACAGGCACATCCTGACCATTTTTATCAGGCCCTGAAGGAATTTATCCTCAAGTCTGAATGTAAGGAAATTATTTGGAATAACTAGGAAGTTTTGCTGAATAAAGGAGTCTAGTTTTGGTTGCCAAATCAGCTGGTTGTCGAATTAAATTTTTATTCTTAGTATAATATATTATCTTATTCCCTCTACTATTACTATCAGTCATGTTAATTAAAACTACTGATTACCTTCTGCATTATTAGGACTAGGGAATATTTGTAATTGTTTTTCACAAGTAGAAGCTTGAGGTCACGGATCAACCATCAAACTACAATGAAAGTGCATTAATTCACGGCCTAAAATTCTCATTTAAGAACAAAAGGGCTCTGAATTTTTTTTCCAGTGACATTTCTATGTTTCTCTCAGAATACTTTATCCCCTTTAAAGGAAAATATTTCTTAATTAAGCAGAAAGAATGCCATTATAAAATTGTTATTTTTTTAATATTAGCTGAAAAATATACACAGTATAATTAAAATTAGCCTATAATCATTAATGAAAAAGTCATTGTCTGTCTCTAATACCAAACTTTTTTTCTTGACAAGAAATAGGGAGGAATCTGGCATATTAAAAGAAGAACTAATGAATAAGAAACAGTTGTTTCTCTGTGTCTTTTCCTGGAGGATCCCTTTGTCTCAAGAGGACTAGAAAGGAATCTTTCACAAGGATTTTCTCTCAGTTGTGGTATTGCTGATGTCAAGCATGCAAAAATCATGAGTCAGCACTCCAAAAGTCATGAGACTGCATTAAAAACCAAAAAAAAACAAAAAACAAAAAAACCCAAACAGGTTATCTTTTAAAATATCTATGTGGCACTCTTGTTTGAGCCTTTATAGCAAATTTATGGCACATTTTTCTACTTTTTCTGCAAATTAAAATCTTATTTTTTCAAAAGAAGAAACAGTTTTCTCAAAAACTGTAGGACTCCCAGAAATGGGTTTCTGAAGAAGGACGGAAACATTACACATATTGCAACATAATTACAGGTGTTGGAAACATGGCGACTATTTGTGAGAACTTTGATCTAAATTGAATTCAATAAAAACAAATTAAAAAAACTTATTGAATGAAAAGCAAAGAAACCTTCCTTTGCGTTTCAGAAGCTCATGCTGCTGTAGTGCCATTTGTTCTGCAGTCCTTCCAGCTTCCAAATTCAGGAGAATAGGCCTCGTGTCTTTCAGGTTAAATAAAAAGGCATATAAACATCTGATTGCCAGACAGAAGATACAGTCAGATAATGACAAATGACATTTTGACTGTTGCAAAAGAAGGAATAGGCAAAGTAGTGCAGATGCTGTTGTTACAAAGATATAAGACCTTTACCACAGTTTAAAAGACAAAGACTATTTGAATCTAACAACATGTTTTCTGGACAGAAAAAGCTACAATTATTTTTAAAAATGTCACCTCATTCACATTCAATGATCATAGAAAATGGAAATATTTTAAGGAGTAATTGTAAACATCTGCTAAAGAAAAAACAAAAACATGACTCAGACAGAAATGAGCTGCCAACATAAAGTATTGTGTGAACAAATCCACCGGAAAAGCTCCAGATCCATGGATGGATTCTACCCGGAATGTGAAAAAAATTATGATTATAAAAAAGATTAGAATCCCCCTAAAATTGTTTTATTCTAAGTCTGCCTGTCTACGCAAATATCAAGGAATGTGGTTACACTTGCATTTCTGCAGCAGCTTTGGCTCCTGCTGCTTTTCCTACTCTGTTCCAAAAGAAGTATTTGCACAGGCAATTGGACCCAAACTGATCTAACAACTTTTTTCTTTCTTTTTCAGCTGGATCAGTTAAGAAAAAGTCAATGGTGGTGCAGATGGCGATGACAGCTCATACAGAAATGCTGCTAGATTTCTAACCATTGCCTCCAAATATTGATTTCAAACTGAAGTGCTATAATGACAACATAAAGAAGGTGAATCAGATCCTTCTGGTTTTTAGAAAGTGGTCTCCAAATCTGAGGCCAAAAAACAAGTGGAAGTTATTTAGATCTGCATCTCGGCACAGCATTTAATGTGTGGAGCAACTTGCAGGATCCAGGGCTGCTTTGCACATCTGATGACTCCAGTATGGAATAACAGAATGCTTGAGTTAATACAGAAGAGAAAGTAAAGGTGTAGATCACCCAGCTTTTCAAGTATAACTGTGCCAGTTAAAGGTGTTTTCATGAACAATTCACATCTCTCATTGCAGAGGTATAATGCCCCATGTCCTCTGGCACAAGTGATCATATGCACATTTTCTAAAATGCACCAGGAAGCCTGGGTTGGCTCAAGCCATCTTTTCTTGATGCCAAACATCACATCTAGAGACATCTGTTCTGACTGAAAATGTTTTATCACCATCCTTTGATAGAAGCTTGCAACAAATTCAGTTTTGCTGGCTGACCAGTTCATTTGAACTATTCCTAATCTATCCACTTCTGAAACTGAAAAAAATCAACTAGGAGCAGACAGACTTTTATGTGATAAAAGGTTACTGAGCACAGGTGCCTTGCATTACCTTCCCATGCAGAAGCTTTCCCTGCCCACAGCCTGCTCCCTGTCCAGTCTCTGGTCCAATAGCTGATATTTATTCATCTTTCTTTTCCAGCCTCCTTACTTTGATTGGTTTGTCTTTAAACTGGATTAGTCTGTAGTTTGTATTAACCACATTTTCATAGAAATGCCTACCCTTCTTCTTCAGCACAGGTGGCAACACTGGAGAAACAAATGCCTGCTGGCAAGGTAAGGTGTGATTCTCTGCGTCAGTAGCAATGCCAGTCAGAGTGCAAGGCAAACCATTAATGTTTAAAAAAATAGGCCCACAATCTTCAGAGTTGATCAGAATTGAAAATGTGAAAAGGGACTTCTGGAAAATGGGAGTTTCAGAAGACTCCTAGAGACCTTGCTGATTACCTATCTAAAAAACACACTCTGAAATTATATGAATATCAATGTAGCTTCATGTCTCTGACTTGTTCTAGTTCATACTTGAGCTAAATTACAAGAGAATGGAACCCGGAAGGAAGACCATTTGTGGAGGGTAGGTGGTATTTATGTTATGTTTATCATGTGCTCTTAAATCTCGAAGTATGTATGTAGATGGTGTTTGTGGAAGTATATTATTCCTGCTCAATGTCTAGAAATTGGGTATGTAGAGAAATGAGGACTCAATGCAGGTTGCCTGCATCTGGGTGTCAGTGGAGCCTGTGTTCTGTAAATAGAGCATAAAGACCAGTTTCCTTAAACTGCTGACCAATCAAAACCAAATGCTCATGAAAAGCATCTTTCTAGGGGAATTTCTTGGCATATGGCACCTGATTTCAGAAGGTTTATGGTAATTCTTGAAGATCCTAAAACATATGAAATATTGAATGTATGCTTCCAAGCTGCATTTGTTTTTTTAGTAGTTTAGTAATGGAGAATTGGCTGCTGGTTTTAGCCTGTGGCCAGGAAGACAGTAACAGCAGTTATATAATAAATCAGTAAAGAATGAGCTTTTGACATCCTCACAATGAACTGCTAGGAATTTTTGAGGAAGTTGTTCCATTCTTTTTTATCTAGGTTGAAGAACCCAAAATGAAACCTCTCTCCCAGCTCCAGAATACCCACTGTTGATACTAGTTGATTCTGCATAAAGAATACAAGTAAAAAGAATATTTTTTATCAACTTTAAGGAAATTAAAACTTCCAAAAGTATTATGAGACTGCATCTTTTGGAACTGGGATTATTATCCTGAGTGCTTGTAGACAACAGGAGAAGAAATGAGGTTCAAACCTTTAAAAATGTACCAGCCCTCCAAGGTCATAGTCTGCTGCCTTCATTGAAGCCATAAGTCACAACCCATGGGTTCCATGATGCTTTCAGCCTGGCTTTAGACTCCTATTGCTGGATCAAATTGGTTCAAGGAAATGATATAAAGTATTGAACTGGTCTAAAGTCATCCTGTTTGTTCTTTTTCCAACATCTAATTTTAATCCTCTTTAAGTAATACTCATCATTTTAATCACAGAATGAAAACTGTAAAGCTGTCAAAAAATATATACACAGTATATTTTGTCTGCATTCATTACCACTCTTAGCCTGTGACTAAGAATTAGTGATCATGCCTAATTAGGAATTATTTGCCCTAACAGACCTGTTGTCTAAAGATGTCGTCTTTGTTTTTCTACTGAGTCAATTATACCAGTCTAAAACTTGGTCCGCTGCTCTTTCTCCTCCTGCTATATTTAATTATAATACATAAAACACCAGAGACTAGAAAAAGAAAGCATGAATATGAAGGTTAATATTCTCCCATGGTCTGTGTATTTTGAGTATAGCATGACTCAAACATGACTATAGGCTTTTTTCCTAAGTTGCAAATATTTGCATGGCAGAAGCTAATTTCAAGAAAAATACGTGTCGAATTTGTTGGTGCTATTTTGTGTTTCTCCATTGTCTCTTCACTTTGAGCTCTGCTCTTATCAGATGGAAACCAGAAGAATGTTGATTTGAATTACCGATTGTAAATGTGACAACCTGTACTTTCAAACTGTCGTGCTTGTTAGCTTTAGGGAACAGAGATGTTAGGAGGACAAAATAAGTTACCTGTATTCCTGCATGGAATCCAATGGGAGATCCAGACACTGCCTGGGGGTACAGACTTTTTATTTTTTAATCATTAAATTTATCTGCGTTTTATGCCCCAACTGCTTTTGTAAAACCAAAATTAAGCTGGAATAACCATGCACATGAGTGGTGTTGTTCAGATATACACTAGCCCAACTAATGTGGAATTATGCCCACTGGACAGAGTTGTTACTAGGGCATTGTCACCTCTTAGACACAGTCTAGGAATTCAGCTCAGTTCAGAGAGTATACTGATTTCATATGCAGGTCCTCTGCTGAAAATATACAAAATTAATGAGATGGAAAATTTTTTTTCAGGGCCATGATGTACTTTTCTCCTGTAGGAGGGAAATAAAACTGGAATGTGATTGGTCTTTGTCACTGGCTCAAAAAGTTCAGAGGCAGAAAAAGTTACACCAGTGTACAAATTTTTATTTTAAGTACTGCAACATAATTCATATCTGAAGATACACTTTGGCTTTCTTTTTTCTGTCTTGGTTCATTTGTGTTGGACTGCAAAACTGATTAATTCAATTAAGCGGCATTAGTATCCCTTCCAGTTCCCCAGTAACTATCACAGCACCTCCCTTATCCTAATTGAATCTGCTGCTAGTTTCACTGGGCAGTGTAAGTTCATGTGAGAAGGGTTTTAGTATAGTTTTCTAGTCTGAGCTCTTTACGGCAGTGCTAAAATCCCACATGTGGACACTGTCATCACCAGAACAGTAAATGTGAAAGCCTGTAAGTCAGCACTAGGCACCACTGTGTGTGGCACCTCAAAATCTTCCCAAGTGCTCTCCTGATGCACGTGGGGCTCCCAAGGTTTCGTATGATCCTGTTATTCCTATTCAGCCTTAGCATGCACATGGCATTTGTATCAGTGGCAAGAACACATCACTCTGGTTTTACCTCAGAAAAACTAGATAAAGGAAAATTATATTTCACGGATAAAAGTTGATATCCAATCGCATAAAGACACAGAAAGTGTGCCTAGGTTTAGGAACAGGACTAAGACTAGAGTTTGACTCTTTATCTTGATGGTGCAGAGCTGTTTGCTTGGGGTTTAGTTTTAGTTCATTTTGATTCAGTTGTTGTTGTTGGTTGGTTGGTTTTTTAACAGTTAACTTTAAGGGGAAATAATTATAAAAGACCTACATGTTTACTTTTAAACACAGCATTTTTTCCACTCTGCCCCAGGTCTGACATTTTAATGACCTGCTTTGCCTTGGTTTTTACTGGCAGAGTATATTGAAGGAGTATTTTATGTACAGTTTTAACATTTGAACAACGCAGCTCCGTGTTCTGTTACTCTTTTATGTTGTGGAAAATGTCTTTTAAGTTTTTATTTCTTTTAATGGCTTACTAATTTGAGAGCATTTTTGCAAATGTCTTTAGAAACTTTTGGATTAATTATCAGTAAGGGTTATTAATTTAGGAAGAGCAAGCAAAGTAAAGGCTACATATATTTTCACTCAAATTACTATCCTAAATTACTCCATGGGGGGTTTCTTATTGGGGTCACTGAAAGGCAGAAAGGAATGTTTTTATTTCTTTGCTTTGTCACAAAAATTAGGTTACAAGGGCTATAAATGAAGGTAATACTTTTTATTACTAGATTTTCCTCTGTAATGAATATAACATTTCTTCTTTTCATATAACGATACCCACTGAATGTCTTAGTGCTTAGCATGTTTACTCTTACTTTTAACAAGATCTAAAGTAATTCCCCTCTAAAAGGCTTGCAAGCAAATCTGAAGGAAGGCAAGAAAGAAACTCTGTATGGTAAGATCCCTGCTGGAAGTGGAAGATTGGAATGGGCCACTGCCTCGCCCACTGCCCATAGGCTCATCTATAACACTAATCCTTGAATAGGAGAGGTAGTGAGAAATAAAAACTAAAATTGGAGAAGTCAAGAGTCTGAACCAGAAAGACCAGAAAATTTTGCAATACAAAACACAAAACTGGTCACATGTTTTCCTGCTGTAGGATAAACTTCTGTGCCAGTCTGCCAGCATCTACATTTACGTGAATCTCTAGTTCCAGAAAAGAGTTAGTCTCACTAGTGCTTTGAGATTTGGGCCACATAGCAAAACTGGGATAAGCAGCTCCCCCTCGGCAAGGCTGTGCCGTGTCCCTGCGGGTGGTTCAGTGTGCCTGGGCTCTCTGGGTTCTCCCTTTAGAGGACTGCACCACCTCCTCCCAGCTCTGCTCTTCAAGAGGGCATTAATATTCCCTGAAAGGCAGCCACTCATCTGCCGTTCTGTAAGGCTGATCTACTTTGATCTCAGCCTCAGAAACAGAATGATGGGGGATAAGAGTTCAAAGTATAAGAAGAAACTCAATATGCAAAGAATGTACTACATCTTAATAAGTAAAGAGAATTCCCTCTATTTGTTGCTATTGTAAGGAAAAATAATCTTTATGGGATTAGGACTCTACAGTATTTTGCTAATGAGTGGCCAGAGCTATTAAGATTTTCCCTATGTCTCCAGATACGCTGGCAAACAAACATCAATAAACAATGGCAAGTCTAAAGCTGGCTATTAAGAGTTTGATCTGGTGAATATTTTATTAATGTGACTAACATGTTCAGTTATTTTGTTTGTAGACCCAGTAGAGTAAATATATAACACAGAATTTCAATCTTTTCTTTACAAGCAACCTGAGGATTAAGGAAATTCCCAGTAATGAATGGTGGCTTTTTAACAAAGTTTATCACAAATGACCCTGGATTGTGAAGTGTGCACTATTCAGGCAGCGGTAGATGGACAGGAGATTCAGAAAATTACCAGTGAGGACAAAATTCCTTGGTTTTGATTGGTTTGCTCAGAACTGAGGAGATATCATCCACGTGAACACTTAGCCTGCATAGCAGCAACAAATACCAGTAAATTTATCTTTCATAAGTGTGTTTGAGAAAGATTAGCACACACCATTCAGTTCAAGTTTTAGTTTTTAGGTTAGCTGCCTTTCATATTAATCAGCTTTAGTTTTTTCAGAGCTGCCTTTTCTGTGTAAGAGCAATGGGTGAATGCTATGTTTAATAACCCTTTACACCCACTAATTCCTTTTTCCAGCAATTGTGTGGTTTTCCAAAAAAATTAAATTTGTATAATTAGAAGAAGAAATGTAGAAATGAATGTTTGCCCTTAAAGTGCTAGAGAAGCTTAGGTTTTGAGGAATTACATAGACCTTTCAGGACCATTTACTATTCCTCAAAGTCCTTTCTATTTTTTAAAGTCTTGTATGGTAAGATTTAAGGTCAGCACAAGGTATTTTTCCAGCTGATCATCTCAGATGCTAATTGTCACAATGAAGTACAACATACAAAAGGGAGTGAGATATTTCACATGCAAATTCTCATTTTCTGAGTGTGATGGCGAGAGTTCCTAGAAAGGATTTTCATCAGGTCAGTGTTGAAACCTTGTTTCTTATTCACTTCTCATGATTGATAAGCAGCCATCTGTCTCTAACATCAATCTGACTGCCTAAAAACAGGTTACTAAATTTTCTTTCTGACAGTGATTTCATTTTCCTTTTGGAAAACATTTGAGAATTATCAGAGGCTTGTACAATAGAGGCCAAGAATGAAAAACTTGTCAGTCAAGAGAACATCACCCCATAAATGTCTCTAACAGCTCTTTTCTCTTTTCTGATTCGAAAGGAGAGTAACTTTAATTAATTTATTGGTTGGCATCTGTTTAACAGGCATATGTGACATGGGTTTCTGAACACACCTGGTCTATTTTTTAATGTGACCTCCAAAAAGATTTTGATCTTATTTTTAGCTTTAACCTTATAAAAATGTAACAGCACAAAGAATTCTTACAGTGATCAAACTTTTTTTTTTTTAATTTAAATCCCAGTTTCAAAGGAATTTAGCTATGACCTGGATTTTAATTTTCTTGGGGATTTTACTAATGCTTGAGGGGGGAAATCTGGTACATTTTCAGCATATTAAATACCTGTTTGTGTCAAAGGAGTCATTAGATTTCTAATTGATTTGATTACAGTGATACAGCAAGGGGTATGTCTGGATATTTTTCATCTTTAGTTATGCTAACATGAGAATATGATTTCTTTATTTTCATTACTGGGACACACTACATAAATATTGTTCCATTTTGAAAGCATTTAATTATCCTGTCATTGGTGCAACATTATTCGATTTCACATTAAAATTATTTTCCTGGAGACCTAAGCTAGATTCAAATAAACTGTTTATTTTTGGCAACCAGGAAGAAATGGAGTCCTTGTAAAAATCAGACTTTGGAGTGAGGAAGTTGGCGATTTTTTTCATTAGTTTCATAAGGCTCATTGTTCCAATTCTGGAAACTTTATAGCTGCAATCACCTACGGCTAGAATCTGATTTTTACTGAGGTGCTATAATAATTACACTAAGTACTTTCTGTTTGTCACTGACAAATAACAATCCTTGAATGTTACTAAAGAAAAATAGAAACTTTTCTAATGTGGCTTAGTTTCCAAAACTTCATGGTTTGAGTTCTCAGGATAAGTGCAAGCTTTTCATTAAATAAAACCAAACCAAACAAAAAAACACCCTGAGTTTTGCATATAAGTAGGAGATCTCTCAAACTCCTGGGCATACTCTGAGATGTGATAAAATATTTTTCTAAGAAACTTAAGTATGACTTACTGAGAACTGAAGGTTGACAAGTTTAAATACTGTAATAGCAAAACAAACAAACAAAAACCTTTCAGTTCACTTGTGGATTAGCAGTTAATACTCTGAAATCCGCAAGCTATGGCTATCTGTGCTGTTATAATCCAAAAGAAGAACTCTACTTTTTCTGTTTTTTCAAAGGAAGATCTTAATCACCTCTTTGTAAGCCACCAAACCCCTTGTTAAAAGTCTGGGCCCAACCCTCCCTTGAAAGAGTGGCCCCAGCAAACTATGGGCTTTGATCCTAAATTGAGAACAACAGCTACTGAAGGTAACAGTGTGTGATTAAGGACTGCAAAATTTGGACACTGACATTAGTGAGACTGACTGCTCATGTGAGTAAAGAACAATTTCATAAGATTAAGGACCATTATTATGTTTGGTAGTAATATTCTTATTAACTCTTCCTCATTATTTATTCAGTTTAGATAAGTAGAGCAAAAATGACAGCAGATTTTTTTTTCAAATATTAAAACTCCTGTTTATAGCATAAATACTACATACTGTAAAAAGTATTCATAGTACAGTTGCTAGTCTTGCTCTTTGACATCATATCTTTAAATAAGTTACTGACGGTCTGAATCATTAAACATAGTATTCTGTTAACATTAACTTGGTCTCACACACATACAATTTGTTTCCTGTTGTTCTAAATGTCTCCCAGTAAGTGCATCCAGTGAGGAGACCTAGAGAGCTGGGACTAGCCACTTGCTGGGGCCTGGTACAGGGTGTTGTGGCCTCCAGTTAAGAGGGAAGCTGATAATGGAACATTCTCCCCCAGTTCTCATCTACAAACAAGGGCTAGTATAACATTAATAGCTGGGCTGTTAAGTTCTACAACCAAACAAGAGTAAGAGCCTCTCTCCTAAGAGAATTAGGTTTATCTCCATCCTTAGGAACTGGGGAGGTCCCTCAGCTGACTTGTGTATTCTCTCTGTAAGAATGTAGGTAGAAGTGCAACCCTACAAGCTTAGGGATGGTAATCTTTCTGAGGTGGGAAGGATGTCTGAACTGGATTGCTTTGCTTCTCTTTAGCCCTTTGCTTCTCTTTAAACTTAAGTTTAAAGGTAAACTTTAACAGTTTACCTGCAGAACCAGGCATTGTGACAGCTATGACACTGAGGGACCAGAAATATCACTTGAGATTTAAAAAACAGGGAAGAAAAAAACAGACATTTAATTTGCTTTGCCTGAACTTTGTAAAAGCCTTGCAGTGGTACCTTGCTGATTTCAGATTTTTGTGTTTGTTGCAAATAGGAAATGTTGAAACAACCTGGAGCTTAACAGCTTAGCTCTTTCCTCTGAGAGGAAATAGAATTAGAACCTTCATGTGCTTGGTTTATACTTCATAATACATTTTATTATTAGAAATATAAATTAGGCCCCTGGGCACAAAAATACAACATACCTCGGTTAGTTATGTTTTCAGTTAAATTGATGCCCGCCCTAGTGTATTTTACCATCACAGAATACCAGAGACTGCCTCTCACTCTGGGCCCTCCACTCTTAAGTGGGTCTGTTGGCACGGTATTTCACTGCTGTAACTAGTCTAGGGCTTCAGTCTGAGCCACACTTCAGTTTCCATCCATTCATCACAACTGGAGAGTCTTGGGTTTTTGGCCAACTTTCACCTTCTACAGGTGGTGGAAGGCCAGATGCAAGTGTGTCTGATCTCCTTAGCTGTGCAATAAACCTTGAGTGTTTCAGTGATGGTGATGGAAGAGAGATTTCTCTGTGTGTGGTTGCACATATCTTCACACTGGCATTTAGTAGTGTCGTGATTCAGTGGCACAGGAGTCAGTCCTTTGGTTATGACTTTCCATAGGATCAGCAGGCAGAAAACCTGTCACAGTGATCCATTCCTGTTTCCTTGACATGATGCAGTTATCCAATTTTTTTTTAAATGGGGGTAGTAATACTACCCCACCCAACTTGTGCGTGATGACTACAATCATGAATGTTTCTGAGGAGAGACAGTTATTTGAATCAAATTGGTTGTCGTCTTTGTAACTTCAGCTTATCTTGTGAAAATACTGTCAGAATAATATATGCTTGCTTTATAACCAAGAAGTTCTACTCTTGATCGATAGGACTTACTTTTCATTTGTCAGCTTAATGAATTATTAGTCTTCCAGAGTTTTTTAGTACATTTCAGACTCTTTATGTAGCAGACAGCTGTGACAAGCTGAGACAGAAAACTAGCCTAAGCCCTGGTGCTAAATAGGGACCGGTACTCTAAGATCTCACTGGGTGCTCTTAACATGTATAACTAAAGTGGAAGTACTTGGACTAATGCCAACAGCTGTAGCCAGAAGCAATGTTGGGAGAGTTCTCTAGTGCTTGGGCTTGATATTTTGAGGCAGTGATTATATCTGTAGCCCTGCTAGGAGGGTCCAGGGCTGGGAAACGTGTCGTTTGCTAGCAGAATTCTTTCAGTATGGCAAAGAACATTATGGGCTGGTGTCTTCAGAAGTTTCAACTAATGGGGCTTCAAAGCCATGGTGTGTGACCTATCTCCCTACATGTCAGGGCTGTTGCTGCAAACCAAACCATGCACCTCTCTGGAGCTCCAGAGAAACTGTAGTTCATAGGGGCTGGGCTTTGGCTTTCCAGGTTGGGCTGCTATTCCAGTTGCATGCAACAAGCTGTGTACAACTAGAGAAAAAAATTGCCAGAAAATACAACCCAGTGTTTCTCCAGTGGCAACATTAAGTACTTTTGCCTTGTCCCCTCAGGAATTTATCAAGCAAGTAATTTTTTTTTTTTTAATTTTCTTTGGGTGCATAAGAGGAAAATGAAGATTTCACATTCAGAAAGTTGTTTTTTTTCATAAACATTAACTATGCATGTTAAAGCTGTCCTAGGGCAGCCTTGATGTGCACACAGTAGTTTCATCTTTTCTATAAATATTTGTAGTTGATCATGCATTACAATAGAACATTCCTCTCTTTTGACTTTGCCCTTTTTTAGCTTGTTCATTTGATTTGCACAGAAAGGGGAAGAAGTTTTTATGGAAAATATAAACTGCAGACTCAACACTGTGTGGAGACGTGTGTGTATGTTAGTAAAGTCTACTGAAAAGTTGTTTATGGATTTTGGTGAGAAGGTATTGTCTCCATTTTTATGGAGCTAATGAAATCTGGGGGTTTTTATGTACATGCAAAGTTTGTGGGGGGAAAAATGTAAATGGGAATGACAAGGAAACATCATAATTTAGAGTCAGTTCTATTATTGCATTGTAAATATCATATCCTTCTTCTTTCACTTCCTCTGTGAACATTTCCTCCAATTTTTGTATGCTGCTACATTTCAAAACCGTTTTGTCAATAAAAAAAGTCTTCTGATGTCATTCATGTTTTAAATACTTTGCTGATCCTGATATCCCAAAATGCCAGCCATCTTAGGAGTGTGTTTCTCAGTACCTTAGGACTTCTGGAATAGGCAGAATTATCCTGTGAATCACAAAAAAAGGTCACCTATTTGCAGCAAAACAAAATCTTATAGGACTAAGATTTCATATTTTCAAATGCCTTTTAGTGTGTGACTTAATACCATAATATTATTTCTGGGGTTTTTTTCAAGTATTGGCTAAGCCAGCACCCTAAATTAGGCAGTTCCAAATCTGGGTAGGCATTTTGGCAACATGTCGTCGCTGGATCCTGAGTACAATCCTCCTATTTGTTGACAAGTAAAACAACAAAAGTTCTTCAGTGAAAGCAAACCAAAATTGTAATTGTTATTAATTAGTGGCGGGCCTACTTAAAAGCTTAAAATGGTTTGCCATTTGCATAGGACCTTTGCATGATCCTAACTTCATGACAGGATTGCAAAATACCTCAAATGTGACATACAAAATAAAGTAAGATTTTTCTGGGTTCTACCCTCTGTAGGGTTGTGGCGATTTTGTATGAGGATTCAGATCGCTAATATTTTAATTGACCTGCATCCTAGAAAGCTAAGTTTTCTGTAGTTTAAATTTATACTATTGCATTTATCACATTTCAAACAATTGTTTTAGAAAAAATAGGAAAGATTTAGTTATGTATGGAGGATGTACTGCTGTAGGTTTCTTTTTTAAAGGAATAATTGAACATTACTGGTCTAGTATCACTGTCTTTTATTTGTCTTTCATCACTATGCCTTTCAATACCATTCACCTATGGACTAATGCAATGCCTGCTGAAGTCAATAGAAGTCATTCAGTTGACATCAATGAACAATGAGTTAGGCCCTTTAAAAAGAAGAAACTAGAGTTTACAAGAGTTAAACAGAGCACTGAGGAATAGCTCTCTGAGGCAGGAATGTGAGATCTGTGTCCATACAGCATCTGGCACTTCTTTGACAGTCAGAACAGTGACAAAATGAACCGATCCTTAGCCTCCACTGGTAGCTCTGATAAGGGAAGGCAGTTTTGCCAGTCAACATCTGAATTGTTTTTCTATGTAAAGACTTAGCAGGTATCAATAAATGTAATACACAGTAAAAATCTGTTCAGATAGGTGTCACTGATGCAGATGTCGAAAATCTTTTTGTTTATTTGCTTCTGTCCAGTCTTTCCAAAGAACTCACTTTGCTATCAGTCTTTCTTTGTTCTGATTAAGTTGTAATCACTCAAAAGCAGATTCAGAAGCTCCCCCTCCTTCCTTCAGAGAGACAATGTTTTGTTTTATACCCAAATGTGACATTGCACACTGGTGCAATCGAAAAAGGCTGCAATGATCAATTGAGGGCCCAATCAAAGCCTAACAGATAGGCAGACATTCGTCGCTGTTTGATATAAAAGGTGTTTTATTTCTCATCACTTTTTTGTCACTGAAAGAATGCTTCCTACGTGCAGATTAATTAAAGTGTAAACATTAAATATTGATTGATGCATTATCAGCATGGAGCAGTTGCCTCCACTCAGATTGATTCCTGCAGTGATTTATTGTCATATTTGTGGAGTCATTTCACTCGATAACAAAGAGAAATAGCCTGCTCCCTCTACCTTTCAGTCTTGCTTTCTGGCACTTGCACTGCACCTTCTCATCCTCAGTGACTCCCATTTTTTTTCTTCTAGAACTAACACAGCCTCATCACATTTTCAGGAGAAAGGTTTAGGTCTTTTTATTTTGGCATTTGTATAGTAAGTTATAGTTCATTTGCAGAGCTGTGCTCTCAAATGGAACATCTCTGGTTAACACTTCTACTACTCCTTGTCCCACACAGCTGCTTTCCATGACCCTGTTCAGGCACAGCTTTGCAAGGACAAGTTCAAATTATTCAAATCAACTCACTGAAATCAACTGACAGAAAGGTGAACTTTCAACAGAGTAACATTGTTCAGGTCAGTTCTATGGCTAAATTATGCAATTAGTTACTCTGAGTAGGAGTGCTGCCACTCAATAGAATATTAATTTAAAGAATTTCAGGTTTCTACTCATGTTTTTGGACAAATACATAAAAGATATCTCAATTCAAGATTTGTGGAGTATTAAAAATAAAGTTTTGTGGGATAAAACTGAGCATCTGGTTTAGAAAATCTGTTTTAAAAATAGTATTCAATTTCTGTAGCTTTTGGAAGTGGATTCAAATGACACAGTAGTACAAAACTCCTTCTTCTTCTCTATGAAACTCTTTAATGTTCTTACTCTGCATCTGTGTTAGGTCTGGCTATTGCAGAGCACCACACATTGTGAGATCCACTGCTTATAGCCATCTGTGCCAAAAGGAGCCATAGCCCTGATGTCAAGTATTTGTTCCAGGCTGCTGTAGTCCCTTCTCTGTGTTTTCGCAGGGTGGATGGTCATTCAGCAAGTTTGCAGGCAGAAGCTGCCTATGCTGGCTGAGGGTACCCTCAGTGACACAATCAACTACAAAAGAAAACTCTTTGTGAAATTGCTTTGTTCTGCAGTAACAAAATTTAATCTCTTACATACATGGCGTTCATTGAACATTCAGAGAATTACATTACCCAAAGCCTGCTGAAATCAAATGTGTGAGCAAGAACACAAAAATATGTAGTAGACAATGGGTGATTTTGATTCAGTCAAGCAGCAAAACATTAACATTTGGTCACAGTAGCAACAAAAGCTAAGCTTGTGAATTTACTGCAGCAGATACTTTTAGTCCTAGATCTGCAGGAAATCATAGGAATGGTTTCCTACATAAGCAGAAGCTGTGCCAAACTGGCTCTCTAAGAATGATGTGCTATTTCTCTAAAAGGCTGTTGCAAAAATGCTATGAGGGTTCATTAAGACAGGTATGCACTTGTACTGCTGCTATTCCTGACCATCCCTGTCAGTCCCAAGCACTTCCCCACCAGCACTTTATTTAGGGTGTTTTGATATTTTACATATGTACCCAAACCTGGAAGAACATGCTGCTGTTCTGGGTCCTTCCTCCCCATGCATTTCCTACAAGATGCTCTTCCTGTCCTCCTTCTGCTCTGTCATTTTCCATTTCAAATCAAAATTCCTGCTGTTTGCATCAGCTTGATGATATCTGGGCAGTCATACCTGAATTTGGCCCTCCTAAAATTAAAAAGTAAACAAACCAACCTTATGGTATTGCAACAATGTGCTCATTTGGATTCCCTAAAAAGTGCTCTCGCAAGATCACCTTTCCTCTGATCTTTGTTTGCTGTTGCCCTTCCTACCCGCTGAACAGCACCACTGTCACTTTTTGTTAGACTGTCAGCCTGATTGAAGTTGTCAGCTCTGTCAGGCAAAGACCTTGCCTTCCTGTTTGTCTCTAACCAGCTGTGCAAACCAGAACAGCTGTACAACCACCACTGCTGCTAATGCAGTGCTGTCAGCCTCATGCATGCAAGGCTACTGTAAGTAAAATCTACTGTTCCTGCACTTTTTGTAGAATACATTTACCATTTTATGAAGCCTTCTATTGAAAGATTAATGCATTTTGTGCCGAGATGCAGAAATGTTTTTGAAGATCTCTATTTTTAGATGAAAACATATATCATCTATGAAAATAAAATTTTTTTAATACTTTTCATATGACAGATAAAGACTTTCTAGCAAATAATATTCATTTGGAATTGCATTATCATAATTTAGATAGGATCATGCAAAAACAAATGAAGAGAGATCTCAGTTACAAAAGATGTGTTTTGCAGATTAAACCTGAGCCTGAGAAGCATGTACAGAACTGTTCCCTCTGAGAACATCAGAGCATCTTTGAGAACAATAGGAAAGCTTCTGTTGGCACCAGTGGGCCCGGGTTTTCCTCCTTGTATGCAGTGGATGACGTACAGAGATGCTTACGCTGAACTTGGACTTCACTGTAACTTAGGTGTAACCACAAATGGTTCCCAGAAGGAAGCAGTCCTAAGGAAGACACCAGTTTATAAGGAACTAAGGGCTGTAACTTGTGGTTTGTCCCAGTGTAAGTTACCCCAAAGGGCTTGGTAACTTCAGGCGACTTCTCAGCTATTTGTCTGGATATTTGTTCCTTTTCAGTGAGGTATCTATGCAAGCTTGGTATCAGTACAGTAAACTACTACAACTAGAGTTACACTAGTTGTGTTTCTGCAGCACAAGCCAGTGCACAGGAAAATCTGTGTTCTTCTTAACCCCCAAAGGTGTTCCTGATTGACTGGGGAGCAACTACATAGAATGAACAGATATTAGGAATATTTGGGGAAAACACGGAACAGAGAATAGAAAACAGATCTTTTTGATTGGTTGTAAAATAACTTTGTAAAAGCAGTGTATGATTTAATATTGTCTCAAATACCAACATCCAGGGCCAGATTCTGAAAGGAATGAGGTATTTGTGAAGTGAGCTTTTCTCCCAATGTGTGTCATTGCGCTTCACTATGACATAGCTGTTGTATAAAAACCATACAGTACTTAGTAATGAGAATTTTAAAATATTTAATTTGTTTTGATGTTTTAAATAAGATAAGAACTTGCTTTTTGCAAGTTTGCTTTCCTAGGATCATAGGATAGTTCAGGTTGGAAAAATACATGTCTTAGAGTACTTCTCTTGAATTCTGATTAGCATTTCCTTTCACCATGGACAATTAAATCTGACATGAAGGGATACAAAAAGATGTTTGTTCAGTATTCAGAAAGCTCAGTACTGGCCTATATGCTGAAATTTTAGATACATTCATATATACAAGGATTGTAAAATGATCCTGAGGACTCAAACTCACAAGTTTCCCCCTCAAAATAAAAAAATACAAAATAATAAAAAAGTAATGATAAATTGTCATGATAAATACAAGCTGTTGAAGTCTGCAGCCCTTCCCATTTTACTGAAGAGCAGATGCTCTGCAATAGGAGTTGGATATTAATTCAAACCAGTCTGCTAATTTTCCATGTGAAGTTACAGTCGTATGACCATTTTAACAGAGTAGATTCTATGTGCATATTTAGATTAGCATATTGATGCAAATTACTCCACTTTTTTCCTGTATCTCTGTAAGAGATGTCAGATGAATACTGTTGCCTTAAATTGTGATATTTCCCCTCCAAAAATGAGTTTACCATTTTTAAGGCAACAATTATGGGTTGCATGAGAATGGTGTGTTATTTCCTGAAATTGTATGTAATTTATTTTTAAGAGCCTGAAACATAAGTTTTGAAGTTAAATGTGTATCATCTTTGTAACTGCTCAAATCATGTTATTTTACATTTCCTGAAATACCTTTGAAGTTAAATGCAAATAAGGGGAAAATAAATTACAACTTGTGGAGTGAACAGTGTCTGATTATACGCAGTATAATTAACTCCATCCTTCACGTAATGTTTGTCCTAATACTTGTCCTATGTACTTCAGAATCATTGAAATGATTGGTGATACTTTCCTTTGAGGGAAGCAGTTAAGTTTGTTCATAGAGTGGATTTTTTTATTCACTTTCCAGGTCATGAAGATTTAACATTTTAAAACTCTGTTGTAATAATTAAAAAATTATTTAATGTTAATAATAAACAGCAACAACTGACATTGTTAAAAATAGACTTCTGTGATCATCTTCTCTATCTCTTATTTACCTTCAGTACTTTGCCTTGCAAAGAATTGATCAGATTTATTATTTAAATTTGAATATTACTATATTTAGAACCATGAAATAGATTGATAAGGCACATTTTTCCTATCTTTGCCTGTTCTGTAGTCTACAGAGATGAGATTTCAAACAGAGTTCTATTAGGAGAAACCATTTCAGTCCAAAAATAAGCTTTTTCATTCTTAGACTATAACTCGTATTATGACAGAAATTAACATTTATGTGATCTGTAATTAACTGTGTCTCCTCATGCTATAAATAAAATCTGGTGGCTACAGCTGTAGTTAACTGTATCTTGAGGTCTAAGTTTTTTATTTATAGTTTTTTGTATTTGCTAATGACACTGTGGAGCAAGGGTGCAGACTTCCAAAAGCACAAATAAAATCTGTGCCTGGTATCTGCAGCCCTGTTCCATTTCATTCCTGCAGTAGCATCAGAGTTTTCTCAAATTTTTTTTTATTTTTTTTTTTTTTTTTTGTGCTTGGAAATCTCTTGGGTCAATGTTTAAGTCTTTGATGCTGTTAGTAAATCCAGTCCACAGCACTAAAACTGCGCTTTCTAACCATCCCTTGGTAATTGTTGCAAGGACTTAGACAAGTAAGACTATCCAAAGGCATCACTAAGGTCAAACTGTGGAAGAAAGTGCTCTGATTTTATCCTGGAGATTGATGCTTGTATCACCTTTTTTTCGATTCAGCAGCTGGGGTTATAAAATGTGCTTGCAATCACTGATAACATGTTAGATCAGACTGCAAGTGGAGTAACATAGTATTTTATACACTCTGTGTAGTTTTACCTAATGCAACAATAAATCAGTGAAGGCAGAGGTCTTTTGTAAATTTTAATGAAAATACAACTGCTGGAAATACAGTTACTTCTGGCTGAATTTCCAGAAATATGAATTCTCTTTCATTCTTTAAAGCTGTAAAAATTGTCTTAACTACAATCTTTCTGGTAAGGCAGTAAAGAAACAAGCAATAAAAGAAGAGACAGTGCATCCAATATATTATAATTAGTTTGTCACCGGCTACAAGAAAACTGAAGGGGAGGGGACCAGATGGTAAAGCTCTAAAAAATTCTCTTTATTGAACACAATTTTTTAATAAAATCTGAATGCATGAATGATACAAATGTTGCTTGGGTCGGTTCGTTGTACAGTTTCATGGAAATAAAATTATGAAAAAAATTTAAAATATTTACCAAAATAAACCACATTTTTATGCAGGTCTAGAAGGCTTAGTCGAGAGATGTTTCTTCCCCACAGATTATTATACCTACTGAAAAGCGTGCTTTGATTTTGTTGCAAAAGAGCAGTTATATATAGTAAATCTAATTCTTATTTATTAAATGGAAGTCACAAGAGGGAAATGGGGATTCAGAAATGAACACTAAAGAATAGAAAGAGGCTGCTAAACTTCTATACCATCTTTTTTTCTTCTAAAATAATGTTTCTGTAAAATTAGAATAGTTCTTTCATGTCATCCTACAGAAACAGACCTAATGTCTATACCAAGTGACCATACTCATTAGAACACTGAAGATTTGAATAGCATTAACTAGAATTTACTCTTGTTTTTTGTCTAGAAGTCACATAAAACCAGAGTTTATTCAGTTCTTCACTTCCTCAAGGTGGATTTTTTCTTGGTTACTTTTTACAAATCATGTTCTGAACATATAAGAATTTTTAGTTATTTTTTTTAAACATAAGCTAAGGTATGATAGTCATTATTGCTTGTAGTTTTCTTATTTTCCTGTCGTATTTCAGATATTTTTCTCAAACTTCATCTGTTTTGGGTTACTTTGGTTAATGGAGAGTTGGATTGACTATGATATTTTCATGATTAATCCAGAGCAGTGTTGGATCAAAATGAATATAAAAATCTAGTTCTAACCAATAATATTTCAAATGAAACTTTAGAAGTTATACTTTTTTTATTATTATGAGTATTTCCGCACAGGAACTAAGCATATTGAATTGTTTCTTGTAGCCTTCTCACCAACTCAGAATGATTGTCAGAATTGCACAGAAAAAGATTTAAAATCTGATTGCTTGCTCTCATTTGCATGATTCTCCCTGTACAGTTTTGTTGGCTTTAAGGACTTGTTTCCAAATTATATTGGTGTCACTCTGGAATCAGGTAATCAGAGTTCGTCCACCACACACACCACCCTTACCCATGCAGCATCACTGACTTCCTCCACTTTCAAAGGTACCAGTGGTGAGCTGCAGTGTCTTATCCACAAGTTCTTACCTTCCATTCCTTCTGGTGGTTCTATATCTGCATATACAAACAATATTTTTGTCTCAAACTAGTATGTATACAATCTATAATGTACTTCCTAACAATTTTTTTTCTACTACATAAACTGCATGATATGACCTAATTTCTCATCTGCACATGGAGAATACTTAAGCAACTGTCAATTTTCTGTCTAGTTATTACCCCCCACCATGTAAACTCTTATTAAAATAATAATGATACAGCAAGAGTAGTGGTCAAGAAATTTATATTTAGGCAGTGAGTAGGAGCTTTGAGAAAGCTTGTAGTAGTTTTGAAAAACTTTCTCTCCAGAGTGATAGAAATGAAAATTGTTTAGGTTTTACCAGCCAGGAAGAGATTCTGTGTATCCTTTAGAAACTCTCTGGGCTCTCACAGACTGCTTGGAAAAAGTCAGCGTCAGTTTTATGAAAATATATTCCCTCATGTGTTGTGATATATTTCTGCAAACTTACTATCAGGCAGAACAAGTTTTCCAGTGCTTTTGCATCTGTTCCTGCTCAGCCAAGGTGCCTCTGGGAATACATTTCCCCTTACAGCAGCAGGTGGCGTTGAACAGCTCACGTTATTATCACACTCACACATTTTGTCTTACATGCAGTAAAAACTTTCCCAAAAGAGATAATCTGCAAGAGAAATTCAACAGGTTTTTATAGATGTACAAGACCTTGTACATTGCTAAAATAAAGGTCAAGTTCTTCCCACTTTAGTCATGAGAAATAAGACTATAAATAATGTATTCAAGCTAGAGCAAAACCAGGTGTGATAGAGTAATATTTTAATTACATTATATTTTTCTATCAAAAAACTCTCTAAACACCACATAGTTCTTTTTATGATAAGATCATGTTATCATATGCCAGCTCATTCCTTCTGCAGCAAATACATAAGCCTGAGCTAGTTTGGTGGCTATGGCTTTGCACACCATATCCCCACAAGCAAAAGAAATGGTTCTCTGCCCAAATACATTGTCAGTGTGTCTTCACAGAACATAGAGCAGTGTTGCAGATTTGCCCTATGGTAAATGAGAACAAAATGAGAATTAGCATCTCCTGAACTTCTTTCTAAAACTGTTTCTAAAAATTAAGGGTTTTGCAGAAGCAATTCAAATAAGACCTCCAAATGATTTCTTAAGTTTCTTTTTAAAATATGACATGCACATAAAACAACAAAAATCTTATCTGCTCACAGGTAAAATTTAAGAACAGAAATCTTTTACAAGCCAATAACTATACTTCAGTTTATACAGTTGTACCTATTATGAGTATTTAAGAAATCCATCCATCTTTCTTTCATCAACAGTCAGAGTTTTCCATTTGCATATCTAATAATTTATGGCACGTCCTGACCCCAAGCAGTAATTGAACCAATAGATCTTTAGTCTAGATTTACTCCAGTCTGGCTGCCACAGTAATGTAACTCTGCAGGAGTTTTGGATTACTCCAAATGCCACCTCCTCTTCTGAGAGGCTGACAGTCACAGGCAAAATTTGACCTCCCAAATGTCAAGGCAAAAACTCCATTGCCTAATTTAGACTAACTAACACTCGTTTTGGAGTATTTCAGATAAAAACAAGAGGGCACAATGATTACTCTCGAAGTTCCTTCAGGAAGACTGTCTTTAGTATAAGATTCTGTAAAGATAGATGAATTCTCTGAGAGTTTAAAATCATGTAAAAGCCTAAATCTTAATGTGAAAGGAGAAAATCTATGTACCAGAGCTTGTAGTTAGTAATGTAAAACTTAAGGGGAAAAAAGAGAAAAACTGTTGCATTATAGAGGAACCTTGTGATCACAGGCGACTGATGAGACTTGAGCTGAGGAGATTTGGAAGGGGAAGATGGGGTGCTTTTCTGCCTTGAGCAAGCCATGGCACAGGACAAAAACTCCCAGCCAAGTGCCTGTGTTTCATCTTCTCAAAATGTGGTTTAGAGGCCAATTTCAAGGCAGCATTATATGCTTCAGTAAAGTGTTCTCAAAAGCTTTGAACAAGAAAAATGCCAGCAAACACACAGCTCTGCCCTGTTGCAGCCTCTTTGCTGAATACTAACTATGGAGAAAATGCAGCCACAGAAGCTATGGGTTTACAGCAGGTATTACTTGGGAAACTCCCTGTGCTGGTCACCATTTCTGGCTGTAGGTTAAGGAGCAGGTGTAGAGAGTGGTCACACTTCTGCTTCCAAATTGTATATCAGATATTATGAAAAGGCACTGGATTTGAAATTTTATAATTTACATCAGCTGGCTATTTTGTTTTTCTGGAAAGGAGCTCAATTGAATAAGCCCTGGCAGACACACAGAGCTGTGCTGTTGCTACTGACACAAGTCTCAAAACAACACATACGGGCTGTGAGAAAATGCTACTGTCTTACAACTGTGGAGGGGGGGGGGGGGGGGAAGAGCAGCAAAGGTACAAAAAAGGAAAATCTGACCCAGTTCCCAATTAATGGCATAAACAGTATTTATCTATTGATGATTAAATGCTGCCCTTGTTCCTTGGTAGCAAAGTTCAATGATGATAGACATCTTGGAAAACAGGTAGATAGACAGAAAGATAGATATCCTTAGTTGCTTCGACCATCCATAATATCCCATGTGCTGCTCTCACTGCTTTAGACTGACCAATTGCCTCAGTAACATGTTCCATCTTGCCTGATCAATATGTGCACCTCAGTAACTCTGCAGAGTTACAGCTATCTGCTGTCACAGGGGGAACTTCATCTTGCCATATTGTATGAAAAGACAGTCATATGAAAGAAGAAAAGCCATTATTTAAATAATTTGATTTAATTGCTTTCACTGAGTTGGTTTTCGCTCTGATAACATTTGTACCTCTTCTGCAAATACTTTAGAGCAAAAATTAAAAGCTGAAGTATCAAAAAATAGATGAGGATTGGAGAGTTGAACAGGAAAACTGGGCTTGGTGTTCAGCCTCCTGTACTCTTTAGATTTAAAATGGGATTAATCACGCCATTAAATCACCTATTGTAAGAGTAGGGACATTAATATGATTAACAGACCTACATAAAAACAAGATCCAGAGGTGGAATTGCTGCTGTTTCCTCCTGAACTTGTGAGTTAGCTGAGACATTGAAGGACAATAGAGGTGGAGGATCAAAAGGTCCGTGTGCAGGGAATGAGAACATATATGGGAATAACAACACTAGAAGAAAAATCTTATGTTCTTTACCTCCCAAAATCTTTTACTAACTGGAGAACAAGGACAGAGTAGAATAAAATGTTGTTCTCCCCACTCAGCTTCTGCTGAAAAAGTGAGTGTTCCTGGTAAGTGTCTGGGAAAACAACAAATATCAGTGAAAGACAGAAATTAGGACATCTCCCTTTGCACCCTGAGGACATAAAGAATGGTTGAAAGTTTCCTGTGTTGTCTGTGTGATCACTGAAAGTTCCTCTTTATCCTTCTGTAGAGAGCAATAGGGGCTAAATCCTGTCTTGTTAGAGGGAAACGCAGCTCAGCTGAAACGTTCTCCAAAAATGTAAGGAGAGATTTTTCTCTCCTATATCCCTTTCCTATAAACTGTTGATCTCCCATGTTTCTGGCTTCTCTGTCAACACTGGCCAACCACCATTCCTGTCCTTTTTTTTTTTTTTTTTTTTTTTTTTTTGTTCTTACAGATTCCTTCAGTCAATCTTCTCTTCCAGATGGGAGATGAAAGAAGGATACAGGTAGAGAGTAAACCACCTGACTGTCATAAGGCTAAATATTTGTTCACTTGCTTAGGATACAATGACTCCTGGAGTGAGCTCCATTTATCCAAGGGGATTTCAGCACAGGGGCTTGTTCCAGAAAGGTATTTGTGAAGAAAAAAGAAAAATCCTGCAGATCACTATAATCTCTGTTATTCTAAAAATTACTGAGAGTAATACAACCCCACAATGGTAGGGTTTTTTCTTCTTAATGAAGCAGCAGCTCATGGGAAAGACTAAGTGCTATAAAATCTGTATCCTATTAGAGTCAGAACTTTAATATCAAATTGCTCTGGGGGTAAGGCTTTCAGATTGATATTTTAAATTATTGCTGAGCAAATTTTACATTGATGTAAAAATATTGGTTTGATTTCTCAAATTTCCACACTAGGACAGTAGTCCTGTCATGGTGGCATCAAAATCCCATTACATTCTTCAGGGCAAATGCCTCTTACAGAAATGGGAGAGTAAATACAAGGGTGCTGAGAGCTTAGTTACTCATGAACAACTCTGAATTTTGCTCTACAGAGGGAGTATGTTGAAGAATCTCAGCTCAGGTTTTATCACGGTGAGAACAACACAGTACAACAGATGAGGCTGCTACAAGAGGTGGTACAGGAAACCCTGCCTTTTGAAGGAGGATAAAATGTAAGGAAGCTTAAGTAAATAAAGGGTTTGTTTCAGATAGAAAGTCAGTTTTCCTTTTTTCTTCCTGTTTTTTTGGTTTTTTGTTTTTTTTTTTCAGGTAAAAGTCACTGGACAAAAACCGTATGTATTTGATGGGTGACTGTTCTCCAAAATTGGCAGACAGAGGAAAGGTAAACAATATGAGTACAGCATCATGGCAACAGTAGAAGCCAACTCATTGGAGATAGAATGTGGACAGAATGCCAGTAGTTATGCTTAGCATTTAGTCATTTTCAATAAGATCTGCCCCAGTGTGAGGAGAAGCTAGAGAATACTCATGAGTTCTCCTGTGACCTGTGGTTACCTCAGCAGAGGCCTCTATGGAGCAAAGAGAGACAAAAGCAGGCTGAGCATTTCACCTTTACATACCCTTCTAAGGACCATACACTGCAACTCTTACAGGCAATGTTGTGAGGAAAAGAAATTTCAAAGGGACAGACAACTGCAAATAGATCTGTTTCATTGCTAAGGAAAGCAAAAGTCTTTGAGCTGTGCCTTATAAAATAAGAATGCTGACATGTGATATGCAATTAAAGAGTATTTTATATATTTTCCCATAATTTTATTACTGATTTAAAAGTCATTTGAGCAATTGTACCAGAGAGACTGTGATTTGCCATAAGATTTAAAGAAAACCTTAAGATAATTTCAAATTGTTTTCTGTCATTATTTGTCTGAATTTGCCATGCTGAAACTCAGTCAAACCATTGATTTATCAGAACTGTTTTATTCTTCATCCTACATCTGTAAAGATCTAAACTATAAACCAGAAAACCAGTAGAAAGTTGCATTTGTGAATGTTTTAGAGAAGACTGCTGTTCTGTGGAAATTTATGCTGTTTTTTGCTATTGAGTGCTTTATAAAAGCTCATTTGGGAAATGTAGTCTTTGATTTTGGTAATCAATTGATCAACATTTGAAGCTTTGCTCAGGCACACAGCTATTTTGAAGAGCAGTTCTTTCAAATATCCATTTGATTGTGTTTGTGATGCTTGCTTTATTCAACTCTGCTCCAGGCAAATTAAAATGTACTACTATATAATAAGTATGGGAAGGTTAGCATTCACATTTTAGAGATAAAACATTTTGACAGTTCTATTCTACATTTGCATTTAAAAATCAAACTGCTTTTGATTAGACTCTGTGTTTATTGTAGTATCTCTTGTAGGCATTACTACTGTGAGATTGTTACTTTTCAGGATTTGTGCTGGACTGTGTCTGTGGGGAAGCACGAAAGCGGGCTGCTTCCACAGATGTATCATTTTCTGGTCCATGGAATGTTTCATTTTCTTTAACTTCTAGTGGGGCTCTGCTGCTGCTGCTGCTGAGTCATTTCTGTTTGTTTCTGTTGTTTCAGTGTGCAGAGTTAGGCAGATACATATGCATAGTTCTGTCTTACGTGTTTGCAATGTTTCTCCACTGGTCTCCAGATTCTCTGGTTTTGGTCCACAGCAGAATCCCCAAGGGAACAGAGTCAGACATTGTCTGGAGAGAGACAAGAGATCCTGCCTCAATAGCCATTATCTTTCTTGATGGTGAACAGGTGATGCCTAAACACGGCATGTGCACAGACAATGACCAGCATCCTGAGTTCATCAAATTGATCACTGACACAGGCTGATGTCTGAAGGACTGGTCACTAAAATTATCAGTATTAATTGCTCCCCTTTTATTTTATCCATCATCTTTCTGCATTAGTGACACTCAGGAAGGATTCAAGTAACCTGATATAACATCTGCAACATTGCTATCACCAAGAAAACATTCATTCAGATGGTAAGGCTGTCTCAAGATACACTGTCTCGAGAGACATGTGTAAATTAGACCTAGCAAAAAAACCCAAAAAAAAACCCCCAAAAAACCCCAAACAAAACAAAAAAAAAACCCTGACAAATACACTGGCAAAATACTCAGACTTTTCAGAGGAGCAGGAATTAAACAAAATAACACTGTAGGTTTTACAGGAAAATTGTTTGAGCTGAAGTAAGGTGTTTTGTCTGATCTTTTAGCCAGCTTCTAGAGACTTTGTGCTATTATTATTATTAGATTTCTCTTGGGAAGGATATAGACTCAGGTGATACTAGATATCTTGTGCATTGAACTCTCCAGGAACTCCTTCATGCATTAAGCCCTGTTACTCTGTCCACAAAGCTGAAAACTCAAACACTCTCATAGACTGCTGTGAACTGTCCTTTTCCACACCTTCCTTCACATTTGAAAGCTGTTTCTTCTGACTCAGTGATAAATCACAGAGAAGGGAAGGACTCTGGGAATTCATAGACATGATGCGTACAAAGTCGTGCTTTCCGATTGTGATGGGGACCACTAGTAAATCCTTTCTGTTCTCTCAGATTGGTTCTTGAATTGCTAAACATCAAAATCTGAATTATACAGAGGCTATGCAGCACTGTGGGTAAGTACTTTGGCCTCTCATGTCAAATTATGTTGTTAATTAGTTAATGTTTGTAAAGCACTTTGAAGATGAAAAGCCTTATATAAGTTCTAAATGTTATTATCTCTAGAGACCTAGGTTCAATTCAAAGGTGCTTAATTACATATGCCATAAATTAGACTTAATGAGCTGTGGAATCGTACATTTTATGTGATGCATGCAAGTTTCTGTTAGATCTGCATCTACTGATCTGCTGCAGTACTTCTTTAGTGATTCAGTTAAGATAATTACACAAAACCAGAGCAGATAATTTATTAAAAAATTGAGTTGCATTTCAGTACTATTCAGGACTTGCTGAAACAAATTACCAGGAGCTTTGTTCTGCTGTATCTAGGGATTTTCCAGTAACCAACTTCAAATTGCTGAAGTTAGTAGTTGGGGGGGGGGGGGGTTAACTGTGGTATAGACATAATGCTAATTTATACTTCTGTATTTTGGCTTAGCAAGAGGGTGCTGAGAGGCATTGATGTGACTGCTATCTTTCCAGTAATGCCCTGAAATGTCCTGTCAGGGGGCCCTCCATGGGTTATGTTCACAAGCATAAGAAGAGTTCCTATCTCTAGAGATACTATCATGTAATTTACAACAAGCCACTACAAGTGGGTAATGTGCAAAAAGAGGAAGTCACAGTTATAGGAAAATGTGGTTTCATTGGCTTTGCAAAGCTGAGAGTTTCCATGTTATGTAACTTACATATTTTGTGGCCAGAAGGCTATAGACTTTGTCCCACTCCAGCTCCGACACCAGGGCAGCTGTCCAGCAGTGAGCTCAGGCAGCTTCTCCTGGATCTCCCCCAACCAGCAGAGATCAGAGACACAAAAAACAGAAGGATCATCCTCCTGGTTTAAAGTGGCTCCCATGTGTTCCTGCAACAGAATATATCCATTTTACTTTGGGCTTTTCACAGACACATGGAAAGAGGTAAGATTTATCCTGCTTATAAATATGTTAGGAGTGATTGTGTTCATTAGTACAACCTAAGTAGATTGGAAAAACTAATTAATAGCAATTTACTATAAGTGTCTCTAACAAACTTACTTGAAAGTATTTATCCTGAAGTGAAAGTCATTTGATTTGGTTAATGTTTATTGTAAGCATATGCAGACTATCTTCCAAGGGAAAATGTATTTTTGAGTACTCCAGACAAGTGAAACTAGGGAGCCCGCAGTCTGGAGAAAGCATCTGTAACCGCAGCCAAAAGGGGAACAAGATTTTTGACATTCTCTCAAGGCATGTGTTTGAAGCATGGGTTCCCATCACTTTCAGAGTCACTTGCAGGCCTCTTTCTTTATATAGATTTAGACAAGTCAATGTGGGCCTAGATTCAGTGTGATAAATGTCTTTGTGATTTCTGTCTCGTCCATTTTCTCCTGTGTTATTTTATTGCTTATGTTGAACAGGAATATGTTCTCAAGAAACTTTTCTGTATTTCTAAGAAATGGATTTATTCTTATACCTTAATTACTGGGGTGCATCTTCTTTAAGTGCAAGTTATAGTTTTGTTGAATATTTTTCATATGATCTAATAAATAGGAACTTCACACGAATGCAGATTTGAGTTCCAGGATGTGGTTAAACGTTTTAATAGTATAGCAAACTTATCAACAAACCTTTCCTTCCCCACCCTCCCCCCTTCCTTTTTTTACAATGGACAGATTTTTATCCAAACTAGCATGTGACGGGGATTTTTACAAGCAGGTTTAGGAACTTGTCAAATATTTGGAAATTTAAGTCTAAAAACAAAACAAAAAACCCCACAACTCAAAACCTTAGCATTTTACATATTATGTGTAAACAGGGTAACATTTTCACTTACAGAAGTACCTACAGGATTCTATTCTCTGACCTAGCTATCACTATTTAACTAGAAGTCACCAGTCTGATTCCTTTTTATTTATACTCCAAGACTGGATCCTCACCACCTCTGACTTTCTCTCTCTGCAAGCAGAATTATCAAAGGTCAGCTACAGAGTGGAAAGTGTGGCAGTAAATTGTCAGGTAAGCCCAGATTTTGTATTGATGTGTCTTTATATCAGAGTGGATGAAGAGCATCCATCCCTCCTGACAGAATATAGTGCAGATAGATGTGAAACATCATAAACCTGTTGATGCCTGTTATTTCAATGGACCTGATTTTTTTCAGTGTATTTTGTTTCAGCAGACCTGAAAACTTTACTAATGGTCTCTTGTATGATTCTTGAGTTCCTTTCTCTCTACAGTCGAGACGTGTTGCAGAAAGGAAGAAAATCACATACAAAATGTGGGAGGAAAAGCCTGGCTGGTTTATTGAACTGTTCATCTTAGCAGAAGACGGTGAGAAGCACAAAGACCCTTCAAAATTACAAGAATCATTGTTGTGATATGTTCTATGTGTTAAATACATGCAAAGCTTTTAAAAATCATATTAATTAATTTCTGTTGTTCAATATTACTATAATACTTAGTATCATGCTGGGAGGAACACTTAAATTCAAAAACACTGAGAATTAGATTTACAGATAATCAAATCAAGGAGTAGCATTATGACACCAAATATTTTAGTTTCTTGCATAGACCTAAATATTACTACAGCAAGAAGCTCTGTCTGTGTTTGAAAAAGAGCATATCACAATTAAACTCTTAGTTCAGTAAAACATTTCTATTCTGAATGATACTTAAGCTTTAGACATGTCTGCAAGTCCATTGTATTAGATGTCTGAGGTTAATGAGGTTAACAACAGGATGAAGTGTTATCCTGAACCTTACTTTGATTTGCCAGTATGTAACAAAATATGTGCATCTCAACACTTCTATTTTTAAGTTTCCTCAGGAAATAGGCAATGAAATTATTCAATAAGTATTCTTCAGGAAATCTGCTTTATTATAACTAAATCTTTACAGTCAAACATAAACTTAGTTCTGCACCAGGCGTTGATCGAAATTTTAACTTAAGTAGGAACACAGTGCATGACTATATACATCTTGCAAGACAGATTTATTAATTAAGTTGGTCAAGTCACACTGTTGCCTGAAAAAGGAGATCAGAAAGCTTTTAGACTTAAAAATGAACAACTCCACAAGGCTGGAGTTTGTCATGGAAACATCATCACACCAACTAATTAGTATTATTTGTTCACCCCATTAGAGTAATTATTAGCAATTGTTATTATTGGGGCATATGTCCAGCACTTAAGCAGTGCATATTGCTGGGAAGAGCTGGATCATTCATCAGAGAAATGGAGAAATTGAGTTGAAAATGTCAAATCAGGCAGGCAGATGGAATTATCTCAGGTGGCATTTGCTCTTAAACAAACATATTTTTTTCTCACACTTCCTCATACAGACAAACAGGGAAGCAAGTTAACACTATCTCCTGGTTTCAGAAGAAAAAAATCAGAAATACTATAACCACTAAAAGACATCTTGAATAAAGAAACACTTTGGTGGACCCAATCCTCAGGAGTCTGTTCAGATTCTCTGATGCTGAAAGGTACCTTTGACTCAGTAAGGCACGTTCCCATGAGTTCTGAGCCCTGGCCCGGGCAGAAATAAGCTTTCAGTTAACAATGAGCAGAGTATATCCACAGATAATCACTGTGTGTATTCTTCTTCTAGTAGAAAAAATAAAGATATATACAGAAAATCCATCACAATTGTTATTTCAGAAACCCCAAGTCCTGCAGAATTGTTTTGGATTAAGAGGGAGGAAAAGGAGTGGACTCGCTTCAATATCAGAGAGATTGTTTTCTCGCCTTCCATTAATATGGTCATAATTAATGAGGAAAATGATTCTTAAATTGTTCTTAAAAATCATTCATGTCAGCTGTATATTTCCATTTGTTATTTCTCTTGCATTGATAATGTGACTCATACTAGTGTGATTTAAGAGTCAGAATTAAAAAATACAGAAAACCTGCAATTGTTTTATCTAGATTTCTGGGAGGAACCTGAAGTCCATTAAAACTTTATTCAGAATTATGGAAAACTATGAAAAAATACTCCTTCATTTTTACATTAATTTTCTTTGGCTTTATAATATCCCTTAAAAAAATTGGATATTACACCCATCTGCATGCGCTTAAGCTCATTCTGCTAAAATGTGCTGCTTGAGCTCATGACGAAAGCTACAATTGTTTGCCTGCACAATACAAAAGGAAATAAAATGAAGGGTTCAGAATGGACTGCTGCAAATCAAGACTTCAGAATCTCAGTTAAACTGCTTTTTGTTCAGTATCTTTTATTACAAGAAGAGACACTTATCACAGATATTTGGGATAGTTGGCAGCAAAACCATAACACTGAATGTTCAGATGATGATGAAGCAGCATTATTGTCTTTCAGTGCTACTAAAGTGGAAGTTTCATTTACATCATTTTTTTTAAAAATGCGGGTGTTTGGGTCTTTTTCAACAAAGATCTCGAACAGATAAGTTAAGCCTATTAGCCTAAATGTGACACTTAATATGCTGATGTTTAGAACGTTCTTAAAGCCACGAGCTCTTGGCTAGGCATTTTGACTCATTAAAGGAGAAATAAATGTCAAAGTTAAGAAGGTAAAATTGTAATACAAAATCTATTAATGTAATAAAGAATACTGAAGATATTGCCTCTGTTATTTGTTACTAAAGGGACTGATACACATTTCTGTAATGAATAAAAATGTTATCTATAAGAAAATATTCTGTTCCTTTTCTTACACTGAAGGAACTTTATATAAAATAGATAGAAAAATGCTCCTTTATTGTTCCAATTCTAAGATCAGCGTCCAGTGAATAGTAATTCTTGTAATCCTATGATCTGACATCGTATGTCCAAGCAACTTGTGGGAAATAATGGAAAGAGCTCTTTAAAGGCTACAGAGAGGTGACAGCCTGGAAGAAGCTAATTAAAGTATGTTCTAAAAATTGTATTTCTTAGGGGCTTTCAATAAAAAACAAGCTCAATTTAAAATCAAATAGACAAAGAGGGTGCTGTGTCATTGCAGTAGCAGTAGTCCTAGTGTAGATTGTATATTGCTTAAGTGATTCAGATATTTTGATCTGGTGTGGCAAATGAAAACATTGTTTTAGTCATTTTTAGCATCTGGATTTGCATTTATATATTATATCTGTTATATTAATTATATCTATTTTTGCAGGTATAGACAGCCATACCCTAGTCTTGTGGCACCCATGAATAAATCAAGTGAGCCTGTGCAGCTGTGTTTTGATCAGCATAAAGGTTTCTTGGCACCCAAGAATTGAAATCACCTTTGGGGTATGACAAGTGCATCTAAGTACCTAGCAAGTAAAAATCAAGGGTTTCAATAAGGAAGAAGAAAGAACACCTACCACAAAAAATTAAAAGTAAGATAACCTTTAATAATCGCAACAATGCAAACCCCATTCTATGTGTAGCTCTCAGTTGGCATTTAGCCATCCATCATTCGCTCGCTCATAAAGCTGATTTGTACTCTTCCCTCCTCTCCCCTTTTCCGGGATCTGTTGGCCTCTTTTCACCTTTGCTTTCCCATAGACACATACAGCTGGGACCCAAACACTTTTATCTTTTCCTCTTAAACTCTGGAGGAAAGGGAAGGGAGTTTTAACCTCCTCTTCAATTAGAAATTCCTTATTTACAGACTCAGACTTCTCATTGTAGCTTAGCATTGACAAATATATGTGGGATCTGTGTTAGTCCCAAAGATAAGAAGTATTAAGGAAACTACCCAGTTTGACCATTCAGGAGACCCTCTGGCAGCCACGCTCCCGAGGCCAGAGACTTTCACTGCTGGGACAGAAGCCCCTTCACAGCAGAAGCTCCCATGGATCTACAGGTCCCTGCTCAGCTCCCATATCCCCCACTCTCACACAGTCAGACAAGGTTTTCTTACCTGTTCTAGCCCTGTTTTCCCATTGCAGTATCAGACATCTAGCTCCATAAAACCACTTATTCACGGTGCTTTAACACAGAAACAGCACGAGTTGGTGCCTCCGAGGAGGACCCTCATTCAAGGAAACCCTGAGCTTTTATACCTTTTCTACCCTCAGAGTCTCCTCATGCACAGGTCTCGCTCTTCCTCCCGAGTCTTTGCCTCCTGCCTTCTCTCTCCCTGTCCATCCACTCTGGGACCCGTCACCCTTCTTCATCTCCTTTGTCGTCCAAAAGGTCGGCAATTCCCATCTCTTGTTGTGTCTCTTAGTGTCCATTCACCTGGCTGGCATCACCCTCTTTTATCCCAAAGGCTGGCAGTTCATGGTTTGGGGCTCTCACCCAGAGCTCAATCTGCATTTCACTCTGCATCCCAATCTGCAGTTTGCAAGCTGAGCTACCTGGAGAAGAAATATTTCTCAACTGTAGTTTGACTGGATTTAGTGAATTCTGTGACTAATCAAACTCTTTGTGGAGAATACAAAATGATTTCTCACCTTTAAATGTTGTAACACCCAAATTGTTGAGAGCACAAAAATTTATTTTCAAAAATCCTGTTTGAGTGTTCCCAAGGTATTAGCACCTAGCAGATGAGTTAAAGCACCAACTTCCTGATTCCCAAGTATAATTGTATATGTTAATTAAGCTTCTGAGGAAACACAAAAAGTACTGAGTTCTAAATTATGTGTCTATCAACTCAAATTTTCATCTGAGTGTTTAGGAATATAAGGTTGTTCTTAGAAACATCTAAAGGCTGTAAGCCACCAAGGACTTTTGAACATGATACTTATGATCTTTGTCAGTACAGATATTTCTTGAGCTTTCTGGTGCAATCTGTTATCCCAGGGCCTTTTTTTTGAGTAGGCTAAGAATGGAGATTTACCAAAATATTTGATGAAGTGTTATATAGAGTGTATTCCAAGTATTTGTTTGCTACATTATGCACCTCTTTTAACCAAATGTTATTTGTTGTTATGGAAATCCCTTCTAATGATAGGTCTTCGACACTTGACAACATTAGCCAACCAACAAAGTTTGGAGCTTTCAAGTAATTATCAGTATTTCTGTTTCAATACTTCAAACAGCATCTTTCTCACTGTCCAAAACCAGAGATGGCACAGGCCTGACTTTCTTATCACTAAGGATGATTTATATCACACCAGCAGTAAAAAGGGACCTGTAAAAAGTGAAGATGTAATTAGAAGTCCTTTCATATGCTGTCACACTATCGGAGTAGCGGAGAGGAATCTTAAACCTGTATCCTTATCCGTTCTGTTTCTTTGGTGGGAAGTGCTTCAGCTAGGACCGGTGTGGATTGGGAACTGGGAATGCTTCCTCTCCTATTCCTGAACTGCTGAAGAACAGGTACACCAACACACTCGGCACAAGCGTGTTTCTTCACATTTACCTTAGGTTAGCACTTTCTTTTATTTAACTCTCTATGACTATACCTGATCATTCCTTCATCCCATTTTCACTTAAACTTTTGCCCTCTACACAGGCTAAGCATCCTATCAGATATCTCCCAAGGGACCTTCTTTTTCCCCCACTCCCCCTTCTTCCACTCTTTCTCCAATTTAGGTGCTTTATGCCATTCCTGCTAATTTACCTGATTACATGGAAGGGGCTGTAGATATTTTCATAATTGCTGTTTTACCTAAAACATTGATTTGATTCTTTAGCTCCTGTAAGTTTTCAGGTCATCACACCTCACTGGAAGTTTTCTCGGTTTAACGAGCAACTTTGAAACCATAGAAAGTACCAGACCATAGGGATCATTGTACATTCTTGTATTTGAAAGCCACTCCATAGCATCCACAAGAGGATTCTTGGGACCTACCTAGTTAAACAATGTCCAGTGTTATCTCTCCAGGCAAGTAAGATTCTGGCAATCATTGTAGTCCTGTTTCATTCATTCTTAGTCTTCTTGACACCATGACATTAATTCTCCCAAGTTCCTTTGGCAGATGTAAGAAGTTCTTTCTCTTTTTTTTTTTTTTTTTTAATATGATTGATAATATGGAATATTTCTTTTAACGTTTTACTGCCATTCCGGGGCTAGGTGATCGTTTCTGTGTTTGGATATTAATCTCCACTATGCAGCAGCACATCTTTAAATTTCCTGCTCATTATGGAGCTCATTTTTAAAATGCTGCTGCTTAATTTATGAGTGTCCCTGAAGTTCCGCCTAGCATTGGCCCTAGAAAACACAATGTCATTCTCCCAACACTCCCAGCATCAAAGGCTACATAAAGCACACTGCTTTATACAGAAACTCCTAGTTTAACACAAGGGCTGGCAGCTCTTGGACAAAATTTGACTATATAGATTCATATGATGTATGAGAAAGAAACACATCCTGAAAATGGTGCAAATAATGCAGGTTCTCTGATTCAATGAAGAAAATGACCCAACTGAAATCCAGTAGTAAAATATGTCATCATTTTCTTCACTT
>VXBA01002086.1:2111320-2128678 GCA_013399895.1 Serilophus lunatus | reverse complement strand
AAAAAAAAGAAAAAAAAAAAAGGTTATCTTAGGAGACACAAATATATAAAACCAAAAAGACCTCCCAGACTGACTTGAAATATGTTCAAATTACACATCTACTCCCTGCTCCCTAGAACCCAGTAAATATTTCTTTGGCCCTCCAAAGCATTTTAGTCTGAACCCAGGAAACCTCAGAGTGACCTTGAAAATAAGATTCCTCAGTTTTCCAAGTAAATGTCTCGGCCACACTACTGGAGGACTTGCACTTTTCTGATTGAACATATAAAACTTGTCTCTTTTGGCAAATGGGGCAGATTATACTGCAGGGAGCTGGTTGTTTTCCCAATAAACTGACCATAGGCACTTTCAAATTCTCTTTCTCAGCTTTTGCACCTCAGTACAATACCAGTGGCAAGGTTAAAATATCTATAAAATATCTATTTGGGGCTATTAGGGATAGGGTTAAGCCCATGAAAAGCATTAGAGCCTATCTTAGTGGAAATACACTGACCTACCTTGCTACCAGAGCATATCTCTAAGAGATTTTGTTCTCTGTTCTCAGATTGTACTGGATGGTTTAACTGCATTTGATGCTGTAGTGTCCTTCCAGCTTACATTGAATTCCATTTGAGATTTTAGATTATTTGGAATTGATTAGCTTTATCAGGTTTTTTTTCTTCTGATGTTTTTCTCCTGCCAGCTGCATTTACTATTCTTTCACCCAAATCTCACTTCACAGTAGGTGCAATGAAAATACTCTTTTGAAACAGACTTTGACATCATCTTTTGACAACATCTGACTCATATTCAGGTATAAATTCCCCAAATCTGGTTATGAGTTCTCTGTAGAAAAGAGTAAGTGAGTGTTCCTCTTCTGATGACTGGTTGATGTCTATCATGTGATGCTGAAAATCACTGTGATCTCAGCCTTCCTTTTAATATCATAGCTTTCAGGACCTCAGGCATAACTGCCTTTTACCAACAGTTTTGTTTAAAACAGACTAAAATAATAAAGATGGACACTTTGATTGGCATCTACCATATTAATTGAATTAAACCTGGGCTTTAATTCTAACAACAAATAAAGTGCAGTATTGGGTGTTAAATAACACAAGGTGATGCTCTTTCAAAATGAGCCTTTCCATTTTTACTTCAGCTTAAATTTCTCACTTGAGGCTAACCATAAATGTTGAGATGCTGTCAGCTTAGTGTTTTATGGAGGCTTCTGGTCCAGGGCACCAGTGCAGACATCCAGCTGCCCAAGGTGTGGCCCTTGTACCCTCTCCATGTACTGCTGACTCCTGTGTATGCTCAGGGTTTCATTAGGTTGCAAGTTGTAGCCACGTGGTGCAGATTTAAGAGCTCCATGGGGCTCAGGTAATATCCATACATCTGAGAAGGACAATACTGCTCTCCACAGAGAATGAACCTTTGAACTTTGTTGGGGTTTTGATATGACGTTAAGCCTCAGATTTATAAAATCAAACCAGAACAAAACAAAAGCATATTTGCTTTCATTCTGTGCTCTGATTTTGCACTAAATTGTCAGCAAAGCAGACCTTTTACCTATAAACAGATGGCACAAAATTCTGCGGGAATTTTCCCACATTTGATGAACACACGTCAAGTCCATTTACATGAGCATGGAAAATATTAAAATGACTACCAGGTCTGAATGGTGTAAGACACCTGGAGCACATTGCTGCCAGCAAGCTTCTGAGGCGGGGATATTCTGGCACACAGTCACAGTTCTGGGGACTGGGCCATTTTTGATTCAGGTTATTGCATCTTTTGACACCTAAAGACATGTTCACCTCTGACCCAGAAACATCTGCAATGTCAAACTATAAAAACAGGAATGGAAATGTAGCCTTTTTTCCCCCTTACTGTTATTTTTATTTTCTATTGAAAACGGTTTTAAAAGGCCTATGAAATGTAAAATTGCTTTTTTGCCATAGTTGCAAAACTCATTTCAGTTTTTATCTGAGATGCACTTGTAGCAAATTTCCAGGGTTGAAAAGCTAGTACAATAACCCCACTCTGAGAATCAGAGTCTGAAGCCCTGACCACAGCCCAGCCTGTATCTCTGGGTGCTTAAGGCAAATGAGGGTACTGTCACAATGACCAGCCTTGGCCACACTCCCAACATTCCCCCCAACTTTTCCCCAACAGTTTGTATTGCTTGCAAAGTTCTTCCATATTCTGACTTTCCTTACTAAAGTAGCTCTGGCTGATTTTAACTCACCAAGCCTTAACTTGGTGTGTTAGGCAAAATTAATAAGTATCTGGGCCATTACTGTTACTTCTCTGACGTGGCCTGTCATGGGAATACCAGCCCAACTGGTGACTGCACCAGTGACTGTAGTTTCTTATACTGTATAATAATACCAATTGAAGTCTTCCTTTCACCTTTCTTGTCGCGCCTGCAATTTATATGCACAGATTTTATTTATTTTTACTTAATTTTGCCTAGTAAATTTTAGCTGAAAAAACTGAGCTGAAACCTTTCTGTGTGTTAGTGTTCCCTCCTCTAGAATGAATTTGTATGGTTTGTAATAAAATGTGACTATAATTGGATGAATGTTACTATAGAAATCCCTAGAATTATTGTAGTCAGTTTTTTTGTTTCATTTAACATGAGAGGCAATATATAGGGCAGAGAAATACACATTGTTGATAGATAGGTTATTGCTGTGTTAAGTTTGCCAAAATTAACACATTTCCCACTGGAAGAAAAAAAAAAAAGAACAAAGCAGCCATCCAACCCAAAAACTTTGGAAAAGTTTCTCTTTTCTGAGTACAGGCATTTTATGTTAGAGCCTTAGAGCTGATTCTGCCTCTCCCAAGTTATAAACCCTTATGGATGTACCATAAAGATGTCCACCTAATGCAGAGAAAAGCAGATTAATTGATCACAGTAATATATTCTTATCCACTGAATAAGAGCATTCCACACATTGTTTCTTGTTTTGTTTCTGGCTTGTAAATCTTCATTGTAGAATACAAATTAAAATGACCCAAATATGTATTATTTATGAATAGGACTCTCAGATATTATGCTTTAGATTGATTGTGTTAGACAGGATATAACAGAAGCACAATAAGTCAATGAAAAATAAAAAGCAGCAAAAATCTTCCATGCTAAAAAATGTAGTTCTACTGACACCTCTTATATAAAGGACATTTCCAACACATTGACATTTATATTTATCATGGCTGTGCATGTGATTTACAGGTGTCTAAGGTACTGAATGTCAGGAATATCCATGCACATACACATCCCTTTGAATGATGGCAAGTCATAGACTGCTGCATTTCCCCTTATACAGCAGGCTTTTCCTCCCCTTTTTATTTTTCTTCTCTAGCTTCGGGGACACAGAGGAAGCAGTAGATCAATAGGGTGTCTTGACTGAAGTTGCCTGCAGCACTTCCATTTCTCAGACTGGACACTGATGCTAACTATCAATAGCAATAAGAGGCTGTCTCAGACAGAATTAAGGCTCCTTCTGCATGGTTGTCTGGTGCTTACTGATAAACATCTTATGCACAGGATTGCAACAAATAAACCATTTCAAGTGTGCAAACTAACTACTGTCATTCTTCCCATTGATACTTGCTGTGAGCTGACGGGACTGATAGTTATTTTCATACAGCTGATAACATGTTAGATAAGGGTACAGATGGATAATAGCACAAAGGTATAATGCTATAAAGCGTAGAAACATCATTGATGAAATTCTCTCTGCTCCTGTAGGAACCCTGAGACAACAAAAGACGAAAATATTGACTTATGTTCAAGCTACTTAAGAGAAGCTACAGCTAAATTTAACTGTTTGTTAACCTCTGATTTTTAGGTAATGTTAAAGATATCCTGCCAAGCTATTATATCCAGAAGTTATTCAATTTTACCACTACCGGATTTGCAAGTTTATTCTGTAAATAAAAGTCAACAGGGGGTGGATGCAGCTACGATATAGAAGGGGAGGTGTTGGGCAGCATCATAGTCACTTGTCATTTGGCCTGAGCTATACACCACACCAGCAGTTGCTAATTTTGGAATAACTGAGACACTTTAGCCTCCCTCCCTGCAAACAATCAATTGCTCTACTGATCTATAGCTCTGTAGTGCATTCTTGGTTTTCAGCAAGGATGAAGAATCATGTTCTCACTCACCCACATGAAATCACCATTAAAATAACCTGGCCCAGATCTTCTTGGTGGTAAGTCCCATGTTGTAACTCTGCTTAAGGCAGATATCCAGTGGAGTTATGCCAATTTGCATCAAATGAAGAGCTCACATGCTAATTGGGGTTTATTTTTCTTTTAATTTTGCTTTAACTGACTAAGGCAGGGGAAATAGTTCAGATGCTCTGTTGTAAAATCAACAGAGCCTTATTTCATATCCTCTCTCTGTGGAACTCTAACCATTTACAGGAGCAAACAATTTGGCTCTGAGATATCTCCAGCTTTATATGAAGTGGGTTTTTCAGAATAGGAGGCTCATTTTCAGATGGAAATTTCAGTGATACATTTTGAGTTTCAGACTATCCCAAACAACATTAAATAACATTGTTTTCTTTCATAAGAATTTTTTGTATTAAACTTTGCAAAAGCTGATGTGTTTTATAGGATGAGGCTATTCTGAAGATAGTTCTGTTGTTGCTGTATGTTTAAATTAGGATAGTTGATAAGAAAATAAACCAGAGCTTCCAAGACTTTAGGGATACCAGTTATGAATAGCCCTACTAAAAATATTTGCATAAGAAGATTCCTGAATATATGTCTATGAATACATGTATTGACTTTGAGAGTAGTGAAATAAAATGCTAACTGGAATTTAATGTAGGAGGAGAAGAAAGTACCAAAATGGACAACACTACAACTTGTAGAATAATCACTTACTGATAGATACTTTCTATCTCTGTATCATATGCTGCAGTCAGATTTGCCCACCACACAAGAGCAATTTGGGGCTGGAATAGTTAATGTGTGTATACTGCTCAAAATCACTGCTGTTATTAATTGTCCTCCAATATAGAACATGTACATTTTATATTAATACACTGACTAGAGAGACAGAGCATGCACTTTCTAGCTAGGGAAGCCGGAATTTCAGAAATAGCTTGGCTCTTCACTTTGATTACTTTCTGGCTGGAGAGCTGGAGTCAAGCTAATTCATTTTGTAAACATTACTGGTCATTCATGTACAGTACATTGCACGAACTAGTACCGGACAGTCAGACGGTTACAAGTTCAAAAGTCCAGATGAAAATTGCTGTTTCACTGCACAGAGTATAATCTGAGCATAAAGCAAGAAGGATCATATATGTAGTCAGTCAAAATTCCCACCCCTTAAAAGTGGAAGATTTCCTTAAGAAAGGTGAAAGGACAAGGGTCCTCACTATTTGCTGATGAGCAGTCTACCCCTTGCACCCTAACAGTCAGCTTTCAACAAATATTTATACAGCTCAGGGATACAGATATAACTGCAACATTTCAGCACAAATATTAGGCCACAACCTCAGCTAGTCTAAATTGGCCTCAGTGGCATTACAGTGATTTACAATAGTGGAGCTTCTTCCTCCTGTTATTATTTTCCTCAGTGCCTCTGACACAGTATGCTTTACATGCTTCCTTCAGTTCAAGACTGGATTAAAGTTAAAAAAAAAAAAAAAATCAAACAAAGCTCTTCATCCTACTCCCAAATATTAAGAGAAGCTCAACAAAAAAGGAAGATGTGTTAGAAAGGTGACCATGAGTTTTCTACAGCACAGCAGCAGCACTCAGCTGAATTAGGGTGCTAAGGCAAAAAGTTTTTCAAAAAAAGAGTAACTGACTCTTTTGTTAAAAAAAAATACATATATATATATACGCACATAAACATAAAATCTCGTTTTACTGCTCCCACTGAAGAACTCCATTGTGTGTGTTAGTTTAACAGCAGTTATGCAGAGATATAAATGCACAGTTGTGTATTATAATATTTCTTTCTCAATGTCACTAAGCCAGAATTCTTAAAAAATATATGAAGTCTTAATTTTTCCCCCAGTTTTTCAAAACAGGAAACGTTAGTAAAGCAATATTTTTTTTCCAATGTGACTTGAAGCTGGAGACAGAGAAATGGATTATATTACATATTTTCTACACAAACATAGGGATTAATTTAAATGATTCCCCTAAATCAAAATAACTAGACTTTTTGGCAGGCTTTGAAGTTTAATGAATGTTTATTCTTGCCAGCAAGTGTAGATTTTGGGACACCCTGCAGGACCACTAAAACAAGATGATCTAAAGCTATTTATATAAAATAAGCCAAAGGCAAGATGTTTGTATTAAAGTTATGAAGAAAATGCAAGTATTTAAAAGTAGCTAATATTTTGTTTTACAAATTCTAAGTTAAAGATGCAGAGTTGTTCCCACTGTGCCATCAATGTCTATAGCTTAGGGTTTATATATTAACTACAGTTTTGATGATTCCAAAAGTAGACTTGCTATAGAAGTCATCTTTTCTGTGGCTTGTATGCTCTCCTCTGTCTGGTTTCCACTCTTTTAGGGACACAGAAAAGGTAACTTTGCTCCTATCTTTCAGAGTACATTTGGAATTCCTTTCAAATGTCTCTTATCAAAGATGACAACAAGTACTTATTACTTACCGACATTTCGATGTGGGTTTTCTGTAGAAGAAAATTAAATCAGGTCATGAGATGTAATAAACCAGATATAGGATTTCCAAATACATCTTTTTTTTTTTTTCATGGTTAATACTTTTTTACATGCAACATTGAAATGCTGCTTAAATGTAAAATCTGGTTTGCTTCTGATGACTGTGATTGATTAAAACAGTAGGTAATGTTCTTGGAGATACTTAGCTCCTGATAATTCAGCCGTACAGACATTATTCATTTTCTAAAATTTTTTTCTGGAGGGCTATTTTAACATGTACAAAAAAAATCCTTGAAACCTAGATAATTTTTTATATCTAAAATTCACAGCATGTCTTGCTGTTAAATTGCCACCTTAGAGGCCTTTTTTAAATTTCGTTGAAAATGCATATTAAATCAAAGTGATAGACACATGTAATGTAAAATGTCTGTCAACAATTAGAATCCCATTTGGAAGTTTGTAAAGCATAACAATTTAAAATGAATTTCAATTGAGAAGGAAAGTTTTTAGATTGAGAAGGAAAGTTTGAGCCTGCAGTATTACAATTTTGTTCAGAGCAAATCCAGGTTTTTTCACCCTTTTCTGACTGAAAGAGAAATAAGAGACAGAGCTTCTAATGTAATTAGTTCACTATCATGTGTCAGTCAAGCAATTTCATTCTTTCGACAATAAAGTCCAAATTACATTGATTATTTTAAATTATATAATAAAACATCATGTATGCAAATAATATAGCTCCATGTAAAATCATGTTGCTTTATTATGAACTCACAGAATAGCCCAGGCCAGAAAAGACCTCAAAAGATCCTATCATCCAACCTTTCATTTTCAAGGAACATAGAACACGTTGCAGTTAAGCCAGTGGATAAATTTGCGCTCTTATATTGAAAAGAGCAACTGGTTTTATTTGGATAGACTAAATGCATATCCAGTAACATCCACATGGTTTGAAAAAAATCCTTTATGGGAAGCTTTTTATCCTTTGTATTCTTCTAAGGTTTTACAAGCTTTACACACAAACCTGCTGGATATCCTGAAACCATGGGATCCACAGGCAAACAGGACTGGTGGCGCACTGAGGCCAAGTGCCTCCAAGGCAGTTGTGGCCCTTGGCTGTGTGGCCATACTACTGTGGACTAGGATTGTCAATTAAAAAGGTATAAAATTTTGGATGACTCCTGGATTTTCCAAAAAATCTTTGGTCTAGCAAAATCTGAGGCTACAGTAAGGTTTATGCATAATATTTCTTCAATACAAGGTAAACATCTACAATACGATTTGCCATAAAATGAAAGTATTTTTGACTAAGTTCTAATTTTGTAGATCTTTTAAAAATTTTATTACATACACATTTCCAAGTAGTATTCCACAATGTCAGCTATCCACACTGAAATTAATATTATCCTGTAAATATATGCCAAATCTTCAAGAACAGAATGCTGTATTGTTTGTAGTGATGAATACAGAACTCCCTTAAGCAGATACACTTCTACGGCTGATATACTTGTGTGTAATTCCTCCAGATTAAATTCTGGCTGTTTCTAGACATTTCAGTTATCAGTTTTGTTGATTTTATGAGAATGACAGTAAGGAAGCAGAAAATTACAGAATACAAATAATCTACAGTTAATTTCTGAAAGGAGAGTCAGTCCCATGAAGACTTTACATGATGTACTACGGGTTACAATTATAGTAAAACAAGATAGTACTATATCAGACTTTACATAATGTGCTACTAGTTACAATTATAATAAAACAAGACAGTGTTATACCACAAAAAAAAAAAAAATCCAAAACAAACAGAAAAAACCCCAACAAAAACAAAGCAAATTACCAGTAACTGTTTTTGTCTTTGGTTATTTAGTATTTTTCTTGTCTTTGAGTAATCTCCTCGAAGAGCCAAGATTACCAGTGATTAGCAGATTTGAACAGGTGGTTTAAGGAGATGTACTCCTAAAATGTCATAGTTGTTTTGCTTCGAGAAGCACTGAGTGTTTTCCCAGTCACCAGCAAGCAATTCCTGCAGGCTTCCCTGAACGTGGCAACCAGCACCCGTTAGAGGATTTTGTTGCTCTAGGCAAAACATTAAACGCAGGCCTCTCACAAGGCACAGTCGCTTGCACAGGAACGTGTTACTGAACATTCTGCAGCTCTGGGCAGCTGTGGGCTCGTGGGGTCAGCGGTGGCAATTCTGGCCCGAAATGTAGATGTGCCTATCTCTCCCCCCATCAGACTCAGTCCATCTCGCTTTTACCTTTACACCGAGTTTTTCTAATTGCTTCTGCTCGGTGTGTGACTCATCACTGGGCACAGGCAGGTCTTGTCCCACTTTAGAGCAATCTATCAATAGTGGGCCAATGGAGCAGCAGGTCTGGTAGCCCTTTGAGAGCAATGCTACCTGAAATTGAATTTAGTTAGTTGAAAATTTTAGGAGTGAAGTAATGAGAAGGTGAATGATCCTGCTTGAACGGAGTGAGTGTGGCAATATTATCGTGTTGTGAGATATGTACAGTGTTGAAGATGACTGTACTGAAGTTGGAGGAAGGAATGAGCCATATTTATCCTTTCCTTAATTCCACTTAATTCAGTACAATTCCATTTGGCTCTGTGTCTTCATTAAACTGTTATCCTTGTGTATTAGAGCGTTGCTTTTGTGCCACATGAAAATGGAAGCTGCTTCGATAGTAGAAGAAGCCAGGTTGAGTAAACTTGAGAGACAGACAAGTGACTTCAAGCCAAAAATGTATGGAAGTACAAAGGTATGCAGTTGCCGGCTAAACACGTTAACAAGAGAGTTCTTACTAAGAGGTATGGGATTTCATGCTAACCATTGTCACTGGTGCCTTCTCTAAATCTTTTCTCTACGTAACAGTTGTTTATGCTGGTCTGAAGTTAGTAATGGGCCTGATCTGGCACACTCACACAAATACAGCTCCTCTCAGAAATCAGTTTGTATAGACTGGGGGCTTAGATGCATATTTTATTTGCAAACAGCTGGAACAGCTTAAGAAGTTACCATAACCATGCGTTGTTGCCCTATGCAGGAAACTTCCATCCCTTGCTGGTGAGAATGTCATGTGAACATTTCTCCTAACGCTCATGTAGTACAGACTGGGAGAGACCCCAGTGCCAGTGTTCCAGCTCAACCGGTGGGACTGTGAAATGCAAGCATGGAACACTGGTCAAAACCAGGTTTGATCATTACAGTTGGCCCCTGCTCCAAATCTGCTCAGGTACAGCTCTAGACTGAAACACTGCTTGTGCTGTGCTGTCAATGCTCTGCTTTCTGCACAAGAATGAATGTCACCAATCATGTTTATGATTGGGCAGTCACATTGCAAACTTCTGAGGACAAGAAAAGTGGCTTTTCATGGTCTCTGAAGTGAGTATATGATGTATCTTTGAGCTTTATAAATGGAAGTAGAATAAGCGCTGGTATTTGACTAAAGTTATTCCTAAATGTACCCTGTTGTGCTATACTCAAGTAAAATTCTCCCTCTTTCGCTTTGCCTGTTGCAGTATGCACATAACTTTGTCTTTGCATGTTAGGATTTTTGCACCAAATGCCTTTAATATTATCTAAAACTTACTCAAGCTTTAAATTCTTATTCAAGCAGTACTTCTAGGGTGTCAGTGACTTAGGAGCAAGCTCAGATGAGCTTAATGATTGTGTACAGTCGAGGGAAGAACCAGCTAGTCTGCAGAAAGCTGCTTACAACATGCACGTAGATGTGTTCTGCAACCTGGACACTCCATTTGAGAGGGAATTTGAAGTTCTGTGAAGAAGGACCAAAACATAGAATACGTAACTCAGGGTGAGATTCAAGAGACCGTTTGTACAGCCAGAATGAAAGCCTAAGCTTACTATATGAAGCATGTGAAGCATGGAAACAATTTTTCTAACCCCAAATCTGGTTTCTGAATTTCTGAGGAAGGGTCTTTTAAGTCTCTTTTGGGGGATTGTTCTTTGAATCCTGTTACTTGAGCTTTTCTTATGTGAGGAAAGGAAACTGTTGAGTCTCATTTTCTAGGTAGTGACTGTGTGATCTTGGGTTTATGAAGCAGTAGTTTTTAAGGCTTTTTCTGGGTCACTGATGTTGTATCTGCTGACAGTTCAGCAGAGCCGGCTGGCAGCTCAGTGCTGAACTCTTTCCTCTCTTTTCTGCTGTGGAATTATTTTAAGAAATCAGAAACTCCTGGAGTTACCTTTGAGGTAGGTAATGGCTATTGTTGCATCCAAATATTATATGATCACTAATGGGAAGAAAAAAACCAAACTGCAAAAATGTGGCTGGGGGATCAAATTGCTCCATGAGGAAATGGTCTCCCCACAGGACCCAGGTAGTGCATCGCAAGTCTGTGAGGGAACATATTTGCAGTCGGAGAGATATGTTGTGCATAGTGCCATTACAGACCAGCTCTCTTAACAGGCTGGCTCAGACAGGGGGCAAAATGTGGATGGGAAGGACTCTGTTTAGCTCAGGCACAGAAAGCAGAACATTATTCATGAGGCATTTACTTTATTGCAACTAGCTGGCTGCCAGGCCAGCTCCTTCTGTTGATGCAGAGAGCATGACAATTTTCACGTTGTAAACACCATGCATTAATCAGGGCACCTCAATATTATGCAAACAAAATGTATGTTCTTACAAATACTTCCACTGTATTCGTATCAAAAATATGTCATGAAAATGAGAGGGGTTGTCAGGTTCATTTCATTAGGCAAGAAATTTGGAACTCTACAGGCAACATTTCCCCTGAGGCTTGGAGCATGTTTATTCTTTAATTGCTATGTATTCTCCAGATTAAAATGAAACCTTAAAATGTAAATAAAAATGCACACTCTGTAAATCTTACTTAACAGTAAAAATCTTTTTCTGCCAACAACAGTTCTTACTTTGTTAGGTGACTACCTTGCAGAAAATTATCTGTAAGTTATATTTCAGACAAAATTGTCATGTGAAATTTTTGCCTCGTATTTGTATTTTGACAGACTACAGAATTTTTGTGTAATTTTGGTTCAAAGGTAAGCAAATCCAAAGGGAATACTTTTTCAAGAACATACATTTTTCCTTAAAAATCCTAGAAAATACATCCCTTGGTTCTACTCCTTCATTTGCTTTTTAATGGTTCCCACCTTCATATTTTATACTATTTTAAATAGTTCTTTGACAAAGAAATGGTTGTTGTGATATTTTATTAAAAATCAGCACTAAGACTCTCATAAATAGACACTTGGATGCACAGCAATTGAGACTGAAGTTTTCCTTCTGCATAAAGGCATTTTTCTTAAAGCAAGATGTTTAGAGGAAATCTTGTCTGATATAGTTAGTTATAGCTCATCATCTGATATCAGATGTGTTTTTTCATGACTCTTCTTTTGACATGTACATATTTCAGTGTCTTTTTTTTTCCCCTTGTCCTATTCAAAGTTATTTCTCTAGTGGGAGACATCACAATATGTCTTTGGAAGATGTCTTTGTAGAACAGAATGGGTTTCAATTTATTTTTTTTTTTTTTTATGGAGGGCTGGAGAAATCCCTGTCACTTCATTTCTAAACTTCTGGTTTTCTGGTGGAGCCACATGGTGGCTTTATATGGCTGTGATACACTAGGATATTAAAAAAACAAAAACCAAACCAAAACAAAAAAACACAACTGGGATGCAAAGGCATGTGGCTTGCAGAGAAAACTTCCCCCGTGGCACCAAATAAAATTCTTGGTTCTCTATAGAGCTAATAGACTCATTCTGTCTATACCTGATGATCACTGTGTAACAAAGGAGTGGGAAAGTTTTTTGACCTAAGCAGCCTACTTGAAATACTTTCTAATTTACTTTTTAATCTAAAAAAAATATGTAGAGTGATACTTTGGGATCACTAATAATGCTGAATTCAAGACATTTTCTCAAGTGTATGCTATTTAATGAAAAAAACTTATTTTTTCAACATGGGAAATAATACATTCTAAAATAAAAAATAGATCAAATAGAGGAAATAATGATAGAATTTAGGGTGTGAGAGTATTTGTAATCACTAGCACTCTAGTCATGTAAAAGTACACGGAAATCTTTTGTAGTGCTGCATGTGTATCTTTCTGTGTGTTGTTTTCCTGCCTTGTGGGATGTATGTACAGAATAGTTGCCTATACAGTGATGTGGGATATTTTCTTCTTCCTTGGTTTTAACTCTTTTGCCGAGCAAGAGAATTTTCCATCCAGCTTGTTTACTTTGTGATTTATGTCTAAATTGACAGAGTCCTTTGGAGGCATTCGTGTTAAATTTGAAACAAACATATTTAATGCTCATGTTGTAATAAAACAGCTAAAAGAGCAGATTAAAAAGATATGCACAGAGGAGTCTGATTGATTGAGGGATTGATTTTACTACTTTTCCCGTANCCCCCCCCTTTGGCTCAACCCGTATTGCTTACGATTCAATTATGCGGCTAAAAGCTCGTGTTTGTGAGCAATGATCAATTATTAGTTGTCAGTAATAATGGAGAAGGATTCAATTCTGATGCCCACTCCTTTTTTGGGGGGGGGTCATTTTTTTCCTTCCCCCTGGAGAATTACCATTNTAAAATTCTTGGTTCTCTATAGAGCTAATAGACTCATTCTGTCTATACCTGATGATCACTGTGTAACAAAGGAGTGGGAAAGTTTTTTGACCTAAGCAGCCTACTTGAAATACTTTCTAATTTACTTTTTAATCTAAAAAAAATATGTAGAGTGATACTTTGGGATCACTAATAATGCTGAATTCAAGACATTTTCTCAAGTGTATGCTATTTAATGAAAAAAACTTATTTTTTCAACATGGGAAATAATACATTCTAAAATAAAAAATAGATCAAATAGAGGAAATAATGATAGAATTTAGGGTGTGAGAGTATTTGTAATCACTAGCACTCTAGTCATGTAAAAGTACACGGAAATCTTTTGTAGTGCTGCATGTGTATCTTTCTGTGTGTTGTTTTCCTGCCTTGTGGGATGTATGTACAGAATAGTTGCCTATACAGTGATGTGGGATATTTTCTTCTTCCTTGGTTTTAACTCTTTTGCCGAGCAAGAGAATTTTCCATCCAGCTTGTTTACTTTGTGATTTATGTCTAAATTGACAGAGTCCTTTGGAGGCATTCGTGTTAAATTTGAAACAAACATATTTAATGCTCATGTTGTAATAAAACAGCTAAAAGAGCAGATTAAAAAGATATGCACAGAGGAGTCTGATTGATTGAGGGATTGATTTTACTACTTTTCCCGTAGGTGGGTAGTGATGGCTGTAAATCTCTTGATAATCATTTCAGAAGCACCTTCATCAATAAACTCAAAAGGGACAGCTAGGTGTAAAAATTTGCCGGCCATCGGGTCAAACAAAAGGCAGCAAATGTGTAAAGAAAGAATTGAATTAAATAGTCCCACCTTGACTGGCTATAGCATTAGTCATTTTTATCTCNAAAAAGAAGAAAAAGAAAAAAGAAACCGAGAAGAAACCAAGAAAGGGCAAACCTGGCAGCATGTCCACAAAAGTAGTCATACCTAAACCCACACGGTCACAGGACTTGCAATGTCCGTAGTGAATAGCGTGATCCAGGCTATTGATAATAAAACAATTCCGGAGAGCTGGTGCTCGCTGCCCCGGGGTAACTGCGCCCCAGGACTGTCTCAAAAGTTTATTATACATCGGAGCATAAAGCCAAGTTCCCAGCTGACTGCAGCATCTGGAAGCCCCTAATTACACACATTTCTAAAATATATGTAACCTGTGTTAGCTGACAAACGGCAAACTTGCGAGGTCAGCTGCAGCGCCGCTTGGAACTCTAATGGAGTGTAGCTTTTTCAGTTAAAATAAAGGCAAAAAGAGAACATAGAAGACGGGGAGGAAGAGAAGGAAGAAAAAAAAATTAAAGGGAAGAAAAAAAAAAAAGCCAACTAAGAGCCCTGGTAACTGGAAAGCGGGTGTTTTGGCAGGATGACCATGTGANCCCCCCCGATCGTTATTAAGGATGTATTATAACTATGAGGGGTTCGTGTGGCTTTTAACCCCGAAGTGTTACGGGTGTTGTGGCTGATCGCAAACCTTAATAACAATAATCCGGTCTAGTGTGATGCATCTCATTGGAATCGTCTCTCAGCAGAATGAACTGCAAATTATCCCCTGTTTACCATCTCCCTTCAGTGCTCATCTCAATGAACTGGAGATCGATCCCCACCACGGGTGTCTTGCAGCCAGGCTGATTTGCATTGAAGAACATTAGAAAGCCTCCCACCTCCATTAAAAAGAACAATCCAAGGTGGTGGTGGGGGGGGAAATCCCGAAGGTGTGACAGGAGGGAAAAATATGTCACTGTCATTTGGAGTTTTCGAGAGGGAAAACCCGGGATCAGAGAATTTACGCTTGTGAACTCTCACAACTTCTCTTAGAGACAATGACGTTTAATTGATGTATTGCTATCAACAACAATAAAGACCGATTTTTTTTCTAGCTCTGGCATTGCTGCTCTGCCCCCACCCTTTCCCCACCCCTCCCGGCCCCCAGCGACAGAGAGGAAAACAAACAATAAATAATCAACCGGTCCTGGGTGAAATACCAGGCGCCGCTTTAGCACTAGCGAGGAGAGAGAAACGGAAAAAAAAAAAGTTATAAAACTTAATTTCTCTAGATTAATTTATTTTTCTTTAAACCACTCCTTTTCTTCTTGTTGCTGCTGTTGCTTTTTAATTACCAGTCTACAGCCTCCTTTTTCCAGCCACGAAGCAAAGGTACTGCGCATCTGGGGAAATTTGTCTCAAGCTTAATCGCCAGAAGTATAATGAAATTGTAAACGCGAATAATTTTGGGAGATCCTCTAGCTTAGAAACAGTAAGAAGCTAATGGAGTGATTTATATAGTTAGAAATACAGATACAAATGTGCAAATAGATCCACGTGGGTAATTTGTGTGCATCTATGTGTTTCTAGCAATAAGTATTGTGTGCGTTTCTGTGCGTTCAGGTTCCGTTTCTTTCCCACTGTCTCAGGGTAAGGAGGGTGACAGCCTTCGCTGAGTGTATCCATCTCTGCCGAAACATCTCTTTAAATATTCAGTGAAAAATAATGTCATGTGAAGTACCACCTATAGCAACATTATTATCTTCATTCTTCAACATCATCCCCGCTGATAGCTTCGTTTGTCTTTTTCTCAAAATCTACTGTACCGAATGCTGCGGGGAGGGAGGGGGCTCGCCCTGTGTAGAAATGAAAAGAAGCGTCAGTGACCACTTTGCAAGGCTGATAAAATACTGGAGTGTCACCTGGGAGGCTTTTCGGTTCGTATGCGGTTGTTTGGTTATTCTTTGTGGCTGTTTTTTCCCCCCACCACCCTTCTTGATAAACGTTTTACAGTCTCTTTCGTTTAATAATGAGAAGAAAACGCCAGTGAGCCGGTTTCTCGAATGGGAAGATTAGTCCCTCTCTCCCTTCTCCACTCGCTCACTCTCCAGGTTTTACCGGCTCATTTGAAATTGAAATGAGTTGTATCTGATCAGCCTCTTGCTTTTACAGAGAGTTTGTTAATATTAATACGGGAAAAAGGAGTAGCTTCTATAGAAGAGTAAATAATCCAGCGGGGGGAGTGGGAGGAGAGAGCACTAGACGGGTCAGGGGAAGAAACCTCCTGCGCTCCCGCTTCTGCCGGTTCAGCTTATTTTACAGAGTAACTTTCCGTGCCCGGAGCGGCGTGACACGCGGAGAGGCGCGGAGAGCGGAGCTCAGGGAGACACCCGCCATTTACCCACAGCGTATGTGTATCGTTGGATATACGAGATGTTAAAAATAGGTCTGTAGACTCTTTGGAACTTAACATTTTTATTTCAAGATCGTGACGTTTGTAGGACGTTCTTCCTCTGGAAGTAACACAATGTGTAAAAGTTCGGTGTGTGATACATCCCGTTACAGGAGCGCAGTGTCTGCAGGGTCCCGGTTCTGTGAATGTTCGGGACCGAGGACAAACAGAGGCTGCGGGGAGCGCAGGAGCCCCGCGACAGCCCCGCCGCGCCACACTCAGCCCAGCTGGGCCGACTCGCGGCGGCTCCGCCTGCGCGCACGGCCGGGCCCGAGATCCTGCGCGGCACCGCGGGCCGGGCTGCTCCTCTCCGCTCTGCCCCGTAGCCGGGCTCGGTACGGCCGGGGGCGCCTCCGGCGGGCAGATGCGCGTCGGTCCCGCGTCCAAGAGGGAAACAAAAGTCAGGAGCGACCCGGGAGGGGGTCGGGGAAGCGGAGGCGCCCTTGGGCCAGGAGGGGGAGCGGAGCGGGGCCGCGGAAGGGGGAGCGCCGCCCGCCCCCAGCCCCGGCCCAGCCGCCGCTCGCACCGGGCTCCCCGGACGGACTGACGGCGGGCGCAGCCAACCCGCGCGGGGCGGGGGCGGAGCGGCCTCCTGGTCCGCCCGCCGCTCCCAGCGGCGCCCCAATTGTCCTGGGGATGTGTGAGGTAAAAAACAATCCCTTCCTATTTTCAGCACCCCTCGGGCCGTGATATATGGAAAGAGAAGTGGATTTGCGGGGGGAGTGGGCGGGGAAGAGTTGGGAGAGGGCAAAGTGGATCNTGCGGGGCCGACCCTCCGGGGCCGCTACTCCCCGCCACCGCCCCCAGCCGTGTGTCCTCCCCCGATCGATTATTGCTCACCCTGCCCTCCCTCCACCAGTTCGGGCTGCAGGCGAGGCGAGCTTTAAAAA
>VXBA01002086.1:2107311-2109914 GCA_013399895.1 Serilophus lunatus | reverse complement strand
CCCCCCCCTCCAAGTTTGTAAGCGAGGGATAAACGCTGGCTTTGTGTCCGCCAGGATTTGCAGAGGGAGCATGTGAAGTATCTTTTTTTTTTTTTCTTTTTCCCTTTCTCTACCTCCCTTTTCCCTCCCCTCCGGAGCAGGGGGATTTCGTAGGAGTTCGGCTCACCCCTGCAGGCAGCGGAGGGGACGTGCCTCTGCTCGTACCTGTGCTGGGACACAGGGCGACAAGTGGTCGGCCAGAGCCGCGTCCTCCGTGCGCCCACCACCGCAGCCTCCGGCCCCCCCGGCGGCCATGAGGAGGGCGAGCGCCGGGGGGCCGCGAGGGGACCCGGCGGCGGCGGGCGCGTAGGAAGCCGCGGCGCAGAAGCGCTTCAGGCGGCCAGGTAAGGGAGGACCGGGTGCAGTGGAACCTCTTCGCCTCCCGGCCTGGCCCCGCCGGTCGGAATCACCCAGCACTTCCCGCGGCAACTTCTCGGGGAAGCGGCGGCTCGGGACCCTTCGCGGTCGCTCCGCGCCCGGCGGTGCCTCCTGCCCTGGGCCCGCAGAGCTGCCGCCCGTCCCGGGCGCGGCGGTGTCCGCGCCTCTGGCTGCGTGGAGGGACCGCTGGGGAGAGGGTCCCGGTCTCCGCGCGGGAACTGGGTCAGGAAGTTTGCGGGATGTGCTTCGCTGTGAGCATTTGCCCTGCTTCCGAAATCCCCGGCTCGCCCTCTTCGTGCACCAGCAAATAGATCACTCGCTCCGCGGAGCTCTGCGAAACATTTCTTAAAAGTCATTTGAGTCCTGTGAGTTGACTTTTGTTTTTTGACCGAGTTTTGTGCGCTTTGAGTGCTTTCGGGTTTTGCCGTTTCCTCAACATAATCCCCTTTCTCATCTCAGTAAACGTATTTATTTTTCTTACGATGTTATTCCCACTTCCGCTCGAAGTTTGGAGTAGGAGTTTAGTTTAGTCAGGGTTTAGTTGTCTTTCATCGGCCTCCTATGAAAGATTTTGAAACTTATTAAGAGTGAGCAGAGAAAAGGAAAGCTGAGATGGAAATTATCTTGCTGAGAAATCAGAGAGAGATTTTTCACATCTTCACTTCGTATGATTGCATCTTTTGACGTTCACTATCTTTTTTTGGTTTGCCTTTAGTAGATGGAACAGGTCAAAACCACCTCCAAGTATGTTTTTAAAAGTAGCCGTTTTCTTCTGTTTCTAGTCTTTTGATCTGATTTTTGCACATCGTTTTCAAATGAAGGACAGTGGGAGTGTGAGAAAGGAATGTTAACTGAGCAGCTTTCCTGCCTGTTGCTAAAGGATGTCCTTGAAGTAAGTTGGATCTTGCCTGAAATGATGGCATGGAAGTGAACCTTTTGTTTATTTTACGTGGCTATCGTAAGTTAAAGAAGTGAATAACCAAGTTTATTCTTTTTTAAAAATACCAACCGGTTTCCTAGGAAAGTCAGTGTGCTCTACTAAAACATCTGTAAGAGCCTCCTCTTCCCTTCTCTAGTTCTGATGTTAGGTTATATGGCTGGTTTACATGGTTAGGCGAAAAGTTTAAGTAAGTTGCCCAGAGGGTGTGTTTTGTAATGGTGCTTCAGGGTTCAGAACACTGTAATAACATTAGCATAGAGCTACCCCCCGCCTTTCCGCGGTCCCCAGCCTTGGCAGCAGCTTCACACTTGAGCAAGACAGGGTGGATGAGCTGCTGCGAGGACGAGTTTGCCTTATATGCCTTGAAATTACAAAACAACACCTCGAAATTCCAAGCTCTCCTTTCTTCTCCTTTCATACTGTGAATTCAGGTTTGCTAATCCATCTTTAGTTTGCGCAGGGTGCAGGCGACTGAAGCATAACTAGCCCTTAAGACACTTGCATAAAGGTACTGCTGGGCAGTATTTTGAGTGAATGGAGTGAGTGGCTCTGTGAAAATTTCTTGAATCTGATTTGAATTTTACCTTGTTAAAACTTTGTACTGTGGTTTCATATCTAAAGAGGAATAGGAAAAAAAGTTCCTCAGACTGTAACAGCATGTTTGGGTTTGGCTTTGGGTTTTTTTTTTTTTGGTTTGTTTTTTTTTTTATCGCTATCTCTTTTTTTTTTTTAAGTTCAAAGCTCATCCAGTTCACTCCCACCAGGAAGACTTTCCACATAAAATGTATTTCTGGTGCAATCAATGGATAAGTAAGTTTATCCTTGTAAAATCCTGTGTATGTGCACATTTGATAAAGTTCGTATTGAAGTAAGCAGAAGACCTCTCAGATTAATAGCAGAAATTACTTGCAGCCTAAATTGTATTCAACAAGTAACTAATTACTGATAGGAAGTGGGTAGGAGATAGTGGGATTATTTCCTTTTGTTAATAACTCCAGCCACTTTCATGACATTTTGGAATTTTTTTTTCAGTTGGTTACAAATGCATTCCCAATTTTTAAAGGATATCTTGGGAGTGTGATTTTCTGAGGCAAAAGTTATATGGGAGAAATAAGCCATCTAGACTTTGAGCAAGAGCTTATTTGCTGCTCTTGCATATAAAGGCCCATCAGAACCAGTGCCTTTTCATATCAATAATGGATTTTGTTGAATTTGTGCTGCAGCATTATGATCATCCACATAATTG
>VXBA01002086.1:2094811-2102311 GCA_013399895.1 Serilophus lunatus | reverse complement strand
ACTGGTTGGTTCCTAATCCATCATCTTTTGATGTTTTAGGAGACACAGAAAAGGGTCAAGCAAATCGAACCACTAGGAACAAGGACGCTCATGTCTGTGGCAGGTGCTGTGCTGAGTTCTTTGAATTATCAGATCTTCTGCAACACAAGAAGAATTGTACTAAAAATCAATTAGTTTTAATTGTGAATGAAAATCCAGCTTCTCCTTCTGAAACCTTCCCTCCTAGTTCCCCTTCTGATAATCCTGATGAACAGATGAATGACACAGTTAATAACACAGATCAAGTAGACTGCAGTGACCTTTCAGAGCATAACAAACTTGACAGGGAAGAATCCATGGATGTGGAGGCTTCCAGCATTAACAATAGCAGTAGCAGTTCCAAGAGTGTCAACAATAGTATTGCAAGCAGTAACAGCTCCACAATGGGTACCTCAGCTGTAACAACCTCTCTACCTCACATAGGGGATCTGACAACATTAGGCAACTTTTCAGTGATAAATAGTAATGTAATAATTGAAAACCTGCAGAGTACTAAAGTGGCAGTAGCACAGTTCTCACAGGAAGCAAGATGTAACGGTGCATCGAACAGTAAGCTCGCTGTACCTGCCCTAATGGAGCAACTGTTGGCATTACAGCAGCAGCAGATCCATCAGTTGCAACTGATTGAGCAAATTCGCCACCAAATATTATTGTTGGCTACCCAAAATACAGACATGCCAACATCTAGTCCTTCTCAAGGTACTTTACGAACATCTGCCAACCCCTTGTCCACATTAAGTTCCCATTTATCCCAGCAGCTGGCTGCAGCAGCTGGATTAGCACAAAGCCTTGCTAGTCAATCTGCCAGCATCAGTGGTGTGAAACAGCTACCCCCTATACAGCTACCTCAGAGCAACCCTGGCAACACACTAATTCCATCCAATAGTGGCTCTTCTACAAATATTAACATATTGGCAGCAGCAGTTACAACACCGTCCTCAGAAAAAGTGGCTTCAACTATTGGTGGCTCACAGCTCAACAACCCACCAGTATCAGCATCATCTTCACCAGCTTTTGCAATAAGCAGTTTATTAAGTCCTGCATCTAATCCACTTCTACCTCAGCCTACCCCTAGTAACTCTGTTTTCCCCAGTTCCTTGTCCAATATTGGAACACCTGCAGAGGATTTAAACTCCTTGACTGCCTTGGCACAGCAAAGAAAAAGCAAGCCACCAAATGTAACTGCTTTTGAAGCAAAAAGTAATTCAGATGAGGCATTTTTTAAGCATAAATGCAGGTTCTGTGCTAAAGTGTTTGGGAGTGACAGTGCCTTGCAGATTCATTTGCGTTCTCATACTGGCGAGAGGCCATTTAAATGCAACATATGTGGAAACAGGTTCTCCACAAAGGGAAACTTAAAAGTCCACTTTCAGCGTCATAAAGAAAAGTACCCTCATATTCAAATGAATCCATACCCAGTGCCAGAGCATCTGGACAATATTCCTACAAGCACAGGTATTCCTTATGGGATGTCTATACCACCAGAGAAACCTGTCACAAGCTGGCTGGACAGCAAGCCAGTCCTCTCCACCCTAACAACTTCTGTTGGCCTGCCACTCCCACCAACAATTCCAAGCTTGACCCCATTCATCAAAACTGAGGAGCCTCAGCCGATTCCCATCAGCCATCCTTCTGCTAGCCCTCCCTGCTCGGTCAAGAGTGACTCGGGAACAGGTGATCCTACATCAAAAATTTCCAATGGACTTTCTGATGAGGTAGAAGCTGCTGCTTTGCCTACCTCAAATGGCAAAATTGAAGAAAATCCTCAAAACACAAGCACCGTCACTAATATGAGTAGCTCCGTGAGCTCACCGGCAGCAGACTTGTGCTCCAGCAGTGTCGCCACTTTTACAAATCCACTGATGCCTCTAATGTCAGAGCAATTTAAGGCAAAGTTTCCATTTGGAGGACTATTGGATTCTACGCCAGCATCTGAAACATCAAAATTGCAGCAACTGGTAGAAAACATTGACAAAAAGGCAACTGATCCTAATGAGTGTATCATATGCCACCGAGTTCTCAGTTGCCAGAGCGCACTGAAAATGCATTATCGCACACACACCGGTGAGAGGCCATTTAAATGTAAAATCTGTGGTCGTGCTTTCACTACTAAGGGCAACTTAAAGACTCATTACAGTGTCCATCGTGCCATGCCTCCACTGAGAGTGCAACATTCATGCCCAATCTGCCAGAAAAAATTCACCAATGCCGTTGTGCTACAGCAGCATATCCGAATGCACATGGGAGGACAGATCCCCAACACCCCAGTGACAGAAAACTATCCTGAGTCAATGGAATCGGATACAGGATCTTTTGATGATAAGAATTTTGATGATATAGACAACTTCTCAGATGAGAATATGGAAGACTGTCCTGATAGCAGCGTGCCAGATACACCTAAATCTGTGGATGCATCACAAGACAGCTTGTCTTCTTCCCCTTTGCCCCTGGAAATGTCAAGTATTGCTGCTTTGGAAAATCAGATGAAGATGATCAATGCGGGACTTGCTGAACAACTTCAGGCAAGCTTAAAATCAGTTGAAAATGGGTCAGTGGAAGGGGATGTTTTGACTAATGACTCATCCTCTCTTGGTGGTGATATAGAAAGCCAAAGTGCTGGAAGCCCTGCTGTCTCAGAGTCTACCTCTTCCATGCAGGCCTTGTCCCCATCCAACAGCACTAATGATTACCACAAATCACCAAGCATTGAAGAGAAACCTGTAAGAGCTTTACCGAGTGAGTTTGCCAACGGTTTGTCTCCAACCCCTGCTAACAGTGGTGCTTTGGACTTGACATCTAGTAACACTGATAAAACGATTAAAGAAGAGTCTCTGAGTATACTCTTTCCTTTCAGAGATAGAGGTAAATTTAAAAACACCGCATGTGACATTTGTGGCAAAACGTTTGCTTGTCAGAGTGCCTTGGACATTCATTACCGAAGTCATACCAAAGAGAGACCATTTATTTGCACAGTTTGCAATCGTGGCTTTTCCACAAAGGGTAATTTGAAGCAGCATATGTTGACACATCAAATGCGAGATCTACCATCACAACTTTTTGAGCCCAATTCCAGTATCGGCCCTAATCAGAACTCTTCAGTTATACCTGCTAATACACTGTCATCACTCATAAAGACTGAGGTTAACGGCTTTGTGCATGCCTCTCCTCAGGATAGCAAAGAAGCGCCCTCTGGTCTAGTTTCTTCAGGGCCGTTGTCCTCTGCCACATCCCCTGTGCTGCTTCCCGCTCTTCCCAGAAGAACTCCAAAGCAGCACTACTGCAACACGTGTGGGAAAACATTTTCTTCTTCCAGTGCTCTGCAGATCCATGAAAGGACACACACTGGTGAGAAACCTTTTGCCTGCACTATATGTGGAAGAGCATTCACAACAAAAGGCAATCTGAAGGTACTTTTTCCCCTTGGTGTTCTTAGGTTTCATTTTTTCCTTGCTGGGGGTTTTCAAATTTCTACATCTACTACTGTTGCAAGCAGTGGTATTTGTGGTGTGATGGTGTGTTTAGTCAGCTCTGGTAGACCTAGATGGCCTCCTATTGAGATCTCATGTTGGCAGCAGGTCTGAGGCATGGGCTGTTTTGACTTAATTAAAATTCATCTACCAGCAAAGACTGTCTATATGTGGAATGTGAAACAGAACAGCCAGGTGATGGTAAGAAGTATTAATTAACACAGAAATAAGTTTTGTAACTCACAGACCTTTTCAAGAAGTGAAAGGCTCTTGAATGTTCTGCTTTTCATAACTATCATGCAAGATGAGTGTTTAAAAAAACTATTAATATAATTCTGGAACTAATGGGCATTACTTTAATTGATTATATAACTAACATTTCCTACTGATATGTGTTTGAAAAAGCAAATATACTTAAGTTTTAGAACACCAGTTGAGCACTTTACTGTGTACATTTTTCTGTTGACAGAGTATTTCTCTAGAGGTTGCTGCCAGTAATGTGAGATGAATAATTACTTTCAGGCCATTCTATCTGGACATGAGGCTCTCCGATGAGCAATCAGTAAAGGATACTTTCTGCCTGTCTGAAAAGGAGGTTTATAGGGTAAAGGGTGTCAAATACAATACTTACCATTGCAATGAAAGTGGACACAGCAATTCTAGCCCTGAAAGCAGCTATCTGCAATTGACAGAACAATGCAATGTCATTATAAACTAAATACATGTAATAAAAAAAGAATAAGAAGCAATGCATTGTTCAGCAGGAGAACAGGGTATTCTGGGTAATGATGATGGGCTAATCCAGAAGTAGTTAATTTATTATTCCAGGTGGGAAATGGAGCCCTGCATCCTGTATCTTTGATACCATTCATTATGTAACAAGACTGGGACACGTTCATGAACTCTTCCCTTTTCAAAATAAGTTTGAAATCCATGTCAACCTCTATTTTTTGTTTGTTGCTTTCTTCCTTTCTTTCTTTTCAGGTTCACATGGGCACTCACATGTGGAACAGCACTCCTGCAAGACGAGGCAGACGACTTTCTGTAGATGGCCCCATGACATTTCTAGGAGGCAATCCTGTAAAGTTCCCAGAAATGTTTCAGAAAGATTTGGCTGCACGGTCAGGGAATGGAGACCCATCCAGCTTCTGGAACCAGTATGCAGCTGCACTCTCCAATGGCTTGGCCATGAAAACCAACGAGATCTCCGTCATCCAGAATGGTGGCATCCCTCCGGCACCGGGGGGCTTGGGCAATGGTGGTAGCTCTCCCATCAGTGGCTTGACGGGAAGCCTGGAGAAGCTCCAGAATTCAGAACCCAATGCACCTCTAGCTGGTCTGGAGAAAATGGCAAGCAATGAAAACGGGACAAACTTCCGTTTTACACGTTTCATGGAAGACAACAAAGAAATTGTAACAAATTAGAAAAAAAAACTTCATAAATAACATTCCTGCAAATAGTGCAACCTAGGGTTGTTTTTTTCAAGCTGCAGGCTGCAACATTACAAAGACTTTGTTTTGTACCATGTTCTACTTCTAGAGTTCTAAGAGAGCTTATTTATTAGTGATATAACCTTGCTTTGCAAACAAATGCAAGCATTAACTTTGGTCTCCCGTATTTTGAACTAAATACTAATTGACTAGAGTGCTGTAAACTTGCTGTAACATTTATGGCAGTTGCAAGTCTGTTCTGCTAGGTGATCTTATTCTGGCATTAACTTATTTTCTATATCCAGTTTAACACGAACTCTGATATTGATGCGATGCCTCAGTAATGCATTAGATCTCTAATAAAAATCTGTATATAAATGTACACTTTGATCCTGCTGGAAACTTTATCAGCAAACACATTGTTTAATTTTTCCAAACAGAATTAAGAAAAGGACTGAGAGAATATAGACTGAATAGCGTGGGTCCTTTACACAGCTCGGTTTTTGATTTTTATTATAAAATTAAAACTGCTTTAATTTTTGTAGGTTTAACATTTTCTGTTTTGAGCTGTTATTTGTATTGTGCTTTTTACTTGAGTCGTCTTAAATGTTAATACATTTCTGTACAGTAATAAGCACGCGGATTATTAGAGAAGATAATGAAGTGTTGTTTTGGTAGTTGAAACTGAGACGTAACATTTTGCCTTGTAGGTATATTCATTATAGAAAATGTGCTGGACTTTCACAATGCTGCTAAGTATGGCATCTTGAACAACTTCCGTGGACAACTGTAGATGCTCCTGTATATACAATAAGACATCAATTTCATTAAAATGTACATACGCTCCTTACAAGACCAAGCCCTACTCCTTGACCAAGGGAACAAGTATAGTGTTTGTTTATTTTGTATTAGGTATTGGGGGGGCAGGGGGGAACCTTGGACTGTTACATGCACTTTCTCGGAAAGTTGAAAGGAAAAGAGGTCCAGTTTCTTTAACATTTAATACTTACTAACAGCAGAGATACTGTAATTTTACTGGAGTAATCAAATACATTTTTGCAACAGATAAAATTCCCTGTCTCTGTGTTTTTAAAGTGTGACTATATTTAGTAATAATTTTGTATTATTTAGCCTTTCCCTTGGTTAACATGAACTGTCCAGGTTGTGAGTGTTAATATTTGTAGGTATGGGTATACATATATGTATTGCTTATTAATTGCTAGTATATTTTTCATACCCCCTAATAGTATGAAATTTCTCCTTAACTATTCAACTCTTCCTTCTCAGAAAATTGTAAATATTTTGGCATTTTTAGTTTCTTTATTAAAAAAAAATGCTGCTAGCAAAAACCTTATTGAGCCTAGGTAAGTTTCCTTTGAAGGAAATAACTTTATTACATTTAAGGCTTGATTTGGCTCAAATGCTTTATATTTGATATTAATTTTATTTTATGAGATTGTATGTTCGTGGCATGCTTACGCTGCTATATCTGTGTTAAGATGTCCACTTGCAAGCCTCCATATGGGGTTTATACCTTGATTGTAAAAAAAAAAAAAAAAAAAAAAAAAAACCAAACAAAATCTAATTGCTTTGACCTTGCACATGATTTGGCTACCCTTAAACACCTACAATGATCATTAATCTCAAAGGGAGTTTGTCAAACAGAATGCAGCCCAGTATATTCACCCAGTAGAGTTTCATCTCTTTACATTACTATTTACAAAAAAATAAATCAGATTGGCTGCCTTCAGGTTATGCCTTCAAAAACACCAATAGGCATAATTGATTTTGTGTCTGTGTGACTACATTTTTTTTTTTTTTTACATTTCCAAAATTCAGGTATTTTGTGTTATGGGATTTTGTCCTGTATCACGGTGGGGGGAGTTGCTCACCTTTTTAAACAAGAACTGATCACTTAGCTCTTCCTCCAGTAACTTGAGTTGCAAATTAGGTATCAGAGAGGGTTTAAGACTGAAGAGCTGAGTTGAGAAATATTTTTCTTGAGGATTTTTCCCCTTCCTATGATTATGAATCTTGTGCATTAATGCTGGAGTCTAGATTCCTCTTGGACTTCATGTCTTTAGGACGTTTCCCGTTTGAATGTGATGATTCACCTGGTACACAATATGCATTTTTGTTAACATGTATGTTGTATACTAGAGCCAGCTGGCTTGTCATTGTGAATATTTAAGAATTTTAAGTCACCTTTTGGTATCAGAAAAAGGTAAATTAAAAGGATTTTGATGATTTTACCAATGAAATACTAACTAATTCTCCTTTTAAACTGAGTTGAGATTTGTGCAACAGAAAAGTTGCCAGAGAAGTGTTAGCAGCCCCCAGCGCTCCGGGAGTTTCCTTTCGGCGGCTTGAGTTTCATTAGTGCCTTTAACTCCAGCCCTCGGAACCTCTTCCCACGAGGAAGTGGAGTCCTTAGGTGGCGAGGGAAGCGGCTCCCGGGGCAGGCGGGCCCCCCACACACGAGCCTTTCCAGGCTCCCGAACCCTCCTGCCTCTGGGTAACGTAACGCGCTTGGCGTTCTTCGGGGGGGGGAACCCCCTAAAAG
>VXBA01002086.1:2071935-2094518 GCA_013399895.1 Serilophus lunatus | reverse complement strand
CGGGAGGAGTCTCCTGTGCCTCCGGCTAGGCGGAGGGTGCCCAGGCCGTTCTCTCCTCGCTGCGGAGGGGCTTTCCATTCCCTATGTCCTGCCAGCCACGAATGGAGGAGCGGGCTGGCCCGAGGCGAGGGCCAGGGACGTCGTCCCTGTGCTCACGGGATGCGGTGCCAGAGCCGGCTCGGGGCTCCCCGCCCCGTCAGGCGGAGCGCCCGGCTGGCCGCCGGCGAGGAAAGCGGGGGAAGGGAGGCGGGAGGGGGTGTATAATTTGTTCTGGAAACGCGGAATGTTAAATTTCCCTTTACTCGACACCAGACCGTGGGGACCGGGAGAAGTTACCTCTCCCCAGAGCTGTCCTGGCAAGCGCACAAAGGTGCCCGCGTCGCCTCGCAGCTGGAGCCGCGCTACCTCGCTGCAATTACCCGGCGTAGCATTTCCTATTCACAGACACTGAATTAATCCTTATTCAAGAGCATATTCTTTTTTCTTTACGGTTTTGTTTTTGCGGCCGCATTTTTCTCATTAGAAACAAAGTTTTCTTACTCTCTACCCTGTCTCCCCTACCTCCGTCTCGGTCATCACAATTTTATCATCCATCAAAATAAAGCACTGTGGGGTGATATTTTTTCTTTCTTTTAAGCGATCGCAGATCTAATCATCTCCAGTAATTCTCTTCACCCAGAAACAGACGTGATTTATTTAAAAATTTGGCTATTGGCGTGCGAAACTTCCCCTCTTGGGAAGAGCCGGCAGCGGAGCGGCCAGAGGCGGCCGGACCGGGCTGGCCTGGGAAACCACGGGGTTGTCCCTCCCGCCGGGCACTGCTGCCAGCAGACGGCCCGGGAATCTGGAGTTCCTGGAATGCCGTAGGGGAACGAGGATGAGACGACACGGCGCTCGGCGGGGGTCGGAGCGGGGAGCGCAGCCAAGCCACGGAGCAGTCCGGCGGGTGTCACTTCACCTTCACGGGGCAAACTGGGGAGGTGTAGGGAGGCAGACGGAACGAAAGGCTGTAAAAGGCTTGAAGGGCTCATCCAAAGGACCCACGATACCGACCGAGTGGAGAAAGAGAATCAGGGCAGCACATCGGGTGGGCAGGAGTGAGGTTTCTGTATTGTCGAGGCAGGGATGAGAAGGGAAGGGAAGCAGCAAATTGCCTGGCTTCTCTCGTGTGCTGATGACGACCAAATCCTAAACCGTTTTCTCAGGCAAAAGTCTGTTGAATTTCAGTGCTTCTTCCTAGGCTAGGCAGTGGTTTGAGACTTAGAGACAAGGTTGTAAGTCCTTCCAGCTGCAGCGGGCAACAAATGTCTAGATTTGTTCCTGCTTTGGAAAAAATATTTGCTGATCGTCAAAATGTAAGAGTTGCTAATTGTTTTAACCTTTTCTTTGAGGCATACTTCCTGCTTTAGGGAGTCTTGAAGTCATAAGCTACCTGGTTGTGCCTTTGCAAGAAGCCAGTTTTGTCTGGCAGGAAGTGAGGCTTCGTAACATGACAGGGTTTTTTTTGCTGTTTCCTTGCCAATGTTCAGTAGCTCTCCAGGTTTGTTTCCCTGTCAGTGTTCAATAGTTCTCCAGGTTTGTTTCTGTTTGTTTGATGGGCTTTTTTGTTTGTTTTTGTTTTGTTTGTTTTCAATTGAGTTGGCATTTTTTCATTTGTTTTCCTTCTTTCATGAATATGAGTTGACAGACGTTAAAATAATGTTTTGCAAATAAGCGGGTACAGTTATTTATACAAGCTGGAAGCAATATGTCTCCTAACTGCTGAGTTGAAAAATAATGTCTAAAGATTTCACCTAAAACAGTCTCTTAAACAAATATGTATCTCTAGACAAAATGTTAAGGAAGAGCAGAGGTTTGGAAATATTAATCTTAATAGGAAAGATCTGGAATAATGAAAAGTATGCAGCTTCAGCTGAGAATAGATTTATTGACAGCTGTGTTTATGATTTTCTGATTTGATATTCCAGGGTTTTACATCCGGGTTATAGTTAATGTCGGAACGGTTACCCTGAGTCAGTCCCAGTGTCACTCCTGTCTGGGCCATAGCGGATGCCTGGAAGATGGTGAGTGCATGATGGTTCCTTCCTGGGAAGACCCCCTTGTCCAGGAATATGGGATACCAGGAGGCTCTGAACCACGTGAAGTGGCTGAAATATTTTACAGGTAAGTGAGGTATAGGAATGATAGTGATTAAAATTATACTGCTGGCTCAAATTATGTTTGGGATTTTTTTTTGTCCTATCTTAAATTTCTTTTGTTCCCATCTTTTCTTCTGTTTTAATTTAGACATGTCTTTTTGAATCCACAGTCTAAATTTTTTAAGAGGCAAAATATCTCAATGATATGGGAATGGGAGCAGTAGAGTGAAAACAGGAGAGCAGGAGAGAAGAGGTTTTTTAACACTCAATCCTGTCTAGCACTGCAGGAACAGGTGAAGAATATGCACATGAGGGTTGAAGTCATCTTCTACAATGCTCTGAGTGGTCAATGAGGCCAACATCTTGCATGTGGCAAACTCAGAGCATCCGGTACACCCGTGAGAACACCTACTGGATAGCCTTAGAGTAAGAATGTGATGTCATCCTTCTTTTTATAGCAGTTAATTAGTTTACTCAAATCACAAGCTCTTCTTAACTTTCAGAAGCTGTCACTTTTGGAAATACTTTAAAATTGGGTTAGATGGGCACCAAACACATTTCCATGCCCATGTTAGACTTGGCCATCTGTGGTGATAAGGAAGGTTCTCACTGGAACAATCGGCCTGAAACTTGTGGTGTCATTTCATTTCAGAAGTCTCTCCATGTTAGCTGACATTCACATCATCTGTACAGACAGCTCTCTTGACCAGCACAGTGCTGAAGTGCAAAGGTCTATTTTCATTATTTAAAGGTCTTAAAAATGCAGCATCACAATGTCAGGTGGGTGTAGCAGAAGCCCTGCAGCACCTGACATCAGGTGGTGCAACATGAGAACTACTTAGAATTGAATATGGAAAGCAAAAAATTGAGTGGTTTGGCAAACTACAATGGATTTAACCCCACTAGTCACTACTACTTTCTTTCTTTTTCCCTGTCTTTTCCACAAATAAATTTCAAAGTGAAGCCAGTGAGTCTAATGAGATTAATACTATTAGAATTTCTTGAAAGCAGTGCCTGCTTTCAAAATGAGTTTCCTTATGTGAATAATTCTAAGTTGCTATACTTTCATCAGGATTTTGAAATGTCAGTTAATACATAGTGCAGCTAACATATATTTAATATGTACAAAAACTAAGTGGATGTTCAATGCTAAATGTTCATTCATATGAACTCCCATCTTTCTAGAGGATCCAGACAACAGCAAATGATATATAGAGAGACAGAACAGATTTCAAAGATTTACATGTCTGTTTACTTGTCTAGGATGAATACTAAGTCCTCTCAGCAACCTGTGTCAGAGTTGCTGCTGAGAATGAGGCTGTCTATGATGGTTAGATCACTAGTTAGCTCAGTTGTGGAGAACACTTAGTACCAGCATAGGCCACTGGTGCTGATACATGTAAACTAATTTAACCACTTTTTTAAGTCAGCTGAGCTTATTTTGGCTTCTAACACTAGTGAGTGCCACACAGACAATTTCTGTAATGCTGTATGTGGCAGTTTAAGGTGTTACTTTCTTGCCCTTTCAGTCCAAATGTTTATTCCTGTCCACTGAGATTTTTCCCTCCTTCCATATCTGAGTAGAAGGAATAGATCTCTTAAGCACTATCCAGTCATATCACTGCAAAGACAGTGGGATTTCTTATTTGCTGAACAAGACCATAAGACAGGCAAGGGTCCAAAAGGTATCAATCAGGTTTGCAAAGCTTAAGGAGATCATTTTTAAAAAGGAGGTTGAGCTTATGTATCTGTGAGTCAGGCAGATAAGAATTCATAAAGCTGTGACTTGTTTGAGTCAGAATTTCATGAGGTGTTACCTTCCAAACCAACCCTCTTAAAGGGACAACTGTCTACATAACTGACTTAGCTTAAAATGTCACCGAAGGCATTTTTAAGACAGTATGTCTAAATTTGCATTGAAGTGGAGGGAGAACACTCCTGTTGTGACAGCACAGCAGTAACACCTTAAAACACTGAGGCTATTATTACTGCAGCAGTCTCCTTACTGACATTAGATAGTCACCTAGAGTCACTTTTCTAGCATGACCTATACAAAAAGTAGACTGGCCTCCCGTGTTCACTCCTGGATTCAAAGAAGTTATTAAACCAATTCACTCTTTTGAAAGCTCTATGCATTCACGCTGGCATCCTCAATAAAGCTAGGACACAAACAAAAAAGCAAAAAAACAACCAGTCACAGTAGCATTCAATGCACTTAAACTTGGAGGAAATGAAAATCAATATTTGTCAAATGGAGGGAAAAGATAAAATGGACTGAGGAAAAATGTCCGGCTTTCTTAAAAGCCATTAGTGAAATGAAAAGTTGACAGCAATACTGAAATTTAATTCCTGCACAGGATCTTGTTTTTTTTACTCTCTATCTGCTAGTGTATGTACTAGCTTGATGCACACTTATTCCTTCATTGTTAGCACTGCTGAATGGAATTTATTATATTTTAATAGTGAGTGATTTGGAACCATGGAGGCTTATGTAAATGTTTTTCTTGTGGTTAAAATCTGAGGGGATAATTTTGGAAATTAAAGTTTCATCTGATCCTGGATACATCTGACCTTGGCCAGTTGCTTTAATCTCTTAATGTGTTTTGTAAAATGATGCCAACAACAGTTCCTTACCTTTAATTTTTGCTTACTTTGGATATTCAGATAGGAAACTGTTCAAACTGGTCTTTTACAATGTGTGTATATCATATATGGCTATTCTTTGGGAATATAAATGGTTGTAAAATAGCCAACACAAACTAGCTATTTTGCATTTCAGCGTCTACCAGAACACCTGGAAATGGTCTGCTGATATCTCAATACGTTATTTGCCACTTGTTAGATGAAACTTAAAAGTTTATCTATACTACACATGGTTACATTTTTGCTGTATTTGTATGATCAAGTCATCAGGTCTAGCAAGATGTGTCAAGAGATACTGTATTTTTGCTAACTATTGTATCTAGCTGCAATCTTTTAAAATTTTTCTTGTAGACAGGATGTCTCTTTCTTGGAAACAGTAGGAGGAAATAGTGATTGCATTTGCTGCCTTGCAAACAACTGCCTGTAGCTGATCCCCAGTTTCAAGACTTTCATATATTTATATAGTGATAACTTTCAGCCTGGACTTCAGGCAAAAGAGTTCACTTTAAATATTTCCCATATATGAAAAAATGGTAAAAAAAGTGTGTGAACTTGTAAAGGTCATATTTAATCAGAAGAAAAATGATGGAAAATTTATAGTGTGACAGTTTAGGTCAAGACTTGTTGCCTTCCTTACTGACCTTCTGATTTGTTTGAGGGTAGTGTGTGAGGTAGGCAGGAAGATGTGAAAGGATTGTGGCCAGTGTGTTGTAGTGGAGAGTGCATTGAAAAAAAGTGTGAAAATTGGAGTCCTCTTCACATGTTTTTTTTTTGTTGCAAGTCTTTAATATTTCCTGATGCTCTTTTTTATTATTTTTTTTTTCTCCCAGAGTATAAATCTCCATGTGTTATATGAAATTACAACACAGTAGTGTGGCCCTGTGTTGAAAGGCAGCTATAGGAATGTCCATTCTCTGCTCTACTGTTGAGCACTAGGAATGATAACAAAGCAGGAAATATGTTTGGATCCTCTTAAAGATTTTCTCTAACAAATTTGATCTTTATAACCTTAAACATGTTTTGAAAGGTACATGGCTTGAAAGGCTAACTCTAGGTACTTAGTGCCGTGATTTAGATGATGGGATGGTGTTAGGTAATAAGTTGGACTGGATGATCTCAGTGGTCTTTTCCAACCTTGTTAATTCTGTGATTCTGTTTTGAAACACTGTTCAAGTATGATACAAGTCAGCAAGTTACACAGTCTTGAGGAGAAACAGAACAGAACAGAGTGAGCTTTATTTCACCAGGAATCTCAAGTAGCCTACAACTAAAGCCTGAAGTCTACTGGCTTTATCTGCTACTTATCTTGAAGGACTTAATTTTTAGTTGAAAATTAGATACTGACAGCATTAACAAGAAGAAGAACGTGGCCATCAATTTCCAACTCTCCAGTGCCCCACTTCTTTTACAATGTGGTCTAAATTTGAAGCTTGTTCGATGGTTTATTTTGCTATTTCAATTTATATAATGCTCAATTTTAATCATCCCAAAGAATGATGATTTTTAGAAGGTGCTACTCTGTCTAATAATCAAGCTGTTAAAAACATGTTGACACAAAGACACTTAAAGTCATGGCCCAAGTCCCATGACAGGGGACAGTTATGAGCTGACGTCCTAAACAAACATACTGAGATCATCCAGCATTTTTCCCACAAAAAGTAATGATTTTTTAAAAATTGTTATCAAAGGAAAACAGTTTGTTATGGGATCAGTCTTTATGTATACAAGCAGTGGGGACAATGTGCAGATAGAGACATGATGTAGTCAGATACCTGTAGCTGGCAAGTGAGGAGGCAGATGTAGTACACTTTTAGCCCTTTACAGAGGGCCAAACCCAGGCTGCTGCATTTCCAAATAACATTCTGGGGAGATTTGACCTTAAGCAAATGAAATTCCTATATAGCTAGTTACAGTGGAAGCCCCTGAAGTAGCAGGGAGTCCTGTGATGATGTGATACGTCTATCTATTCAGGATTAGTAGTTGTCTCTCATCTCTCACCCCTTCATTTCTTTCTTTCTCTCTGAGGTTTTAGGGCTCTGTGTAATGTTGACAGTTACTGGAAAGGGTTCTAACAGCTGTATTTCTGGTGAAAGGCAAGACTTTTTATAGAAGAAAATAAAGTAAAATTAAATGTAAGATTAAATATGAGTAAGTACCAGCTACAGCACCTTTTCTTCCTCTGCTGTTAAGTAGCAAAATCAAAGCATAATTTGGAAAGGATCCCTGCTGGAATTGGAGGAGCTAGTTGATTCTGGATGCCAAAGGGAAGTTGAGATGTTCATTTACAGTATGGCATTTCCTCAGCTTCTGGAGAACCAGTCCCCAGATGGGATTAGAAGCTCCTGTGCTATTGGAATTGAGATTTTTCTGCTTGCGTATAAAACTAAGCTTTTGGTCTGTTGTGGTGAGTGGACATTTAGAGTTTTTCCAGTTCCACCGTAACTATCTAAAGTTATGGGAAGGTCATGCATCTATTAGGACAGATCTCCAGGACAGGAGGCTTTAAAATGGTTGTAATGCAGTGAAATGGCTCAGTCTACCCATGGCAATGTTCATAGTAGAAGCGATGTGCAGAGAAGGTTTTGGCTACAACAGTGGCAACCATGGAAATTTCTTGGATGAGTTTGTCTTAAATCAAGGATTGATCTCATCTTGTTTCTCTTCAGCAAATCAGAGGTATAGAAATCTCAGGTATTTCTCCTTTCCCAGAGCCCAGCTCTTTAATACTGTGTATTTCCTCTATGGGTGGAAACAGTTAATCTAAGCACCCTGCACAAGTCTTAAAAACTCCTTTTAGTTCTTTCTTCCTCCTATCAATTTATTTTTGTTACATAGTTTTCTTCTTTATTTCATCTTGAAAGACTTGTGTGGATATAGCACTGTCCTTTTGAGTGAATTAATTTCAGTATGGGAAGATTTTGCTGTCTTCTTCTGATTACATTACAAACAGTTTGGCAGATTGGGGGGATTATTTCTGAGGAGGGCAATAGTACAGTGGCTGATAGTAGCTGCTGAGCCTTTTGCTAGTCTCATTTGGTTACTATTCACTCTCTTCAATCTCTTCTGTTCTTTATTGTTTTCAGGTATTTATGGTTGACTTTTTTTTTTTTTTTTGAGAAAGATATTAATGCCATTATTGCTTGCCTGTGTTAAAATATTTTTAAGTACCAGATTTCACTAGTTTCACTTCCATAGCAATAACTCCAATTTAAAATAAGAGAGAGAGAATTCTAAATAATATTTCATAGGATTTTTTTCAGTAGAGGGAGTGTGATTCCAGAGTAGTTTATGTCACACTGCTGAAAATCTGAACAAGTCATTGCAAAAGACTTGAAAGTCTTTTAGCTAGGGAGTTAAACCCTTTAAAAGTAGTCAAATGCTACCACCAAATTTAATCTTTATAAAATCAGAAATGTTACCTTCTTCTGGTTCAGTAATAAACCTATAGTGACTCATCAGAGTGATGTTGTGGTTCTTTCCCTTGCTATTGTGGAGCACAGTATTGATCAGACTGTGAAATAATACAACAGCTGAAGCTCAGGTAGCAAATATGCATTGGATTGATCTCCTTTTACTAAGCCTCCTATATCCCAGCATTATTTATGGCAGAAGGATTGGATCTGGAAAATAACTTTGATAAATACCTCCTTGTAGCACCTGTTTAAGTGATGGGATAGAAAGCACTCCCTAGTTTGTTAACTTTAAGTATTGGGAGTAGAAGTGATGTGCACATAATAATATTATGATTCATACAAACCACTTTTCAACCAACTCAATATATTTCATTACCTCCTTTACACAGAAGTATTGATTTTTGTTTTGTGGTTTTATAACACAATTTCAAGGCTGTTGTAGCTTAATGAGCCATGTTCTTATGATGTTTAAAAAGATTTGAAGCATTTGTTGAAATAAATATTATGGATTGCCCATCTCTTGTCACCTCTTCTTTCTCTCAGCTTTATAAACCCAGCATAAGAACGAGTAGGGCAGCCAGCTATGTGGCTTTTTTTGTTTGAGATCAAAGTGCTACTGGGGAACAATAGCAGGCCACACTTCTGTGTTCCTGACCACACACAGCAGCACCTGCAGAGCAGTAAAATGTCATTGTTGCTTCTGCAGTTTGAGCACAGAGGAAGCATCACTGAGGGGGCAGATGATTCTAATAATACTTGATGTGAATTGATGGGGAAGGAGGACTTTAACACAGAGGGCTTTTTATTATAAGCCTTGACTTTCCAAGCTGTGAACAACAGAATACTGCACCTGTGCACTTTCAAATCAACCATTATGGAAAGTGACAGATTTTATTAACTTAAGGAAGAAGTTTTCAACATGGAAAAGTTGTGGTTTATTTTGGAGACACGAAGAAAAGAAGAAAATTATATATTGCATATTTTCCGCTGCTCATACTTTTACAGTGTGCTGTAAAAGAACCATGGGAGCATTAAGAGAAAGACTTAATCTTCTTTTTTTTCCTATTTTTTTTAAGATAAAACCTCTATGGGACTTTCCCACACACACACTTTTACCATTGTTTCATGTCTTATGTTAGATAAACAATGGAATTAGCAAGAGAATAAATCTATTAGTTGAAGAGATATATGTGATAATTTTAAGAGCTAAATAGGATGGCTGAGCTTGGATAGAAGAAAACCTTGGGTAGAAAAAACCTTTGAATTATCCAAATAGAAGTAATTTATACTAGTCAGGGTCTCTGTGCAGTTAATTTCTCTCTTGTGCGTCCATCTTTGGGAAGATTCTGGGAGGGCAGGAACTGGACGAGGCTGCAGGACTGTAGTGTTGTCAAAGACACGTGCAGGTAAATGGAGCTGACAGGTATTTGGATAATGCAGAGTTTATTTTCAACTCCAGACAAATCAGGTTTATTTACAACAACAAAGCAGCACTGCTTGAAGACTTCTTCTAGTATTTCTGTTCTGGGATTATGATAAAATATCAGACTTTTTTAGAAAGAAATAGAGCAACATCAGTATTTCTTTCTTTGTATTGCTGTTGTGTGCCCTGTAGTGAAACCCAGAGATACTGCAAAGGTTGGAAATATTATATGGCTTGTGTTCTAATACTAGACTGAATTCTACCTATACCATAAAATAACTATGTGCAGAGTCTGGTTTATCTAGAATTTTTCTCTTATTTTTATTTAACAGAGTATGGTTGCAGTGATTTTACTAGTCATAGGCAGAAGCCTCTGGTACCCATATGAGTTAGGAAAAAATCCCATTTTTTGTGTAGGTGCAATTAATAATCTTATGATGGTATAGTTCAGGTTGCCCTAAAACCCGAACACACATGAAAAGGAAAGTCAATAGAGCATATTATTATCTTCATATGGACATATATTTTTACAGTCAGTTTTGAAGGAATCAGAAGTTGTAATTCATGTAAAATTAATGGCTAAGAATTAACAAACCAAGCATAAAGTCAACTGGATCATGATTATTAGCTAAATGCATAGTGCTTTCTGGTGTGTTTTTTTGTTTGTTTGTTTGTTTGTTTGTTGTTCTAAAAATAAGCCCTAGATGAACCAAAAATCATTTTGAAGGAAATCTGTAACTAAAGTGGTCATGCAGAGTAGTTGGTGGAATATTATTGCTTTTCATTTGCACAAACAGATGGTAAGCTTGGCCTTAGATTTAATCAGGGTTGACAGACAGGTAGTACTTTTGTATATTTTGGATGGAAACTTCTTTTCAGAGAGACAGAAACTGTTTCATTCAATAGCTTGTATACTAAGCAAGAGAAATATTTATCAGATATTCTTATTATCCTGTATTTTACTGTTATTTTAACTTAATGTTAGAATTAACTCATATAAGAAAGCTGCTGATTTATTTAGTGAACTTGAAAATTTTTGTTTTGATTTATTTTCTCCTCCTTCTCTTTTTTTAGAAATGCACATAGCAATCCAGAACACACAGAAATGTGGCTGTAATTAAACCTGTAAACAAATAACTGCTTTAACAATTCAGGATTCTTGGATTTCTGGATATATTCTTTTAAGATTCTTTTAAGATACCTTTTAGATAAGATTTTGATATAATTTGTTTCTCTTTCCCTCACAAAACATAATACCTGGTAACCTAACTACATACAATGTGTTTCATAAGAGACATTCAAGCAAGTGCAGCCACAGTGTATTTTAATGTCACTGCAGAGATTATGTTACCTTCCTAGAAACAAAATCTTTTTTCTTCCCTTCAAATGGCAGTCCCCTGATACCCTTGTCAGAGACCATTTGTTATGCAGAGTTTTGTGAAGCAATCAAAATTAATTCACAGTGATCTTTTCACCCAGAACCCCCAGCTTCAAATAATGGACTTTCTCAACAGGTGCTCACTGTGGCAGTTTGACTCCAACTTGCCAGACTAAAGAGTTTATTCTTTGGACATATTTAAGAATAAAATCCTGAGCTTGTAATTTACTAATCTTAAACAGCTGCCCGGGAAGCCACATCTGCTTAGAAGAAGTATTTCTTGCGTCTTTGGGATGTAAAACCTAAAGATGTTTCCATAGTTGTCTATTTTTGTACTTACTGAAATCTCATGTACAAGTTGCTACAAAACTTGTCCAACAGCAGCACCATATAGTATTGCAGACTCATTAGGAATCTAATTGTGCTGATTATTCTTGCAAAGGAGTAAAATTCCCCCAAAGACAAAACAAGATACTTTAATACTTTCTTCTTTTCCCTGAGTTAGATTTCATTGTGAAATAAAACAGAAATGAAATAAAATGAAACAACTGTTTTAAATATTACTAATAAGCTATACTCATTTTGAGTGTAGAGAAAGTTGAGAAATGTTTGCTCATCTCTTCTTGCTGGTAGTTAAATATGTTTCATATGAGCTGCAAATGCAAAAGTCAAAATAACACTCTTTAATATATAATACATATAAAATTGTATATAATAATAGTAATATAATAATCATTATTATTTATATATATATATATAATCAGCTAGGTGGGAAGGGAAAAAAAAAAAGAAAGTAAATAAATGATCTGAGCTGCTGTCACTTCCAGTATATCATATTTTCATTCCTTTAACTGTACATAAACAGGTAAGTAATGAAGTACTTTGCCAGTAGAAAGGTATCCCTATGGAAGGTAAAGCCAAAGCATTACTATTATAATTGTAGTAGAAGATATTGTTGTCAAAGTTGCTTTGCTAAAAAGGAGATTAAGCTATAATCATGTCCAAAATATTACACAAAAGAATATATTCAGCGAGCTTTATCATATTGGTATTAACTCAGGCTGAGAACTTCTAGGAACATCAGTGTATATGAAGTATCTACAAAAGGGGAATAAAGGGAAATAAAACAGTTGCTAACAATAAAATCCTACACAGAGCATAGTCATTTTTGTGGTATTTAAGGAAGGAAATTTGCTTTGTGTGTCACCCTTAACATGAGACTTACATGAGAGTAGCCAGGAAATGTTTACCTTTGTATGGCTATTATTAGTAATTGATTGTGTTGGTGATAATACTACTGCAGGTTGAAATTGGGGCCTTTGAGATCGTCCTCCAGTTTAGAAAGTGAGAAGTCATTAAGCCCCTTCATTAAAGCAGGTAGCTGAAACAGTGGGGACCTTCAACAAAAAACACACGTGAGGCCTCTCAGGCTGTTGCAGACGGAGAGGCTTTATAGACAATTGCTTTAGCACAATTGTTTGAGGGAATTATGCAGGAAAAACATCTTGTAAGGAGAAAGGAAAAGCAGTAAAAAACCATCAGCCAGGACCACCGGAACACTGCTAGACTTTACTTGAGAAAAGTGTCAAAGCTTTTTAAGTTAAATGCTGAGAAAATAAAGCTTAGAATCAAAGGAAAAGAAACCATCTCCAGCTGTCTAATTCCTCTTACATTCAGGGAAACAGGATTTTGTTTGTGTCAAATAGGAAGCTGACTTTATCATCAATTTTTCCTAATGGAAAAAGAATGCCCTATATGTAGGCTTGCTGCTCAAGACAAAATGGGATGATATTGCTTGTTATTTCAATGGCAGCATTTACTTTGCATTCCCAAAATATTCTATAAATGTAGGTATTGGACAACATTGGTTCCCTTAAAGTAAATACATATAATTTTATCTCCTTAGCAAAGTAAGGGATTTTGTTACAAGGATTAGTTAAGCAGTTTGCCCACACTCAGCTGTGACTTGGTCACAGAAATAAGGGAATCCAGGCTTCTGATTCCCATTTTATTTGTACTGGTTTAAATCAGATATAAGCGATAGAAAAGTCATATCTCAGTGGCTGTGACACCTTGATATAATTATGAAAGTAATCAGATTCCTTTCTGGAGCTCAATGAAATAGAGAAGTTCTGATGATAAGTCCCTTGCTTTTTGATGCGCTCTTTCACAGTGTAGGGCACTAATACATATATGCTTATGTGAAGTCTGGAATATAGCACTGTTTATACTGTAACAAAATGAGCTGTACTCATTTTGACTGCTGAGAACTGCAAATATTTGCTCATCTCTTGCAGGTACTGCCTAAATATGTTTCATATGAGCTGCAAATGCAAAAGAGAAAGTCTAAACCTTTTTTTTTTTCTTTTTCTAAATAGATATATTGAGTGTTCTAGATGGGAAGGTCAAAAGAAAAGAAAACAACTCAGCAAAAGTACTGCAGAATATATTGTATACAACAGTATTTCCAAAGATTTATAGAAAAGAATGAAAATTAAAGCCTTGGCTTGTGATCTTTAACATTGGTAAGGGACAGAAAGATCTTATGAGCTTCTAGTTGCCATTCAGTTGCTAGTACACTTATGCACAGCATTGAAATAAGAAAAACAGATTCTAATAATTTCTACAGAATTGAAAGGGGGAGGAGTCCTGAGTGATGATACAACTTGCCTAGAATCATCCTGTAGAAGTAGACTCATATTTGAGTCCCAATCTAATGTATAATTCAAACAAGCATCCAACATAGATAGATGATTACTGATTATAAAGTTTTTTCATTATTTTTAATACCAGCTACAGCAGAAGATTTGGTATACATTAAACCTCTGGTTGAAATGTGTCTATGGTGTTCATAAAAAATCACACACTAGCACATCTCTTTACAAGTCTCATCCAAAAAAAAAATATTTGTAGTTCAAAGTTGAGATTTAACAGGTTGGTACACCCCACAAGCATCTCACATTTGTTCTCTGGAGATTTAAAGTTGTTTAATCTGGAGATTTAAAGTTTTGTTCTCTGTAAAACAGTTTTAGTTTTGTTTCTTTCAAAGATCAAGCAGAATGGCCCCTGGCTTCTGACTGAAGCAACTGTTTTAGTTTCATGCTGTATCATGAATAAGGTGTACTGAGTTGAACATGGCTGTAAAACTGTCTGAAAAGTGGAATTTAACGACATCATCGCATTAAACAGTAAAGGTTATGCAGTTATTGTAAATATGAGTTTTGATCTGCAGTGGACCTGATGTGAATATAAGGAAAACCTCTTTGCTGCTTTACTCTTAGAATACAGCACACTGGGGCTTGCTCTCTGCTCTTTGTACTATCAAAAAACCAGTGCATTCAATAAAATATATAAGTCAATAGTCACCAATGTTTCCTAGTATCTTAGTTTTATTTCAGGCTGTTCAATGAATTTTTGCAAGATTCTTCAATGGAGGAAGGGATTGTTTAGGCCAGCAAGCTAAACACCAAGGCATTTATTCTGTTGTCTGTGTGAAGAAAATTACTAATCTGTGAAGCACACTAAACAATCCTATTGAATTAAAGTATTTGTACTAATGGAGAATCAGCCATTTATAATCATGTTTTCAACCATACTGAGGAAGATTCTCATGCACCTAACCTGAAACCATAGCCAGTAGATTTTGGAAGCATGGAAATTGGTGAATACAGTGAAATACTAGTGCATACATGCTTGTAGATAACTTATAGCAGTAGAAGAAACTACACCATGGCACACATTCATATAGAGATAGGTGGTGTTTTGTAACTAAGTAAGCTTTGTATAATCTCTTATCTTCCCATTAAAAAAAAATAATATTGCTGAAGACTTAAAAATCAGATAAAACATAAACAAACAATACAATGATTTCTTCCTAAAGCTGCTAGTTGTATGACTTACCAGATGTTAGATGTATGTATTTGCTGCAATGGAATATTTAACTTCAACAGAGCTGACTAGTTTATTGTTGTTGATGGTGTAACTGATTACTTTGTTGCCATTCAAGATGTGAATAACCTATATGTGCTTATCAACTACTCTAATCCATTTTGAGTATTGGGAAATGCAGAAGTTAACTGCTGTCAAGCATTGCTGACGTAAAAGTGAAATATATAACTCCTTCTACATGCTGAAATAGTCACTTCTAGGGCTTCCTCTCCTCTCTCCTCTTCCCAAAGGTTATGCTATCACCTTGCTTTAAAACAAAACTGCAGGAGGGATCAGATGGCATCTAGGGCAGATTGAATCTGAGAAGATCTCTGGTACTGTGCAAAGTACCCAAACAATTTCTTTGCCATGTGCCTGCTCCCCAGTGGACCATCAGGGTGTGGGTGTGAAGATCCCTTCCCCTGCACTCCTTTCCTCACAGTCCTGCAAAGGGAAGCCATCTCGCATCCCTGACTGCCAGCAACATAGATATTCACTTCTTAGTAGCTGAATTCACATCCTTGTTTCTTTATGAGTGCATATATGTATACAAAAGAATAAATATCTTTAAAAATATGATTTATCTCATAAAGACTTTCAAGTATGTGAATTGCAGTGCATTAAATTCAAGACAACTGTATTGATGTAACCCTGTTTCATTACTTGCAAAAAACGTAGTGAGAGATTATTCTGTCAGTTTACCTGGATATCATGAGTTATGTTAACTATTTCTAAGTATTTCATCAGGTATGAGGTAATTTTGTTAAGATAAGCATTCTCATTAAGTTCTCTGGCATTGCTTCATGTGAGTAGACATGCTGGGATGAATATGTGAGCTCCTGGCAAATAAGAGCAGTATAAGGTATGAATTTTTATGGAGCTTGTTTTTTTTCTTGGGTTCTTGTATTTCTGTTTTCTCTTCTTTAGCAACAATTCTGATGATTTAAGGATTTAAAATAATATGCTGTCTTTTCTTTTAATAATGTCTTTGTTAATTTCTTTTACAGCTGTCAGAGTATTTCAGGACCAAGTCAGTGAAATACAAATACAATTAGAAACCCCCTGAGTTTTTTGTTTGGAAATGCATATCTGAAATTCTGAAATAACATTTTCTGAATTTTTCATTCTAAGATATTAAAGTAAGTGAGTTTATGTCCTCTGCTGGTATGCTGCCTAATATATGAGTTAGAAATAATGATGTAGCAATATATATTTTGATGAGAACATCCCACCTAAGCACACCAGGTCTTAATGATGATTGCCAGATGGATAAGGAGAAATTAATGCAAATTTTCTGCCTCACTTTTCCACATGTTTAAATAACATCAATAACTTCTTACAAGGGAATTACAGTAACTTGTGTAAAGGACCAAATGTGTGGTAAAATGTAAATTAGGACATCTTCACTGAAGTCAAACATAACTGAGAACCTGAACCAATACATGTATCTACTTAGTATGCCTTGAGTTGAGCATATGGTTGTGCCTGATCTACAGAGGTCCTTTCTAAGTGAAATCTTTCTGTTTTGAAGTGTATGGGTAGAAGCAATGGTAAATATATGAAAGACAATTACATGAATGTCTTGGAAATTAGGCTGAAGTCAAGAAGAAAGGAGACTCTAGACTGCTCTCTTAAAAATTGGTTTCTTCTCCATTTTCTGTGAAATACAGCAATGTAGTCAAGTAATATATTTGTAAAGTGCCTTATGAAAGTCTGCTAGCAGTTCAAGGCTCTTTGAGGTAGCAGTGAAAGGAGGAAAAGAACTATGTCTCTTGCCTGACTACATTACAATAGAACAGTCAATGACATTGTGATTCCTAGGAATCTCCTCCTAATGATGCAAAGAACAGTAATTGTCTAGAAAGAAATCAACAACTCGTCTGTTTCTTAACAGAGCACCTATGTTTCTTTCCTTTTAGTTATGTCTGCTAAATCTTTTGTTTTGGTGTGTGTAAGCTATGTAAACCTGGTTGGGATTCAAGGAGAAGTACTAGGCTTTTGCAAAGGCAGATGAAGTGGTGCTGAACATTGCTCTCCGAGGCACATAGCAGGACCAAAACGCAAAGAGCACATGAATTACATGGTACATAATTTTAAAATATAAATTTAATTCTCTAATCAGTGCAGTGATCATGGTTGTGCCACAGAAGCCACTTTTATTGTCTCATGGTAGAGACTGATTCATTAACTCAAGTTGTTGAAGGTCATTTATTAAAAGTCTCCTATAAAATAGCAGATGTAGTTGCTGGGGGTTTGGTTTTTTCTCATATCAGATTTTGCATCCCAATATCCTTATTTTTTTTAGCTGTTTTTCCTTTCAGTTGAGGTAGACTTGACTTCCAGTCTGACCAGTTTTCTGAAATACTTTAACTGCTTTTCTTATAAGAGAAAGAAATGTAGAAGGAGCTGGGACTGTAATGTAATAACTCCCATGTACCACTGGATGGTGTTTGAGGCAGTCTGCAGTTCTGGGTAAAGTCTCTCTGCCCCAAGTCAATGAATAGCTTGTTATGCCACTGAATGCAAGAATCCCAAGGCCATTTTAGTGATCCAAGATGTAACTTTCTGTCCTTCATGTTTATTATAGACTGCTTGAATTTAGAAAAGTTTAGAAATAATAAATGCAATAAATATCCTCAGATGTGTTAATTCCAGGATGATAAATGGAAGGTTTCCCATATTGATGTTAATTCAACTTTAACATTATTGCCTAAAGCAGCCTTTAATTCTATTCTTGTTTTTTAATTGAAATGGGTGGGTTACTCTGGACTGAATTTGCCTTATTTTCTCCTACTGAGCAATACTTCAGTGGTGGCCATTGAAGCTTAAGTAGGGCCAGATTTACTCAGTTGTTACACAGAAGCACAGGGCCAGATTTTGCTACTTCTTCCTGTATAGTGTTATATGGTTATTTTAAACTAATGGTGTTCTAGGATTGGAATATTAAATTCAAATAATTATTAGGAAGTTAAAAACCTTCAGATGTATACCAGGATCCATGTTTTGTACACCAGTTCCTTCTCTACCTAAAACGCAAGACGTATCACTTGTCTAAATGAGCCCTTGGAACATTTTCTTTTGTGTTTCTTTAGGAGTGAGTTGTGTAATCTTCCATGAATCATAACAGGTTTTACAATTAATTTTAACAGAGTAAAAGATATGCCCTGGCTTTCAGAAGTGTCTGTGCATCAGTGTGTTGTAAAGTATTATAGAACAGGTCTCATAATATATTCTTTGTCTCTATTCTAACTTCTAACTTTGAATGATGGAATTAATCTGCCTATCAAAATTAAAATAAAGCGTCACATTTACTAGTATGACCTAATTATTTCTTGAGTGCTCCTTTGGCCTGATTCTCCCTTGTATTATGTTTATTTTAAATGTTTTGTTAGACACATTGCAGTTGTGAAGACTCACATACTGTTTCAAATAATGTTGAGAATTTGAAGTGATAATAAGTGTTTATCTGCAACAGCTTGTGTCCACTCAATCTTGTGGTTGATTTGGTGTTGAGGGGTCATTTTGGCATGTGTGTGTTAAATTTTGGGGGTGGTGTTTTGTTCTTTCTGTTTTGTTTCACCAGCAAAACTGAAGCTAGAGGACCATGCTTTTAGTTCTGCAGTTTAGTTGACCAATGTCTTTGGGGCAATGTATAGCCATCAAAAGAAAGCTTCCAGAATAATAGCACTGGGTCAGTTGCTGCCAACCTGAATAACATCAAGGGCATGCACTTGTTTTCCTTTCTTGTCCTACTACACTATTGAGCAAACTAGGGAAAAAATATAAGGAATTTTATTTGCCTCAGCATGGCAGGAGTTCTTTATGAGAGTTTGCGAAGAGGCAGAGATGTTTGTGATGTCTCTTCCTATCTAGCTCAAATAAAAGTTCTTTTATCTATAGAGACAAAAAAGATGCAGATTGACACTCAGCAACCAATCTAAAGGAGTGAAGTTTGAAAGACTAGTTGTGAAATCTAATTCTATACAAGCTTTGCTGAGCATGCTTTGACTTGGAATTGCTAGGACATGATAAAAAAGAGAGAATTCAGTGGAAACAGACGTGTTGACTCTCCTGGGTTTTGTATCTCACACAAAAAGTGTATCACAAAACAATTATAAAAGTAGTGTATTACAGCACAAAGTCACCTTGAATCCCGAGCTGCTCCAAAAGCTCTCAACTTACATTATTTTTCAACTATGTCACTCTCCCTAACTATCTGTGTCACAAATCATTATGCCAAGCATTTCAGCTGTAATTCGTTTTCTTAAATATCTGACTTTAAAATCTGTGTCAGGCAATTTGTATCATCTGTCACACAACTGTCAGAAAGGGCCAAGAGGGAAACACCTGAGAAAAGCATAGTACTGAAATATCTGTGTGTGGAAGTGCTGCATTCTGTATGAATAGTTATTTAAGGAGATCTTGGAAAATCCAGTAGCATTGTCAAGACTTTCTGTATCTGTGCAGATTGGAAATACAATCTTGGATCAAGTTCTCTGGCTGCTGACTGGTCTCTAGTGGTCTCGGACGGTTGGTTTCTGCTTGCAAAAGCTTTATGGCTGGCCTTCAAATGGTCCATAATACTTTCTACTTTTTACCCTGGCATCTTGGCCAAATTACAAATATAGTTTATCTATTAGAAATACTTTTAGGGTTTCCTCTAATTATTCTTTGGACATCTGTGCTCTGACTTTCTAAGTAGAAGCTTTAGACTGGTATTCCTTTAGTTGGGTGTAGCTCTTTACTAAGATATAGAATAAAATACTATTTTTTTTTTTTACAAGCAGATTACACCTGTTTTTATCAGTCCATGGGAGTTTTCTATAGGCTGTGATGATCATTTTTCTTTGCCTCTTACCCTGAATTTTTATGTGTCTTTTTTCCACCCTTGAACAGTAATCATGTTTCATTCAAGTATTGTATGTGTTTCACTGATACCAGGGTTATGTCCCTAGACATAAATCCGATTGTATGATAAAATCACGAGTGGCACAGGGGGGGTAGACTCTCTCCAGGATTATGATCTCAGTTCAGCAAGTTTAAATCTTTATGTAAAATATTTAGATTTCTGTCTGTTTAAAAGATAGTCTATGCTTTTACTGTAATGATTTTTTGAATGTATAATTGTGCCTCATAATAAAGTCAGTCCTTATCACTGCTGTTAGTAGTTGCTAAAATGAGTGTGGGCCTAGTAGTGTAGGAAATCATCTTTCAAGTATTTGTTTTAAAAATGATGGTCTAGTGTCATGGCATGAAAAGCTATGGAGGCATTAATTGTGTCTTCTGTTACTTTGCTAAACTAATCCATATAAAAAGAGCAGATTAAATTGTCTGACCCTCATATATTTAATGATCGCTGCTATTTGACTAAGAAACATTTCTCAGGAAGCTGCTTGTCACAGGCTATCAATATTCTTTTCATCTCATGTTAGTTATTGGTGCACTTTGTTACTCTCCAAGATGGCCTGTCTCAAGTGGTTCTTCAGCTTGCATAGCAAGAAAATTAGATGCTAAATGGTTGCACAAACAATTTGATTATAGTGTTTAATTCCTGCCCTATGGATTTCCAAGATCAGTGATCCTTTGTCTTCTTTGGTTGTTATTATTGTTACTCTTCTAACTGATCTTCTTGCTGACAGAATTATTTTATTCCTTTTTGTTAAATTTCGTTTTCGTCTCAGCTTTCTACAGAAAGTGCTGCACTTCTTATGTAGTCTTGTTTTAAAAATTATCCCTGTCAGGATATTAGTATACACATTATTATGTGACTGTTATTCACACTTGACAATATGAACATCTCTGTATAACTGATAATACACAAAGAAGGATGAGTAGTTAAAATATTTCAGGCTTTTTCTCTACTGTTTATATCGGCTAGAAATTTGGATTTAATATAACGTATGGATGTTGAGAACAAGACAATCTTGCAAGATGCTGAATAATCTGCAACTGAATCAGAACATTACTAAAGTGAATGCTGAGGGCTTTAGAATTCAAAAGTGTATTCACATGCTAAAAATTAAACAGATGTTTATTTGTTTTACTGGAACTTCAAATGGATTTGTTTAAAAAGAAAAGCAAAATCAAACAAACATACAACCAACAAAATAACACAACAGCTCTGATTTGATTTAGGCTTTTAAGAGTGACGAGGTTTGCAAGAGCTGCTAGTCAGGTGGGCTTTGCTGCTGTCTACTGCTGCTGTTGGTGCAATTGGTGTCCTGTCCACAGAGGTTTGGCATTTCAGAACTATTTTAAAACAATTTCTTAAAAATGCCAAATGTCAAAGAAACAAATCAGAGGAGTCACTTGAAGCAACAATCAACAGTGCTGTGCAAAAACACCATAGCTGAATGTTATGAAACACTGACAGCTTTGCAGAATGGTAGAAGCCTAGACCGTTGATCAAGACTCATTAATAATAGTGAAGTGACTATATAGTGGTTTGAAAATGAGAATTTTGCCCTCTTTTTCTGGAAGGAAATTAGGTCAGAGTGTTCCCAGAATTTACATTTCAATTAAAAATCTCAATAATAACACATTGTGCTTACAGTGAATGATTCCTTCTCAGGGAAAGATGATATCTCCTGTTACTTTGTTAAAGAAAAGACCCTTCACTTTGTCAATGGTAAGGACTCGTCTTCCTTTTTTGTCCTCTTCAGTTAACTTAAACCTGTGTGAGAGTAATATACTGTAATCAGACCTCAGGCTTTCACTGTCTGGGTTAGATATGTTTGAGTTTGTATATTTTAGTCTCCAGAGGTTTTTGAAATATAAAACAAAACTTTTCTTTGTTTTCTTTTAAACTTACCCACATCTGAAAAATTAGACGAATGATCCTCTTTCCTTAAGAGGAATTGTTCTTTTGGTGGGGGAGGAATTGCTCTAAATTTACTATACAGAGCAGCTCATGCTTACAGTCTCCCTTTTTTCATCAAGGTTTGAAAATTCTTAATCAAAAAAAAAGCTATTATCTCTAGACAACCAAAGCCTCTTTTTCTGATGAATTTCAAAAGAAGAATATCAGTCACAAATTTTATTAGTTTGATTTCCCTTGCGCATTTTCTTTGCAGAATGACCACATTCACCATATAGTGATGTTGGTTTCTGACTACAAGCCTGATAAACGTTTTTAACTAACTTTTCAAAACAAACACTGAATGTAGGGATTCAAATAATAGCCATCCATCTACTGTAGGTAGAGTCTGTGAGGCTGAAGAGTACTTTATAAAAATGAGATTTAAGTTGCCTGTTATCTACTAAAATTGTGGTGAATCGCATGTGTAAAAAGATCTAAACCAAAATAGTTTGTTATAGCCATTTTAAGGAATGCTGAATAATTTTGAGGCCTCACTTTGAGGAAATAAAACAGGCATTAATCATCTGACATCTGAAACTTGTCTCAGCCTAAAAAATTTTAAGCTATGTATCTGATTTTTTCTGTTTTTCTCCATGCAAAATAGAATCAGCATTATGGAAAACTTTCTAGAAATTGATAACTCTTTGGAAAATAATGCCTTTTTCTCCTTCACATAAGAAATACTCTGTAGAAGAAGAGTAACTTCACAGTGTGTGTCTTCCATATGTTAATACTGCATTGCACAGCTTTTGTACTAATTGGCTGGTAATTTGAGTCTCTCTTGCTTCAAGATCCTCTTAAC
>VXBA01002086.1:1996935-2066935 GCA_013399895.1 Serilophus lunatus | reverse complement strand
CAAGAGCTGCAGTTCTGGGTGCATTCAGCATGTGAGATTCAGGCGCTCTAGTTGCCTCTTCCATAATAATGATTCCCTTATCTGCCCTTGAATCAATGGGAGTTGAGAGGTTTTCAGTCGCTGAATTGGGTTCTTGTTTCTACAAAGCTGCTTAAGCCAGACCCTTGTGAACAGTGCAGATTTACACTGATTGCTGGTGGGCAAGTGGACTAGTTTTCAAACAGCATTTAGAAAGTTTTACGAGAAGGGGACACATAGTGAAGAAAAACAAAGGCACTTAACACCCTGCTAGAAGTATGGGAGTTTCAGTTTGATGAGGGCTCTTATTCTTCTATTCCGGTTTCCTTCCACCCTGTGTAGCAATGACTTTCATTATAGTTATTTGCCTGTCTGCCTGAGCTCATGGCATCTTCTGTCATAATGACGGAGTTGTTTGATTCAGTATAAAAGCTGTGGAAGGAAAGGTGGTAAAGTGACATGCTTACTGTTACCCTGTATGTAATTATAATGCCAGAGATTAACTATAATTTAGCAATGATTTTTGCCCTGATGACTCTATGTATGTACTGAGCTGCCTAACATAGACTATGTAGAAAAAGAAATTGAAGCAATTGATTTTGGTAAGACTTAAGACCTCAACCCCCCCAGATGATACAGTATTTTTTGCTTTTTACTTAGCAAGGTGTGGCTCATAAGCTAAATGCCATATAGATCAGTCTCGCCAGTGCTATCTTTTCCATTATCGCAGTAAATAATGTAGTGCATATGGAATAGCATTATAGTATAATAGCAAACCTCCATTAGGTAGGTTCATCTGACAAATTTTTACTGCAAACCCCAGTTATATGTCAGATACTTACTTAGTTGTCGGCAGTCGGGACTTTTAACATTGAAGATCAAACAAGACAACCCATATGGGGAATGGGATGATCTAAATAGTGTAGCTAACTGCATGATCCTGAAAATTCATAAAATTACTCCTCCTTTGATCCACCTTATGTGTTGACTGAAGATCAACTGGCATCCCTGGACTTGTTGATAATCCTACATCTTCCCCTGTGAAGAAAATACAGGTAGTACAGAGACCAGCACATGTTTTTATGGAATAGATGGAGAGGATTGGAAAGTTCATGGGAAAGGCTGTTAGATGCCTGTCACTGTAGGAATGCTGACTTTGCCTCTCCTTTAGCCCACAATTGTCAACTGTCAGAGTTTCAGCACATGAAGTGAATTTGAACTCACATGTGCCATTTGTACTGCAGTCTTGCACAGTATTTTGTCCTAAACAGGTAAAAAGCTAAGAGACATCATTAACTTGAAAAGAGAAAAAGTCACCAGTGTATGCAAGAACTTCTCCAAGTGGGATTCTAAGTAAATGCCTTAAAGTTCCTTCAAAAAAAATAACAGTACATTTAACAGACACAGTCACCATGAAGCTTCTATCTTGCTAACCAAACCCAAAGAAGCTTCACAACTAATTAAAATCTTTTAGGCCATGTTACAGTACAATTTCTCTTCTCTCAAAATCTGTTCATTTGTTGTATCCTAGCATATGATTTCTTAAACCTATCAGGAAAAGAAAGGGATTGGTGTATCACCGAGAGGAGCAGTCACAGCATTGTGAAGATTACCAGCCAGTGGGTTAAACAAAAAGGTGTGACATAATGAAGGAACTCTTCTCAAAGAGGAGAATTGGAATATGCAAAAGAAGGAGCAACACAAATAACAACATATGCAAGAACAGAATTACATTATCTTCAATAAGGTATTGGTCACTCTATTAAAGTGGCAGTTTCATTGAAGATCTTGCATTTTATGTGTACACTCTAGGTGATACTTTGATTTTTATTATGTAATGTACAATGTATAGTGCTGGTGTAACAAACTCCACGTAGAGATAAAATGCAGAATTTTTGCATCCTCTTCAGCCTCTGAATTTCTCACCCAGATGACAGACAGGTATACTCAGAGCACTAGCTGCTCTACATTAAGTGAGTTGCTCTTCTGTTTCATAGAATGTGAAAACAAATTCTTAGTGTGAACCACAGCTAATGGCATACTTGTCAGTTGGCACAGAACTGAACAAATATGACAAGTTGAATAGATAGCAGCAAATAGCCAGGCTTATGTGTGGGAAACTTGTTCTGCTATCTGTAATGGTTGATTGGACTCTTAACCATGATCTGCACATCTGTTATTATATTAGTCTGGTATCAGTAATGATTGTTTAATTCTGCAGTTTTATACAGAATCATATGTACAACACAATAAAACATAATATCATAAGATGGCAGGATATTGGCAAGTCCCACCAGGGATGTCGACTGTACCAATGGAATCCAACCACACAGAGACTGTAAGGATAAGACATAACAAGAATACTAAACTTGCATGACACAGGGCATATTCTCATATTACAACAAATTGCTGCACACCAGAATCCTTCTGGTTGAAGAGCTCGTTGGGGCTGAGAACATCTTCAGTCCCTGTGGGTTTCCTAGGAAGGCAGAGTTGGCAAGCAGCAGCTGCTGACTACTTTTTGCACCACTATATCATCAAGAGTGAGATTAGTAGAAAACCTTAGGAGATCCACCTTGAAGTGTTCCTTGATTCTAGCACCCTTTTGAAGGTTTTCTGTGAGGAGGCTTTTATTCTCTCACAGTACAGAACTTTTATGCCAAAAAAATTTTCAATAAAAAATAAAATAGGAATTATAAGAGAGATCCACTTACAAAAAAATTGGAGAAGCATTGTTTTTGTACTGAGAAAATGCCTTCTATCCTTTTTATTGTTTTAAAATGTAAAGAGCACAAATGACTATTAAAGATTCTGAAACAATGAAAAAGTTTAACTAAGCATTTGAGAGTACTGTGGAACTAGCAGGGAAACCGTTTCACTACCCAATAAAGTGCAGCCTGGAAATGGTACTTTATGCTGTGTGTGAATATAGATGTGCACACATGGATACGCTCTACATTTGTGTGAAAAGTTCATGCACTTTGTGTTGTTAATTCATGGAAAGATACTTATGCTTTTGAACTAGTTGTCACTTTATTTGAAATAAATCCATAAAAAGTTTCTTAAACAAATCAGATGAAATCTGAACATTAAAAAAAAGAAAGTGTTCTTTGGACTTTCAAAGGTTATAGACTGCACACTGAAAGGTTTGCAGCTGACATTCAATAACATTTGAAGCTTAGAAGCAAGCTTTTTAGTTTATTTTTTTCTATTTATCCTTAGAAGCTGCTTGCTTTTCAGCTGCTAATGCATTTCCAACAGAAATTTTGTGAATTATATTGAGCAACATTCTCAGGGAGGGTAGATTGTGTAACAGTAACAGCTTCCTCCTGCTGCTTGTGGCAATATGGATGTTCTACACACACACTTATTTACATTTCTTGAGCCAAAGAACTCTTCAAGGTTCAAAACCCTTGTTGTTCAGGCAATAAATATAATGGATAATAATTTAGGAAACAGAACTGATGAGAAGGGGGTTTAAAACAATTGGCTGTTACATATCACAAATTTTATTTTTTAATAAGAAAGATCTTATGTAAACCAACCATTTCACACAGGATTTTTTTAGCACTATATTCTTTACCCTAAACCTCTTTTAAACTAGTTTTTTCTTCACTAAAACTTGAAAAACGTAAGATTCTTTATTTCTTGAGTAAAAAAAATTTTAAAATTTCAATGACAGCTTCTTTCTTGTTACTTTTTTGACCATGCCTTGTGCCAGGCTGAGGTGAGGGCTAGAATCCATATGTAAGAAACACTGCATTCCCTGCAATTTCACCAAGAGAAGGTTGGTATAACGAAACATAGTTTAGGCCTGACCACAAAAGTATTTGCAGGGTGTTACTTGGTCTGTACTTAACCAGGGGAAAGGTTTAGGAGAAACCCTAAAATGATTTAACCACCAACATGGAAATAAAAGGGAAATGTGAGTTTTGCCTCAGTGAAAATATTAGGGAGCTCTTAGAATTTTCTCTGATTTTGTCAGTGTTTATTATTGAGGCATAAAAGTGAATTCTTTCATCTCTGAGTTCATTCAATGCAAAGTTCAGATATTTGCTGCTATGGACCTGTTTCCTGTTTGTAGGCTTTGCTTAAATGTGGCTCTGTAAAACATATGCACTTTAGAACGCTTTTATTTCAGTTTCCTTTCTCTTCCAGAAACCAGTAAAAATGTGACAAATAGGTACAATATCAAAAGATTATTTTTGATCAATTTCATGTTGACTTTACAAATTTAAAGATGATCAGAAGACTGTTTTAATTAATACTGATGAAAGTTCTGAGATACTGATAATACTCACTGAGGTTAAGATAAATGAGGAGAGTTCAGCAATTAGTAAACTTGCAATAGTTAAACAGCACAAATCCTTGCTGTTGTTTTGTTTCAGTTCTTTCATGGATGTTAGAAGAGGTTATAATGTGATTTTCTTTCTTTTCCAAGTCAGAAAACTTTTTTAAAAATTTCTTTGTTAGACTGATATCTCTAGATAACTGAAGTGATACTCAGCAAAAATATACACGTAAATTGGCCTCAAAACTAGGTTTTGAGTAGGGACTCTTCATGATAGAAGCTGCAGAAGTTGATTTAGACACAGGGAACTGTGTGTTCCATAGCATGTGCTCTGCTGAGCTATGTGAGAACAGAGCTAAGAACTGGAACAAAAATGTATTTAGTTTTTATAACTTCCCCTTATAAAATCAGCCTTATCCATCCTGCTTTTTAATATAATGGTGAAGCTTTGCTTCATATTTCTACTTATATTCAATATCTGAATATTACAGAGATTTGCACACAAACATCAAGGGAAAAGGAACTCATCTTGATTCTTTGATTTGATGAGGAATCAAATCACAAAAGTAGAGTCCAAAGCTTTACTACCAGCATAATTTATATATATATATACACACACATACATAAATACATAAATATATATATGCAAAGACACACACACACATGCATATAGAGTATCTGGTTTGATTTTATGCTGCCTGACCTTGCTACTCTTACTGCCATGTGGGTGTGTTTCCAAAGCAAAACTGACGTGTTTTGAAATGAGGTTGCAATATATTTGCAAAAATAGAACAGTAAGTGTGAAATGCATTTAAGAAAAAGTCAAGTGAAAACCATTTTCAGAAGCTAATTTTGTTTCCTGACTGTTACTGAATTTTGAGGGTATCCTGCTTGGAAATGTTTGTGATTTAGAGTACTGAACATGTCCCAAGAGCAAAACCTGAAGCAGCCCATGCATTTTTGGTAGAAACTTGGTGTACGTTTAGCTATTACTCATGATTTTAGCCTTTGTAGACTTTCAAGAGTTTTGTCACACTCCATTAGGCAATCAAAGAAAAGAATTTTTGTTTTCTTTAAGTTATGCATTTGGTTTTGTTCTTACAGAAGATTAAGTAATGACATTCTTATTAAACTTTTGATAAATTTAATGCAATAATTAATTTTCTTTTGTTCTTACCTATGGGACACAATTGTAAGGTATTAACTTGTCATATAGATTTATACACCTTAATAATTTTAAGCGAAACTTTTCAACAATTTAAATATTACCTAAATGAAATTTAATCTTAGATCTTTATGCCTTTCTTTGTCTGAGTTTCAAACAATTTCTAAAAAAAAATCTATGGTGACAGGTATCTTGACAAAGCTATTTGGAAAAGGAATCATTGCGTGTTCTTCCTGTGCTTTGTGTATACGTATAAATGGTGTGACCCAAGAGGAATGGATATGCGGTACAAAATTGAGTGGTTGGCACTGATGTTACCCTTGTGACAGGGGGTTATTTTATCCTGTCTGTGTGATTGCTTGGAATGAATACCTAGTAGAGGTTGGAGCCCACTGGGTGCATTTTTGGAGTACATCTGTGTTTGGTTTTATTCCATTTTTCTTCCCTAATCCTGTTCTGCAATTGTTTCAAAAGTTATAAATGTGAATGATTCACCTCAGCAGCACACTCTTGAATCAAGCTACAGCTTCTCATGTAGGAGGTTATACAAGGTGATTAATATGATCCTCTTGATCTTTATTACTTGAATTTTATTTAGATTTTATGACTGTTTATGGTTTTATCAGTTTTTTTGGAAAGAGGCTAAGTAAAGTGAAAGTCAGTCACGCTGCGTGTTTGTCTAAATGGAAGAGAAGTGGAGCTCTTTAGCATGAGTAAAAGCAATTCCAGCCTCTGCTTACGGCTTGTTGTGCGGTCAGAGAGATGATCTCGGATTGCCATCTCTGAGAACTGTCCCACGGTACTACAAGAATTTGTTTTTTCTCATCTTTTTTCTGCTTGGTTTTGATCTGTCAAAGTCCTTGGTACCAAATGTCCTCTACTTGAATGGTTACTGGGAATAGTTGGTGGAAAGGCTGATTATTTAATTACAACTAATAAGCAGTTTACCCCTTAGGAAAGTTGTGCTTTTACCTTCGCTCTTTACAAGTGGGATAAATATGTTTGGAATAATGGAAATGCTGTAAGAAAACAGGTTAAAATATACACACAAAAAATTGTTTTCATGTGCTATTTACAAGGGCTAAATATCTCCTACATTTCAGAGCTCAAAGCCTTTTCAGCACTGGTCAGATTGTGTGATTTACTTGTCCTTTTTTTTTTTTACCTTAAGAGATTACTGTGAAGTACGCCATGGTCTGGCATGCAATCACTTTGGCTATTCCCTTTTTAATGCATTGGGACATCTGTGCTTACTAGTGTGAGCCAGTAAGAAGATGCTCATAAATGAGTAATCATTTATTGGAACCTGTGCATGTTATGAATTCTGTAGAGAGTCTCAAAATACAGGAAAACTTTTTTTGTTTTCTTCATTTTTTTGCCAACACTTCCAGTTCTTTGCAACTTTACTGTGTTGTCCAATGGCAAAAGATAACTTTTGCATGAATTTTCCCATCCGCTGTGCAGTTGGCCTGTGCTGCTTGTGCATGGCTTCTGTGTAAATGTGGCTCATGCTATGAATACTGATCTGCTTTCTTAAATGTTGTCAGTTCTAGGAAAAAAAGCAGCAAAACAGGTAGATAAAATTTTCTATTTTGTCATAATAACAGTTAGGGAAGTCCTACCTGCAATAATGTATGTCATATTTTTACTTCAAGCCTTCATAATATTAAAATTATTTTGTCTATTTGTCTATGGAATCAATTATTCTTTAAGATTGCAGTGCATGAAGCTGTTAATTGCTGAGAGCTTTGGTAATGAAGTTTACAAATATACAAACAATGACAGCTTCCTTTTCTTACAGTGCATTTCCTGCAGTAAGACATGTTGAAGTGCTTTACTTTAATTATGTGCTAGTGCCAAAGTGAGTTTATAGAGGCTGACTGGCTAACTGCTTTCAGCTCTATCCCACATACTGTAAGAAATGCTGCAGATCTGAAAGTTAAATGAAATAAATCACTGAAGGGAGCTACAGGGAAGTCAGAGAGGGACTCTTCAGGAACTGTACAATAGAAGAAGGAGTAATAGGTAATAGTAATAAAAGAGGGAAAATTTATATTGGATATTAGGAAGAAATTTTTCACTGTGAGGGTGGTGATACATTGGAATAGGTTGCCCAGGGAGGTTGCGAATGCCCCAACCCTGGCAGTGTCCAAGGCCATGCTGGATAAGGAAAGCAATCTGGCCTAGTCAGAGGTATTCCTGCCTATTGCAAGTGGAGTTGGCACTAGATGATCTTTAAGGTCCTTTCCAACTCCTTAACGTTCTACGATTCTGCAATCATTTCAAAAGAAAGGTCATGTGGAAAAAAAAAAGCACCCTTTTGTGTTTGGACAATATATGTTGTTGGAAGGTATTTTCCCACCAGAACTACCATACTGCACCAATGGACAATGCAAGACAAGCCAACAATAGTCTTCTTTCTCAATAGAGATTAGAATTTCATCTGTTTCTATTGGGGGCAGAGAAAGGAACAAACAGCCAGTAGAACTCCTGAATGCAGTCTTAATGCAATGTGACTGTGTTCAAGTCATGGAGATCCTGAGAAGGGGGCTAGAGACAAGAGGACCACTCTTTCTGGAGATCTTATGTTCCTATCTGTCTAGTCAAGCGCTTGCTTTTTATCCAAGGGCAATTCTGAAACACTATTATTTACAAATAATACATGTTCTGTGCTACTGTAATATGGTTAAAAGAAGTGTTGTGTTTTTTAACAATAACTAAGGTTTCCAAAATTATTTAAGCTGCGTAGGAGTCCTATTTCGTAAAATCCTGTGGGCCTTCAGCTCTTGCTGAGGCTGAATGCTGATCAGACATTGAGAAGCATTTTCAAGAACCAGGGTATTTTAGTTATTCCAGAATGCAATGACTACATTTGTCATTCTACTCTTGTGTTCTGCTGAAGGAAGTTTCTTAGTTTAATTCCATAACTGGGGAGTCATTCACCCTATGTACATATATGACATAGTTGATGAGATGCTGTCTCATGTCAGTATGGGGCCTTTTCTTCACAGTGATGTACCTTCAACAGTATCTTGTCCTGCTCTGTGCTGCAGCTGGTTGTAAAAGTACTTGCAGTGGAAGTAAAAGGCACACTTTCTAGTTAAGGAATATATGAAGTCCACATTTCACTCTACCTCTGTGAGAAAGCTGTGTATATGAACAGTGGATGGCAGCCTACTCTTTGAAGCTCCAAGCCACTTGGCTGAACCTAAGGGAATTACTTGAGATGTGGAAGAGCCTTTGAAAATGAATCCATTTTCATATTGAGGCCTAATTCAGAACTATAGGGAGGCATCTTAATGTAGGTGAGACATGGGATCTGAGACAACCCAATCTCTAACTTTTGACATCAACTCACTCAGTTGCCCTGACATTCTGTTTCTTGGCTGTTATAAAACCCATTTTCAGACCTCATATTTTCTGAACATGCCTATAACTCTTAGCATCCCTATATCCATCAGCTAGAGCCCTAGCAAGTGAATGTTCAGTAAGATCAGTCACCAAGTGGTGCAGAAGAATGTTTTAAAATTTCATGAAGCCTATTGGTTATCAGCACAGGTAAATAAATATCCCATATAGGAACATATTTTCATATTGTTCCTTTAGTGAGACAGGCTGATGTAACAGAAGGAATGTTTTGATGGTGGGAGTTTTCTTTTAAAATTGCTTTTACTCTTTCAATTACCATATTCATTTCTCATTAATAGGGTATTTCAAGGCCTTGTGTTTTTGAAAGGGAAAAGGTTAGAATTATGGGCTGGCAGCTGGTTTTGATAGGGCGCAGTGAGCAAGTTAATGCTTACCAAACATTTGAAATAGCTTTTCAATTTCTGAAATCACTTTGCAGCTCTTCAGCTATTTTTTGGCTGGCTGCACTTTATCATATTAATATAATACTGTGCAGAAAAATATTACATTTAAGTGTTATGATGAAATCAAGCTGTTATGCTGTATGTGTGTGGTACAGAGTATATTTTTAGTGTTTTTCTTAGCCTATAATTATGTGAGTTTCGGTGCCTTTCAGAAGCTATTTGTCAAGGGAAGAGGTTAGGGTTAGTTTTGGTAGGGTAAAATGCATTTTACAGCCTTACTAAGCCTCATTTAACTGAAGTAAACCTCATTTTAGCCATTTCTAAAGGTAATATCTAATAAAAACTAGTTATGCCTTATTTTTTACTTTCTTAATTTAGACAATCTTCTTTCTCATCGATTTATCTGATGATTGCTAGATCCATGATCCCTTAAATTTCCATCACACTATACACATCCACCACACTCTTGTGCCAGGATCAGAGCTATAATTCCAGATGTTTTAACAACAGGATGTAGAATTATATGTAGCTGGTATTCCTGAGAGCACTACCAATACTGTGCTGCAAACAGTTCTTGAATGTTTCAACTGTTCATATAATTCAAAGGAAATGTGTTCTCTGTAATCCCCAAACCAAACATTAAGAGAAAGTACATCTTTTTAATTATACTTTTGTACATGATATTCCTTTAACAAATTAATCATGATGGAAAGAGAAGAAAATCTGCTATAAATTTTATAAAAATATTTTACTTTATTTAGTAATCTTAATCAGATGACATAAATAAGATCTAAAAGCATATGTATCTTCATTATGTGGTTGGGATGATTATCTTTTCCCTCCAGTTTCTATTGGCCTTTTTTTTCCACATTCATTTATTTTCCCTTTTTATAAAAAACCCCATATTAGTCCCCTGCAAAGTGCACAAATAATGAAAATTAATATATGTATAATCTTAACCATTTAATTTTGCTTACTCTTTTGGGCTCTTCAGCGTGATTTTTCTGTTGAATTTTTCTTCCAGGATAACTTTGTCTGGTGCTGAGCTAGACCATTTATGAGGGCCTTGCATTTTTTGCATTTCCTTGGTGTTTGTGTCTTCAAAAACTAAATATTTCAGGTCTGATAATGAAACTTGTCTCTTTTTCAGTATTTTTAAATTATTATTACTCTGGGTGGTTGTGGAGTTGTTCCTTGCAATCTTCAACCTGTTCAGTATAATAAAATTGATTATTTTACTTTTTAATCCAGCAGGTCTTTTATTTTGTGAAAGCCTAGCAAAAGCTCATTGATTTACACCAGAGCTGGTTTGCTGTTTTCTTCAGTCAATACTGCCACATAATAAAAATCTTGACTTAACCAGGCAGTTCAGCCATGTTCTTTTTAGTGTCTCCTGCTACTGAATACAAGTCCTCAGCTTGGATTAAAAAATGAATATAACTTCCTTCATAACTTAGAATTTGATGACTATATGACATCTTAGATATCAACAAGAATGTTAATTAACTGTTTCACTCCTGGATAGTTTTGCCTTAGCAGTTCTATAACAGACAGAATTGACTAATACTGCTTTTATTTTTATTATATTTTTAAATGCTTGTTAAAGGGACAGAAATTAATTAATAAGCAACAAAATACAAATAAATTATAGCAGCTCTTTGAAGAGGTATTCAGATGGACTAAATCTAATCCTTGATGTATCTAGTGTTAAAGTTTTATTGGCTTGGTACCTTTGAAGGCCTAGGGTCAAACAATAGGAAGCACTTGATAAAAAGTAGGTGGAATTTTGTTTTTCTCTGGCTGACTTTCCCGGTTTCACTGAATTTATTTGAACTTTAAGGTTGCTATGAAAAGTTCTCCATGAAAATTGTAGACTGAACCCTGAAGAAAGAATTATTAAAAGGAATGATGCAGAGGAAATATTGCACAGCAACATTGCTTTGTTCATTAATTCTGGCCATTCCAGAGGTTCAGAGAAAATCCAACTGCTTTGTCACCTCCTCACATAAAAATGCAGTCAGTTCGCAGCCATGAATTGATCAAACATGTTTAACTAATTTCAAAAAAAGTCAGACACCGGGATCTTTCATTTAAGAAAGTAGCATTAGGTTAGAGCTATGGATGCCATTGGTTGTATATTACAAAATTCATACTGGGATTGCTAAGTAGAGCAATGGGAAAATTTTCATTTGTAGAACAAATAAATTTGACCTCAAGCTGCACATAAATGAACTCTGATATTTTTCATTTTTTGATTAAAAGAGTGTGGTTTGGATTAAAAGAGCACTTATTTTTATTTTACCTGAATTTTCTTTCAAGATACCTAAATTTCTAATAAAAGTAATACAGTTGGATTTATTTATACTCAGCAAATTTAATTTTTAATACATTATTATATTATCCAAATTAATAAATTATATACTGTGAACTCTGTTCTGCTATATCAGTTACAATAGTGGCTTGTAGAGGGGTTTTTTTTTATGTATAACGGTGGTAAGAGGTACTGTGATCCAGCTTTTCTCAAAGGATTTGATAATAAATATTACCATGTTTAAAGCATGTAAAATCCAATCCTTTCTAATAGGTAATGGGATTCACCTATTTCACTTGACTATTCTGACAATGTGCGAAGGAGTGAAGTTCCAGGTGTTCTGAATATTCCACACTCATTTAACAGCACCACAAAAAAACCTTGAGAAATATGTGTAGCAGTGATTAATCTACCATCCATGTAACATCATTACTGCAAACATTGCTTTTATCCAAAGTTGTAGCAATTTCAAAGGGTCTGTTATCAGAACAGCTGTGGCTCAGGTTCAGCAAGCCAATATGTGGGATTATGTAGCATTCAGGGTCCTAAAGTCTGCAGGGTGTTATATTCATTTTACATGAAGTAGAAAAAAAAACAACTAAAAATGGTTCTTTCTACTTCCTCTTTTTATTTTATATTAGTTTCCCTTAAAAGAAAGTGGGATGTTCATTGGTTTCTGGTGCAAATTTCTCCATGTAACAGTAGATTTGAAGAGAGCTTTTGTCCTATTAAAATTATAGGAAAGAAATTAGTTTATTTTATGCATTTTTATGTTCTGTTTTTGCGTATGTAATGTAGGGATGTTCCTATGCAAATATTTGCAGTTATGAGTGCTTCTGATGGTTAGGTTAAGTAATTCTTGTATATGAACAATGGAAAGATCAGAAATGAAGTACTGACAGTGGGACAGTGGTTATTATTGGCCAGAACTAATAAACAGTATTTGAAACAAGGCTATGAAAAAGCTTGAGTATTCAAAGATAAGATATCCTTTTTGTTTTTCTTTTCTGTAGAGAAGCTGTTGCACATACATATATCATGAGATATGCATATACATACAAGTGAGATGCTCTTTCCAGAGCAAGACATAATGATAAAGTGCATAGTACCCATAATGTCAGCTTAGGCAGTAGACAGTGAGAGGACTCTGTAGGAGGTATATGAAAACTGAAAATGCTTTACACTCCTATGGCTCTAAACTTTCAAACAAAATCAACATGCACGATAAGCTCTCTTTTATTAACATTAGATTCATTGTGTTTGTGTGTTCATGTTGCTCATGAGTTTCTAAGTGTGCCACTATTTTAATTTTCATTTTGTTCTGAAAGTTTAGATATTAAATTTGAGAAACAATCCTAGCTAGAATTTCCATCAATAGATGATGAACAAGAAAGTAAACATAAGCAGATCACGATACATGGTGCCCTTGCCCATGTGGTGACAATGTTTAGATAAAGGCAGTTCATAAAAGATTAAAGAACTGACTTTTCAAGTACTTTTAACATATTTGGCTAGATGAATGAGTAATTGAGTGTCATCATATGGTTAAGCCTTTCAAACCATACATTAATTGAGATATTCTAAATGTTGACTGAATCCTCAAAAATATGGAAACCAAATGTGATCCTCACTGCTATGATCTAATTGCATCCTCTTTCTCAGATGGTTTCCTTAATAACTTAAAGGTTATTGATGCATTCCTCATATGCTTCAATACTTACATGTGTAGGTCAAGCGCCTCAGTGCATTATTTTGGGGGTGGCTTCATTTTATCTGGTTCCTTTCAAAGCTTTGTCTTTCTTTGGAGAGCTTGTTAAAGCAGGAAAAGAGAGAAATGCAGCGTGCTTTTATTATTCCTGCATCACTAGGGCCATAAAACAGGCTGCAAAAGTTTTGAATGTCCTGCCTAGCACAGCAGGCACCCTAAGCTACATACTGTAGAACATCACCTCCCCTCAGACATGGTAGAAAAGAAAAAGCAATGTGCGTTAGGAGCCTTTAAAATCTGTAAACGAATTGCATATTTGTTTCAAAACTGTGAAAGTAGTTATTGATTAAATGGCATTAGAGTGCCCTTCATTTTAAAAGACATTCAAAATAGGAGGCAATGCTCATGATCAATAATAGATTTTATATTTGTGACCTGAAAAAGTAGCAGCATCTCATAATTTAAAATCAAATGGTTCCCTGTGATTCTTGCTCACATATTAAGATTTTCTTCTGTGTTCAGCTTCCTTTCTGCCCAAAGATACCAGGAATCTAAGGGGTTTTTTGAATAAATCATTATTTGTCCCATCATGCACAGCTTTGATTGAACCAAATTTCTCCTATTCTGCAAACAGAGAGTAAATGTAACAACAAATATTTTGTCACAAATCAATGCAGAGTGTTAAGTTCTGCTAGTAAAGCTATCTAAATTCTGGTTTATATAAAGCAAGGTTGATACATTCCTCTTTTTCTAAAAGCTATTTGTGCCCAGAATGCCTGTAACTTATTTGGGTGACCTTGAGCAGAGGAGGACCTGTTGGTTGCAGCTACAGTATCTGACTGTTGAGTTTTATTTGTTTCCCAGAGAGAAGCGCATTTTTTCCCACAGTTGAAGGTGTATGTATTTTCTCTATTTCTGACTCAAACCAGTGAAATTACCTATTTTTATCATTGCTTTGTTTACAAGTGTACAGAGTACAAAGGCTTTTCCCTTAATTTTATCTCAGGGTAAAATAGCTAATCTGTTTTGACATGCTATCTAAATGACACTCAAACTAGTATATGGACTAACTCATCCATAAGTCATTTCTTTTATACACATGTACTGCTGTGTCCAAGAAAAAGAGTTATATTGGCTGCAATAGTTTGAATAATAATGGTCATTAATATGTCGAATTGAGGGTCACCACATTCATCCCACATATCAAATCCCCTTTCAATGAGATCAGTTCCATCAGCTGTCAGATTCCATTAAATATATCCCCCAGACCTACTGACCAGCTGACAGTAGAGAAACTCAAAACCATACACCCACTATTAGCATTATAAAATGTGAAATCAGCTGGAAGGAATGATAGCAGAACTGAAAACAAAATAGATGAAAATCTATAATGCCCTTGTGTCTTCCTAAACAGAAACCCCTAAGAGTTAAAATGCCCTCATAAAACATGGAGGTAAAAGCAAAGGTTGTCACATTGTTTTCTTCATAACCTATAATGATTCTTTTACCTTTTGTTAATGCAAGATTTGCATAAATGTTTCATGAGGTTAATACAATGCATAAACTGAGCAGTTTATTAAGCAACATCTGTGCTCTTTTCTCAGATAATGCAGTGTTGTTTCCAAGTCACTGAAATATAACCTATCATAAGGTTTTGGTTGTTAAAATACTTGTTTTGCAAGGCTTGTGATCACATCTGACATTTTTAGCAGATGCCACAGTAATACAAAAGAATTCCTTAATACCACAATATGTGTTAGTAAAGCAAGTAAGTAGTGGATAGTATTCCACTGAGCTGGTATAGTTCCGTACTGTGCATAAGACATGAGAACATCTTGTGTGCCATCTTTCAGATAAAAACACCCTATTTCAAAGCTAGCACAACTGCCCATGGGTATTTTATCAAATGAGATCTTCTCATCCTTGACAGTTTTTGATTTTGCCATAAAGCCACTTTATAGTTTTTTTTAAAAATTAAGAGTGAGAAAAACTTTGCACAGCCACAATTTTATCTCAATTGGTGCCATATGGGAGTCTTTAAAAAAAAAAAAAAAAAAAAAAGGAGAAGAAAAAAGTTATGAGACCAATAATTTTTAATGAAACTTGGCTTAGCTCTTGAAGCAGGTCATGCAGATAAAAAGTGGGTGCGTGAATTCTGTAGCCACATTCTTCTGTTTTTCTGGCAAGGATTGAAGAAATGTAGTTTCAATTAAATCAGGGAGTAATGGAGATATGTTTTATATTATTGATTCAGTAAGCAATAATTTGGGCTTTTTTTTGTCATGTGTTTCACTTTTCTCCAAGAAGTATAGTAATTGTGGTTTTTAAAATTTGCACTTGCGTCTGCCTTCCCCCCTCAATTATGAGGTCATTTGGCTTTTTTGGTCATTATGAAATAATTTCATATTTTCATTGCAAAACATCTTCAGACTGAGAGTATGAAGGCCCTAATGGTGTATGAATGATGGTTTTAAGATACCATTGAGGTAGGAAAACAATATTTTTGGAAATTATTAATGTAATGTTTGCAGCAATTACTTTGACCTTTATGAAATTGTACACTGGAGTTTATACTTCTCTGTCCTTGCAAAATAACCATTGACCAGCGAGGCAGTAGAGGAACCTTTGACAAGCATTCTCTGTGAGAACAATTATGTTGATCAAGTATCCCAGCTAAATTCCAGGTTGGGTGATAATAATCCAGAACCTGAATGGCTTCTTGTGTTTCTATTTGAGAAGATGTTTATTTGCTGATCTATCTTTGATAGTGTTAGTTTGCTTTTGAACAGTTGCCAGATCCTACAACATGGAACAGAGGGTAGTCCCCTCAGTAGGAAAATATACCAAGGTCCATAAAATCTTAGCAAGTCAGAACAAAATTATGCAACTTTATATGGCAAAAATCCTACTGAAGACTGGCTCAATAGCAGAAAGTAAAATGCTTAATCCAAATGAAACAAGGGAAATTTAGGTAGTAATAATGACACAATTATCCCATTAAAATTTGTCTGGAATACTATTGTTAACACATAGTTAGTTTCAGTGTGAACTTAGGATGCACAAGGAATACAAGATCAGACCCTATATAATGAAAGGATCATTTACACACATTATCCCCACAATGAAATGCTGTCACCCCTTGGTGGAAAACACAGCTGCTTTTTGAAAGCTGCTCTACTGTAATACGTGTAACTAGGGCTGTTTGAAAAACATGAAAATGATTTTGTGAAACATTTTAAACTTTCGTAGTTGTTTCCATTTTGCATGTTCACAATAGAGTATTTATTCCTCCCACAGATTTTAAACTATTTTGTTCATTATTGTAAATTACTTTGAATTTAAAAAATATTTTTGGAGGAGGGGTTTTCAAAGCCATGTTTCACCAAACTAAAAAAAAAAATTGATTTAAAAATTTCTTTGAACCCTGCTGGATATTTTTATTAATAACAAGATGTGTTGTTAGTATATAATTTTAGAAAACAAAAAATGAAAGTAATGGCCAAAACTTCAGATAAAAGTGTTAGTTTGATTCTGTGTTTGATCTTCAGAAGTCATAAGGGATTTTTTATATCAAATGACCAAACAGCCATTAGTATTGATAGAACATGTAGAAGCCAAAGGCACAGGCCAACCCCTCATGGTTTAAACATCAAGATTCCTTCTAGTCTGGATAAAGGACTCAGAAATCAGACTTACAGAAAAGCAGAAGAAAGTACGTGATCAATATTGGTCATCCAGGCAAAAATTTTTTCTCTTACACACAGAGTTCATTACTTTTCTCATTCCTTTAGAAAGCAGCATATTTTACTTTTGTTTTTCCAATTAAAATATAAGGAATGTACTAAAGAGAGTCTATTGAAAACAAAATATGCATGAACATTAGAGGCTTCACATTTAGAAAAGATGTGATTTTCCAACTTCAATCAGGACAATTTTTTCTGATTTTTTTTTCCCTTCCTAAATTTTATTAGCTTTGTCAATAAATCCATGCCTCAGCTGTGATTCAGGTGATTTTTGCCACTGCTCTCTACAGCTGTTAACATAATTCTACCATTTGGATCATCACTTACGTTTCTTGGTACATTTTGTCTGCCAGAATGTCCATGCTGGACTGAGGAACATGTCAGGAGGGAACAGTTTGATTGTCATCAATTGTTTGCACATCATTCTCAGCTTTGCTTGGACACAATGTTCCTTACAGTGGGACAATACTGTTGATAATAGGTCTCCTTACACGTTCTAGTTTTTTGGCATATGTTCTTGTTATTCTGTCCAAGTGGTTAAGTTCTACTAGACCAAATGAACAGCAGAAGAAAGGTGGTCCTTATTTGTCCCTCTGAAAGGATTTCTGCCACATCTTCCTGCTGCTTATTTGAAAAATATTTGATTCGTCAGCCCAGAAAAAGCAATTCCCTACCCAGAGGAGGTTATAGTTTTCTGAGTTCTCACAAGTTGTACTGGCTCAGGAAATTCGGACAGGTTGTAATAAGGGAAGGCACATGGAGTGTTCTCAGAAAGAGCAGAGAAATTAGCTCAAATGTGAAACTATTTCTTAAACCTTTTGGGATTATTTGGTTTAAGTTGGTGCTACAATGTAGAAGCTTGGGTTGGCAACCTTATTGTAATGAGACTTTGGTTCTCATGGGTTTTTATTTCTTTGTATGGAGCAATGCATCTCCACAGACTGAACGCTTCTCTAGATGCATCCAGAATTTGATATTCATCTGAATTATGTTCATATGTTGTGTTCAAATGTATTTGTTACTTCTTACAGGATTTATTTTCTGTGAGTTGATCATGATCATGATCAGACAAATGCCAGTGCTGGAAGAAGTGAACTGATAGAAATGTATGACCAGGAGAAAGGATAGTGTAGAAGTGACTGGGATAAACTGCAAAGGCTTTTATGTTGTGCATTATCCAGGATCAAATCCTTGAGAAGTGAGCAAAAGGATCAGAATTAATTGAGATGTAGAATTTGGAGTTTCTTTGCTTATGTATTTATTTATTTATTTGTATATTGAAGACCATGCAAGAAATGGTAAAAATTTTTACTCACCTCAGAAAAATATCGTGATGTGGATTCTTTTTGTTGTTTTGTTGGTTTTTTTTTATTTACAAATATCTGATAGAAGAAATGGGGTTTCATACTAGACATTATTAATAAGATATTAAGAATTCCTGAGCACTAGCCTATCTCTGTGCAGACTATTATGAATATGAGCTTTTACTTTGATTTCACTCGGAGTATGCTTAGCATTTTAGCAGCTGAAACAAAACTCTGGCAAAGACTGAAGCTCCCAAAAAATCTGGATTATGGATAGATTGCTCTGCATTACACAGAGTTCTGTTTATAAAACAAACTGAAGGCTTTTTGCAAAAGTGGAAACCTTTTGAGTGTATTCCTCATTAATATTGCCTAATTGCAACTCTTTGATCTTTAATTTCCCTGGCGCTCTCACCTCTTCTCCTCTCCATTAATGGATGCTCTGGCCCTCACTATGGTTTTTGAAGAGAGGATGAGCCTGTTTCAAATACTCAGAACTCGCTGTTAACAGCCATCTGTTGCAAAGACGTACACACAGGACTCTATTGAAGTCATTGCATTTTGAGATTGATTTCAGTGGGCTTCGGGCCACGCTTTCTGTAACAGACCCTGATGCAGGCCTTAGTGAGTGTGTGTACCAGCAGTAACTAATATCATACTGGACGCATGCAATCATATGTGTAAAATGTATGGGCTTTTGTTTCATAAATTAATCATCACCATTGTCAAATTATTTCCATCTAACTTTAAATGTGTTTGTAAAGCAGAAAGCATTTGCATTCTGGCAGTTCCATAGGAACAGGGGGAAAAAACAAAACAAAACAAAACCCAAAAACATTATTTATGTATGACAAATAAAAATGTCATTTTTGGTTCATCTTTGCAAACTGTAGAGAAAATCACCTTTGAGACACATCTGAGCATTCATAAATAAATCCTGTGATAACAGATGACCCTATAAGAACATTGCTAGCCCCATACAACCACAGTTTACACTTTTAAGCACTGTGTTACTGTTCTTTCTCTCTATGGAAAATGAGACTGAAAAAATAAAGAAGTTGTTAATTTAACTGGTGCTTAAACTTGGGTGAAAATCTAGTCAGAATTAATGGGAGGATTTTCAGTAGATTTAATGGTTTTGATCTGACTCTGTGTCAGTTAAACCTCAGCTGGAATGCTGAGCTGTCTTACTGAAACAGGGTGATTGCCTGAAAGTACCTTCATAAAAGTAATTATATTTTTTAGTTTCTTTCACTTGTATTTCATATCCATTTCTGCTCATCCCAGTCTTAAATTTATTCAACATGACAGAGGAAACCTTCTAATCCAGTTTAAGGAAACACTTCAATTTACGTCAAGGGTCATATGAAGATTAGAGGAAATAATGTGACCTGCCTACTTATAATTTATGAACAGTTCAGCTAAACCACATTTCTGGATTTTAAAGGAAATTCTGCAATATAATAATTGTATCTATTCATGCTATTTGTAATTTCCAAGTGGTAAATCATCATCTGTAAGAAATGCTCTCAATCAAGAAAGAAAAAGACATATAATTATGTCATTTATAATGAATTCTAAAGGAAACAAAGACTTTAAGAGGAAAAACTCTGGAGAAAATCAAGGAAGAAAATCCACACAATAATACCAGTTGCTCCTAAGAAGATGCATAGCTGATGAAAAATTTGCATTTATTATATGAAACTCAACATCAAACAATTTTGTGAGGGAACTGTCAAAACTCGTAAGTCTAGGCAAACAAGACTTGACTTTTATTAGACAAATTACATACTCGCTTTCTTTTGTAAGCATCAGTAATATCAACTTTTTGACAAATAGCTATCTCCTGGGTGAGAGTTCTGAGGATTGCTGCTAATCTTCATCTTTTGAAGCATCCAAAGGATTACAGGCATATGTCAATAACAGTGGCCTATGACCTTTGTACAGAAGGTACCACTGTTTCTTTGTAATAGCTCAATCTGTGATGTAAGGTGATATGTATAAATGCTGAGAAACCACTGAAGAACCCTTGCTGCGCTGAAATCTGTAGGCTCAGGAAAGATGCTTTCATACTGTAGGGTTCCTGAATGGCACATATTGTCTGGCAGAATTTGACTTAATCCATTTACACTTAATGACAACTTTAACAAATAACATTGAATGAAAAAACACATATCCTTCAAATAAAGTAAATAGGAAGAGAAAAAAAAATATCCTTGATTTTCTACTGACATTTCTATCTGCTGTCTAAATTTACTGCATATGGAATTAATTTTAGTGCAAACAGCTTCTGTGCAGGCACTAATTGGTCTTTATTCTCATCTTGTAGATATTTATTAGGCCTGACTCTTCTATTATGCTAGTATAAATCAATAGCTCAGTTTAAGACAATGTGGTTACATCATCATAAACCTGGAAAGAGAATACTCACTGGATGAGTGAGTACATAATAATAACAGCAGGAGCATAAATGAAGACTGAAAACTCAGGGGTTAGGTTTTCTCTCTGCTGCAGATGTTAAATACTTCACTTTCTCCTGTCATGGGATGCAGGGTATTATCAGGGCAGAAATTAAAAATCCCTCTGAGGTTGTCAGATGGACCTGTATATTTGTATATGATAGTGAAATAAAGTCTTAAAATCTCACTTTCTACTTCTGCAGCTAGCATTGATTTTGAAGGCACACATAGCTTGGATAAAGAGCAAAGATGTAACTCTCTGCCTTCCCTCTTGTCCCTGGGACATCAGGAAGGAGCTACTCAAAGTAGTATAAACAAATTTGAGATTTGCTGCCTCTGAGAAAAGAGATCGAGTCATTCTTCTGATGGGAAAAGAGAAAGTGAAGAAAGTGACACATATAAGGCTGCAAACTGGTGGAGCCTGGTGACTGTGGATTTGAAAGCTGTTGCTGAATAGGACTCCCACAGATGGCTGCAGCCTCCTCTAAGATCCTGACTCTTCCTCTGCCTCTCCCTTGAACAGTATCAGTACCAAGCCTGGCTTTGTAGAGTTCATGCACAGGCAACGCAGGTCATTGCACTGCAGTGATTTTATTGCCCCCTGTTAGTTTATTGCTTTGGCAGTGGCCTGATTTGCCTGTTGCCCATGGCCAAGTGTTATTCATAGAGTTAGGAGTTTTCTCTGTATTTGCGGTGGCAAAGCATTAAAAGACCACTCTGGAAACAATTCAATAGCATGTAAAGATAATTTTAGGATCCTCAAACTAACTCAACTCCAGAACTAATTTGTATTCTTAGCATTCTTGTCCTGACACTGCATGTACTTTTCTGTCATTTTGATATAATCCATTATGTTGATTTGGTTTAAGTGCAGTTGTTCTTTCGCAGTAATTCAACAAAATGGAAAATCATAACAATGGAGAATAAGGAGGAAAACACCCAAACAAAGAGGAAGAAAACAGTATCTTAACTCAACTGATCCTATGCACTTCCAATGTCATTCTTACCAATGGATGCAAGTTCTTCAGGCCACCATAAAAGTCTGAGAGGAAAATGCTACCATTACTAATGGCAAGGCTTCTGTTTTCCTGATGTCATTTTAATTCTACCTATCAAAATAATTTATCCTGAAAAATAGCATACTGACAGTGTTGGCTGATGTCAAAGAAAGTGGTCCATCTTCATATCCCATAACACATAATTAAAAGCTGATGTAGAGACTCCATAAGTAAAATAAGTAGAATGAACTGAAGAAGGTATCTGTTTAGGTGCCTATCTATACTCTCAATCCTATCACAGCTCTGATTCCTACAGAATTACTGAGGTGTGATTTGCCCAGTACTTACAGTTTTTACGTATCTGACAGCTGTTGAATATTTTTTCCTTCTTTTCAACTGCTAAATGTCATTAAAAGCAATTAAAGTGTGTTAAAGAGAAACATAATGTTCTTGTTCTGTGAAAAGAAGATAGAAGTGAGGAGCTTATGTAGCTGTATCTAGAAGAGGGCAGAATGTAAAAGAGCTTCATTACTCAAGAGTGGGTAGGGAATGGATTAAGAAAGTGTAACCTGGATCACAGACTGAGGAATTTGTAAATATATCCAAAGATGAAGTGAATTCTGTGTGTCTGGAACTTCCCAAGTGTCTTTCAAGTTACGCCCTCAGATAGTGAACATGTTTCTGCCTTGTGGAATAGATTTAATATTGGATTTGCTTTCCTCTTTCTTCACAGATAATATGATTGTCTCTCCTCTGATATTTGACAAAATTACCGACTGGTTCAGGAAGTTAATTCCTCTGATTTTAAGTTTTAATTTTAAGAATGGAGTTCTTGCTGCCCAAGGTATAGGTGGAACACAGTGTGCTCTGGCTGTTGTCTTGGTGCTTGTAGCATAAAAGTCAGTCCAAGGCTACAGTCCAAGGCAGCAGAGGACTATCTAGTTGCCTGAGAAATGTCTTTTCCCTTGGGAGAATAGTTTTTCCATTAAAACTAAGTGGAAGTGTAGAATTAGAGAGAGAAAAAGCAGAACTTCATGGCAAAATGAATGATTATGCCTTCAGAAAAAAAATTTTTTTAAAAATTTTTTGAGACGTTGATTAACATGGATGTCAGTAAAGATAAATGGTAAATTACAATTCAGTGACAAGTATTCACAGACATTCTCTCATACTAGTTCATGTGCTATAAAATAAATTCTAAGATAATTTTCTGAATGAAGCCATATATTCCAGTTTTGTTCTACCTGGCTGCATAGTACCTGAAAGTCATGAATGTGGAAGGTCAGTTATATGACATTAAATGAGCATGTCACAGACAGAACAACTGCCTCTGTAAAAGAGTTCACAATTAGCGAAGACATAGAAATTTTGCAAGAGAACTGCAAGCAGACATCTTCTTCCTTTCTATGTAATAACAATGGTGGACTTCCCAAAGCATCTGGCTGATGTCTGCCTGTCCTGAAAATACATCCTTAAAAAGCTTTGGGCCAAATATATACAAGTATGTGTGGGTTTGACATTGTTGGACTATGTGCAACGTACGCCACATAACAGGGAATGTTTAACTTATGGATTCCATTACAGGCACAAACTCTGCTAAACAATGCCAAAGACTATCAGAGAACACTTGCCAGCTTATTGTAACAGTTACAGAGTGATCGTATGATTTAGAGTTTATAGAGTGTGGCGTCTTCTTGGTCACCATCCCCAATGGCTCACTGCAAGCCTGTGGGAAGGTGTTGATCCATACAGGCAGCTATAAGGAGGAGCTCCTAAACAGTTTCAGGAGTTACCTCCTTTTCTCACCCTTCACAATTTCACTCTTTCCAATAATCTCTCTAAGACTTGTAGTGGCAAATACTATTAAGAGGAAGTTTGATTTGCCAAGCAATTTTTACTACTTTCTTTCCATCTCTACTATTCATGTAAATGAAAGCAGTTGTGTCTTCCATAGTGGTTGACTTGCTGAACATTTGGTATCGATGCTTTTAACAATCCTAACAAAGCCTTTTCTTTGCTGAATTTCTTTCATTTTGTATTGTATATTAATATTACAACTTTCAGGAATTAATAGACTCAGAATTTAACTCTCTGTAGTTCACGGTATTAACAGTAAAGTGAAACTTCTGTTCTTGGGGCTGCATGCTAACTACTTCAAATAGCAGTATCATTAAATCTCCTCATATTCTGGAAAAGTTCATTAAGTTGCTCCTTTAGATTGTTAATTCTTTCCCTCTCACATTTTCTGACTGTCCATGTAATACTGTTTTTCCACAAAGTATGCAAGCTTTTTTATGTTTAAGACATATTATGGATTAATTTAATCCTTATTTTCTTAGATACCTTTTCCAGTTCAAAAGTTACTGTAATAGATCTTATTGGAGGATCTATAGCGTCACAAAGTGAATGTATCAGCAGCTTTGTGGCACTAGATTATCAAGGTCCTTGTGTGGTATATTTTTGCGCACTTGCTTCATTCTTTTTAGCATTGTTAGAATCAGTCACTGGACTGCATAACTCTTTAGTCTAAACAAGTGGGGAAAATTCAAGTTCTTGCAACCTTAGTATGCTCCTCAAACATGCAAGAAAACAGTTTCAAAAATATGTTCTAATACACAGCATCCAGCTTGAAATGCCTCAGTTCTTTGGGCTGCAGCTTAGAATCTAGATGCTGAGGCTAATCAGACTTAGGTCAATGACAAATTCTTTTCCCTCCATATCCTCTCGAACCATAATAGTCTTTCAAGAATAAATTCACTCGATTTTTTTAATTTCAGCAGGTTTTTGAGTTTTTTCATTTAATAGACTCTCACTTCCTTTAGTAGATACATGTGTTTGTTGTGCAGTCTTCTCCTTAGGTGCGCTGTTACTATTTTCATAAAAGGTAAAAGTGCTATAACAAATAAATACTCAGCTTCCTGGATGCCCAGTGGCTGAGACTGTTCTGTAAAGAAAAGTAAAAAATCTGATAGGGAGCTAAAGCTGTGGGATTTTTTTGAGTTGGTTTTTTTTTTTTTTTCGTATGCTATACTTTTTTCCAGGGGTAGGATATGTTCTGTGTATGAGGACGTGTTTCAACATTTATCACAAGCAAACCACTGTGCTATTCCAAACATGATATATTTCACTTCAGTACTGCTGACTTCAGCTTCCTAATTGCCTGACAGCATTTTCTTTGTTAAGCTTTAACTGTGATCATCACACTTTTGTTGTACTGACAGTAGAAATATTCAGTAACAGACGACCTAAATACATCATAAGCACAACTGTACTAATCTTTCATAATGGGTGTGCTTTTGGAATTATATGGAACACGTGCATATAATCATTGTCAGGAGCTACATGCATTCAAGTCTCCAAAAGCATCAACTGAAAGCATTATCTGACAAAGCATTCTGATGTTAAATGCACATGACTTACGAAAAAAAAAGCAAACAAAACAAAAAACCCCAACCAACAAAAAAAGCCCCTCAAACCAAATAAACAAACTAAAACCCCAGACCCATAAATGCAGTTTTTATTTTATAGGCTATTGAAGCTGCTTATTATATCAGAATCAGCTGGATGAACCTATCATCACCTGCGTATTGTCTGGATCAAAATAGTCAATTCCTTTTGTGATGATATGACCCCACAGAAATACACAAACCCTCTTTCTGCTGAATTAACTAATGCTTCTTGTTTTTTAGAAAAAAGGCAAACAAGCTTACATCATGTATGCCTGAAGAGATAGTGTCTGGAGAGATCTAATTTTGCACAAAAAGGAGTTCTGTAGCTTTGGTTGAGCAGACTGTCCTGTGCTATATGCCTGCTTCTACAACAGCTTACTTGAACTCGCTTAGCAAATTTTTGTTTTTTTTTCATGTTCTAAACTCGGCCACTGAAACTTTACTTGTGAAGACTGACATAAACTTGTATACATCAGTGAGAAAACATATATTATGAGTCATGGTGTAGTATAGAAGTTATGTAGTCACTTAACAGCTGTCTTCCGTAAGACAAGAGCAGTGCAGAAGGTGATCTGACCCCAGAGCAGGTTGCTCTCTGGGTGCTTTGCACTACAGTGCTCTCACGTCTTTGATGCAAAGAAGTGAATCTCTGTGATTCTCTGTATTCTACAGCTTTAGTCTTTCATCAAAGGACCTGAGTTTGCCAGAACATGATATGAAACTTCAGATATTTTTAATATGCATTAATTTCATTCACCGTCACTAATGTTGTACTAGCAGTCTTTCAAGTATCATCTCAAGTTGAATTACATAAGCAATGCTGATTACATGTCCAGGCTTTTAGAAAGTTCTGGTGCTTGTTGTGTTCAGATATACAGACAGGGATTTTCAAAAGCATCACCATGGTTTAGGATTCTAGTCAGTTTGTAACATCTCATTCAGTTAGTTTACACTGTCATCCCAGTCTGATACTTGATGATTTCTTTTGTGTTGTTTCATGAACTCTCACAAATAGATATGTGCTATGTAAGACCTCTCTACTTGCTGTTTACTAAAATATTTCCAAAGGGAGCACCTTTTGTTCACAGGTGTACTGTGTATATAAAATAAAAGGGCTTTGCAGAAGATATTCTTTTCTGAAACACTTGAGGAAGAGATGTTCATGAACACCTCCTCCTGCTTTTTTTTTTTTTGAACTGTAGTTTAGTGCCAATGGATAGAAATAATAACTCAATTCTATGATGACAATTCATCAAGAATCTTTATTTTTATAAGGCCCCAACAACATTTTATGTATAAGATTCAGCATGCTACGTGATAAAGATGTCTAACATCAGCCAGTGAGTTTCATCTAAATGAGTACTAAAGGAACAGAGGACAAATAAGAGAGTTCATTAAATGCAACTCACATTCAAAAATGAGCAGACTGAAATTTAAAAAATGGAGTGAACTTGCAATAATGTTTTGTATATATGGGATCACAATATTTATATCTATGAATTGAAACTACTTTTAAACTGAAGATTTTAAGGACCATTATAAAAAACTGAGAGCTACTTTTGCATTGGAATGGACACAAGACAGTGATTCTCAGTAAGAGTTACCAGTTTTCTGAAAAGCTTTAGATACATGTTTATACTGTTGATTTGCCTGCAGTTATCTTATTTCTAGTCAGTTTATTAGCTAAACTGATGAATGACATTCCCTTTTTCCTAATATATATGCATATGACAACTTTAGTTGTGGACTTGTGTGTATATTTCATGCCTTAGCCTTCTTTGAGAATAATTCTTTGCAAGTCCAGGTGGATACATCTCTGAACCAATTATATTCTGAAATAAAGTACGTATGAGTTTGAAAAATTGTGATATTACAGACTGATTTAACAGGCCAATTAGAAGCTGCTTAAGTTGAGATTTTTAGATTTATGTAAGGTTTCAAGTAGATTATTAACATATATATATTTCATATATACAATAATTTAATATTAATTGAATTCTAACTACAATTACATGAACAACTAAGAATTATTAAATTTACATTTGTAAGTAGTCATTGAATTTTTGTTCTGCTATTTATTAACAGAAAAGACTCAGGTGTTGCTGCAGATTTAATACCAAATTTGTGAAGGAGACATAAGAGTTTCCAAGCTTATGTCAGTGCAGGGGAAAAGAATAATAATTTACCTTAATATTTTTGAAATATTTGTTATCAAGTGATGTTTCTAACTCTGTTCATTTAAACATTGGTACATTTTTTTTACTGTTTACAATTATAGTTGTTACTTTTCTTAGTTGAAATCCAGAGGACAGTTTTCCTGTCTTTTTCATGTCTTTTTCACATATTTTCATAAGAAAATGAATAATTAATTCATTTTAAAAATACAACCTGCAGTAAAATTTTGATGTTTACAACAAGGCTATTTCCCATAGAAACAGAAATTTCAAGTGATTTTTGTGCAGTGCATCATTATGGCATTGGTCCTCTTGCCAAGCTTACGGAGCATATTTTAGCCTGTATGACTTTGAAGTATGCGTTCTCTTAAGGCTTAACAATGTCAAGCTTCATAACACAAGAGCTAGTTTGCTTACTTCCTACTTTAAATTGCTTGTAATTTGAGACATGCAAAGATTTCCACTTTATAAAGCAAGGCTACTAAACATCTTATTGCTCCAACCTGCAGGTTTTATAGCCTCTGTATATTTAGAAAGCTGTGCTTTATTAAAATAAACTGTAAAGAGGCTTAACTCATTATGGAATCTGCTAGTGTCTAAAATGAAATATCTTCCATTTATTATAGGGATTTAGGAAACTTTAAAGAAAGAACATAATACTGCTTTTGCTGAAATAGGCCATGTCTGGAGTTAACCTGAAAAAGTCATCATTATGTTTTGTACGATATTCAAACTTGAAAATGTGTCTTCACTTTGAGCAGAAATCCTTTAAAATACTTTCACAAAATAGGTTTACATAATATCGCTTAATTTTAGATTTAAGTAGATAGAATACTCACTTTTTCCTTTCATAAATTTATTTCCCTGATTAATCTGTCCTGGAAGCCATAAATAGAATGAGGAACTCTTGACTATATTAAATTTTGCAACTTTTGCAAAGATGTGTTTGACTGAAAAAGCAGGGAGATTCTAGTTCTGTCTTTATTCAGAGAAATGACACTTTAACTACTGACTTGTTGATATTCATACTTTGTTACAATTAATTTTTTTAATCACCGTTGGGCCCAACACCTCTATTGGTTAGAAGTTCCAAAGGGAAAAATGCTTTTATTTTTCACAAAGCTAATTAGGGTCTTTCTGTTGTCTTCTTAGATTTTGCTTGGCTTTTACCATCTGAACATGTAACATTCTCTGTATGTCAATGACATTTCTCTAGGCTGTCCCTATGCCAAACAAAAACAATTACTGCTGCATTTTGATAGCTCTTATTCTTGTAGGAGCATCTCAAAACAACGTTTTCTTCAACTTCACAATAGGGAACTTGTCTAACAAAAAAATTTCCAATGGGAAAAAAAAGGATCTCAGGTCTTAATCTTCGCCAAATCCTCAAAACTATTGAGACTAAGTAGGAGCAGGACTGAAATACTTTACAAAGGTGTGGTGAGTTTTCTCATCAGGAGTGTCTTCCCTCTTTAGCCTTCTGTTACAGCTGATGGCACAGAAGCAGGTGTACCAGTGAGTCTGAGGCTGGGAAGGGGCTTTGTATGTATGTGCTGTTTTGTTTAGACAGACATATTTTTTGTGCTAGCCAGAGTAAAAAAGTGGCTGGCTTTTAGAATTGTACAAAATGCCTGGTTGTTTCAAATACTGTATGGCCTAGCAGATACAAATAGTAAATCCAGCATGCTGACAATCAAAGTTCTGGAAAAGGGGTGGGTTTAAAAGAAACCTGTTTTTCTGTTATGTGTCTATGGCAGCTGGACTATCCCACCCTGCCTGTGAAGAGACAGAAAGTCTTTTGCAAGAAAAGCTTTGACCAGGGCTACAGCTGCTGCACAGTCACACAAAAGGTTTAAGTCTGTGTGGATGATATGCAAAGAACATAAGCAGCAGCACAGAAATATGGAAAGGCCTAAATGAAGGGAATAAACGATGTCAAAACCTTTGTCTTAAATGAGATTGCATAAGGGTGAAAATTTTAGAGATTGGAAAGTCATGAAAAATTCTTCCTTCATGAATCTTTTACTTGGTACAAAATGGAATACATGAGCGAAAAAGAGAAACTATTAGATATGTTGAAATGGAGAGTATGAAATATGTAGCTGATGCTTAGTTTTGCTGCTATTAAACTTTTGTTCACGTATTTCAGGTAAATCATGTACCACAAGAGTTGAATAAAATATATTCACAAAAATATTTGAAGCTCCTGAACCCATAACTCTTTCCTCCCCCATGAATCACTAGGTTAGAGAAAGCTGTTTATGATTTTATCCTTTCTCTACTTATGTGAATCATGGATTCCTCCTCTGCACTAGTTCAGTGCACCCTTTTAGGTCTTCACTGCCTGTGGATACCTGATCAGTGAATTCTCTTGGAAGTCAAGAAACTTGAAGGTTTTGACAATGTGTCCATTAACCTACTGTATAAAAATTGAGATATCTCCCTCTTTGATCACACCTTTCTCTTGTAGTTACGCATTGGACATGTTCTGATAAATGCTGCCAGACAAATTTGCTTTAGAAAGTGTTGGTTGTTAGGGAACATAAGATAACTGCCTTCTTGTTGATCACGTCATTTTTAGCTGCTAGATAATCTCAAGCTACATCCTTCTGCTTGTGAGAAGGCTGTTATCATCAAGTGCAAAACAAACTATTAAGCACTTAGTAAATTTTATTAGGGGATGTGTAAGCAATTGTAGACTTCTAGCATCTGTGTTGTGTCAGGAAGGAGTTTGAAGAATTGCTTCAGCGTGTGTAGAAGCCTGAAGAAGTCTTCTTAATCTCATTTTAGATGCTGAAATCCTTTTGCAGATCTGAACATTATCTTTCCAAGTAGATGGAACTCAAGTGCTTAAAAAAAAGTAATCTGTAGATTATATTATTCATTGTAGTTTATCCACGAATATATCCTAGTTCAGTTATCAACCAGAGTTACAAAAAAAAATTTCTTATGCTTTGAAGTGGCAATAATGCCTTTTTTGACAATGGAGCTAACAGGCATAATTAAGAGGTTACTCCAACCCTAACATGCATGCAATGTTTCTTTGGTTTGTACTTGTTGCTCTTTGATGGTTATTTTAATGAATGTCATATGCTAAGCAGTTAATTCTCCAGTTTAATTCTTATGATTTACACCTTCCATCATAAATCATCTGACGTTTTGTGATGCTTCTTTCCCTCTCCTGTTCTCAAACACTTATTACAGTTCCCCCACTATTTTCCTCCTAATACACAGCGGGGTGCACAACCTGAATCAGGGGCTCAGTTTTGCAAAAATAAATAAAATAATTTCTGTTATTTGAAGAGAAGCTTGTACCTTCTGCCATCTAATCCAGAACCTAGCAGCAGCACTCTGCAAGGTCTGTATGACACTGGTTCTCAAACACTGCTGATTCCAGCCCAGCTTCACCTCATGTCTCTCTGTAAATGGGAAAGAACTGATTTTGGCTCTGCAGAGATTCAGTTCCTCATTCTGCCTGGAAAAGACAACCTGGATAGTGATACTACTGTAGAAAGAGGTAAAAGTGGTTTTGGAGATATGGAGCGCCTGAGAGGGCTTGTCCTGTGCTGTGAGTTGTTCTTGAAAGATCATGTAAACCTTCTGTAGAATAAAAATACTTTAGTTCAGGGTGCTAAGAGAGTTTGAGTCAGCAGAAGATGGAGTAGTAGTCATTGTGACTCTTAGAACTAACTTGCCTTTTCTGTCCCTGCAGCCCCCATCCCCTCAGATCCTCACTTGTAATTGTCTCCTTTGCCATTCCTTTTTCTTACCATACTGGTTAATGCTGCATACAGTAGCAGACTAATTCTCTCTCCAATAGCTGTCTTTCTGAATTAGAGATGATTTCATGTGCTTTTTTGATATGCAAGAGATAATGTGTTCCTGATATTTTCTAGTACACCTGAATGTGGTCATTCACACTTCAGTTGGGTGGGCTTGTTCGTTCAGCTTCTCTTGTTTAACCATTAATTTTCTGGTCATATACATGCTTTTTTCAATTTTCACATATGCTTCAGCTTTTGTGACTATGGTCGTGACAGGGTCAGAGAGGTGATTACAAGTTGTAAAATGACCTTACCAGTAACTGTTTAAGCATAAGTAATGTTCTGAAATTGCCTAAAGCAAAAACTGCCAATTCAGAGCTGATTGTAATGAATCAGGTTCTTCTATACAAAATAATGTGATCAATTTCTCATTTCACTGAATAAATAAGCTGGAAGATAGGGAACTGTCTATGACCTGCTGTTAACCTTTTTCCTCATTATTCATATCAAACCTATGACATGCATGTAAGAAATCTCTGGTTCAATTTTAGCTAATTATTTGTTAGAAGCGAAGGCTCTGTGAAGTGTTACTGATTGTACAAGTGCCCGGGGACCTTATGACATCTGATGAAAATAATGCCAAGGCTGCAACTCAGGCCTATATGCTTTTTGTCTGGCTATCATTATAACTAGAAATACTCTGTTTCTAGGCAGCAAAACCAGTGATGCTTCTCACAGATGCAAGATACTGTTAAAATTCATTATATCTCATTATTGTTGCATTAAAGCTATCAGAGACAGAAATGGGCAGTATTCATTGGAATAAATTCTGAATTTGTGCATATTTTTTTAATACTTGGGAATCTAGTATACAAAGTGCTTTGTGTGTTAAAATTAATTTTCATTAATTGCCTGATATTATCTTACTGGCTGGTTAGGAAAAAATTCAAAACTCTGCTAGCATGTGATGAGTACAACCAATTTCACATGAGATTTTTAGTGTTACTTATTGCTGTTTTTTAAAAGTGCCTTGATTTGGAGTGCAGAGCGATGTTTTCAAAAATGCAGAACAGATATAGAAATATAGGCATTTATATAGAAATAGAGAAGTTTGTGGCTCAGTTACTGAGCTGCTCATAGGCACACTGTTTTCAGAGCTGGCACTAATGTCACCAGTTTTAGTGTACAGGAATTCTGCACTGTACTCCATGAAAAAACTATAATTTTTCATCACAATATCCCTAAGAAATTCCTGATACCCTAATTCCTGATTCTTGCAGGTGGGAAAGAGAAACCTGGTGAGTTTAAATATCTTGCTGCCATTTACATTAAAGACAGGTGAATGCCAGGAACCTTCTAACTTTAAAATACAAGACCATCATCTCCTTAGCTCAATGAGTGAAATACTCCTAGGGGATTGATCAGTGTTTGCATAGTAAAATAACTTTCCAGTTGTATTATTTCTGCTAAAGACGCCCCTGGAGACTGCATCTGCCCAAGAAGCAGATAATGAGAAGAAGGAAGTCATCAAGGAAGTGAAGAGTGAAAATAGAAAGTCCGAATAAAAAAACACAGGACTGATCTTTTAGATGTTTAAAACTCTAGGGCTGTTGAATAATCAAAAGGTCAAAAAAAGAATTGAATCTGTTTCAAATATTAAGGTATCACAAAAAAAGAAAAAAAAACCCTAATGCAACAGATAAAAATATCTCCTTACTGATGGAATAGCTACCAGAAAAATAGAATTTAAAACTAGTTGATGAAATATGAACTGTTTTATTGATAATTCATAAATTTTTTCTTTCTAGAAATGCAATTTATAAAATATGACTCTTTTTGATACAACTTCTACATAATTTTCAATATCTGTAGCTATTACTGCAGTCACCCTCTCAGACCAGTAGATGAAAACTTCTGAAGGTTAAACATTGTCCACAGAATGCTCTTTGCACTCTTATATTTATGAAGGGTTTGAACATGGCTTATTGTGTTAGCTGACAATGGTATGAGGCAGAGTGAAGTGAAAGTGAAGTGAAATGAACCCCCTTAAGTAATCTTGATGCTAGTACAGCACTTATTTTCAAAAGAAAATGGGATCAGTAATATTAGGAAACTAAGAGGTAACATCATAGGGAATGATACTGTGTTTGATTTCAACTTTTCACTAATTTCACACAGATATTAATAACTTTACAAGCTTTGAGGTAGTGGAGATTCAGACCAAGGAAATGATATCCTTGAAAGAATTTTTATAGCATAGCTAAGAAGCCCTCAGTACTTGGTTTATCAAAAAAAGTGGTGGCAGACTCCTGGCTGTACCCAATGCCACTAGGCACAGTTAAAATGAAGTTAGTGAGAAGACAAATGAAGGCTGCTCTCTTCTCAGCTAAGTTGGTCCATGGTCTTCCTTGACCCTGGGGCTGGTGATTGCTGACTAGAATCTCAATGGCTATTTTCTAGTGACAATTTCAGTGTCTGAGCTCATTAATCAATTTCTATTCGGCAGATTCGGTTTGTAGAAAACTTGCAAAGGTTACTTAATCCAGAGGGAATGTGTACTGTTAGACAGAAGACTTTTCAGCCACAGCATTAAAACAAAATTTTCCAAATCTCTGTCTTGTATCACATTTTCCATGACCTTATCAGTTACTGATAGCAAAGAACAAATCACCAAAGTAATTCATGGTGATGTTAGGAAAATAAAAGCTCTACCTGCTTTCCTTAAGAAAAGATATCTTTCTACATTGTTACATTGTAAAAACTGTCACATCTCTTAACCCCTTGGCTCCAGCATGAAACAGGAAACAACAGTTCTGAAATAGTAAAAAATGAAAATATTTGAGAGGCTTTCCATTCACTCTGTCCACTGATATCAGTTATCAACCAGCCTAAGAACTAGATTTGAAAGTAATTTGTAGAAACCTGTAATCTGTTTAAGTCCTTGCAAGGTTAATCCTTGCAAACACCTGGCACAGGACTTGAGTGACTTAAAGGAATTCCCTAGACTTTACAACACAAAGATGCATGAGCTCTCTAGACGGACAACCAGGAGAGTTTGCCTGTGTAAATAAGAAGAGATTTAATGTTGCAGAAACTGGCTTAATAGTTTCAGTATAAAAGAATAAAATACTGTTTTATTTCCTAAATATGGTAAAAACATTTTTAAAGTAAGCCTTCAAATATTTGGGTTTAATCTCTTACCCGTTGTTTCTGAGTGATTATTAGCTGCCCATGGCAATATTGTGGCAAGCTGCCTCTCCAATGAGGCAAATGTTTGGTGTGATTCAAAAGCTCAATACAGTTAGTGGAGTCATTTTGTCCTTGGCTTTTTTTCATTTTCCTTTTATAGTTTTCAATTTTTTTATTTTAATATTTTCTAATATATTGTTTCTGTATGTTTTTTCTGTGCTTGTAATGAATTCTTGTATAGACCTTTTCCTGCAAGAGATGATGAACTGCTCTGTGACCTCTCTCAAGTGTTGAACCTGATGGGCTAACTGGAGAGTGTAGGAAAGGGTATAACATATTTGTGCTCCTGTGAGCAGACCAAGAAGTGAGGCAGATACCACATCCTGATTTTTTAATGCAATCATAAAAAAAATACTGTGGTGTTTCAGATCTGGAAGGGAGCATATAAGAAAGATGGTGACAAAAATTTTAGCAGGGCCTGTTGTGACAAGACAAGTGGTAATGATTTTAAACTGAAGGAGAATCAATTTAGATTGGCTACAACAAAATAAGTTTTTTAAAATGAGGATGAAAAAACACTGGCATAGGTTGCCCAGTGAGGTGATAGATGCTGCAGCCCAGAAAAATTCAAGGTCAGGCTGGATAGGGCTCTGAGCAGCCTGATCTAGTTGAAGATGTCCCTGTTTGTTGTAGGGGGATTGGATTAGATGAGGTTTTAGGGTCCCTTCCAATACAAACTATTCTATGATCCTAAGACCATCTTGGTCTTTAATTTTGTTTTTCTTGTGGAAAAAAAAGACCCAATTATTTCTTTCCTTTACCTGAACTTTTCCTGGATTAATGTTCTTCTGTAGTCTAATCAGTTTTTCTGTCATGTTGCTACTTTGTGGATCATTTCATGGAATCACAGTATCATTAGTGTTGGAAGGGACCTCTGGGGATGATCCAGCCCAATCCCCCTGCAAGGCAGAGTCAACTGGAGCAGGTGACACAAGAATGCATCCAGGTGGGTCTGGAATGCCTCTAGAGAGGGAGACTCCACTCCCTTCCTGGGCAGCTGTTCCAGGGCTCTTCCAACCTCCATGGGAAAAAAATTCTTCCTCTTGTTGAGGAAGAAAACTAAAACTTGTGTTTTAATTCATGACCATTGCTCATTGTCCTGTCGCTGGGAACCACTGAGAAGAGTCCGGCACCATCCTGTTGGCATTCTTGATGTTTGCTTGTGGCACAGCTGATACAGGAACTACTGATAGAAAGGAGAAAGAATATGGGTACAATTAGTCCTCAGTTTTATTCACTCCACAAGATGACAAATTTGTGCAGGTGGTGCTGACATGTTTATCCTAGAATCTGGTCTGGGGTCACCTTCCACCTTCATGGAAGATTATGTGTTGCAGAGTTTAACACTTGGCAAAGACCATGCCAGGGTCCCTCTAAGTTATTTAACATGGTATGAAAATGTGGAAGAGGGAAGGACTTTTCTGGACTGTGAATCAGGATGACTTGTAGGAGATGCTTAAACATTGAGACAGTGGTGAGTTTACAGAGAAGTCCAAGTACAAAAATGGAAGCCTGGCCATGAACTACCCAGAGAAGAATCCTCTTTAGAATTAATCAAAACACAGAACATCCTTGTTTAATTTCCATAAATCTCTTCTGTCAACTTTTTGGTTTGGTATTTTGCTCATTTGTTTTAGCAGCCTACGAGGCAGTTGCACAGTCACACATGTTTTCCATGGAAAATAATTATTTGCTTTGTGAATTTTTGAAATATTCTAATTAGTGGTAATCTTAGATACACTAAGTCAGGAAGATATTTCTGTTTGTGTAATTATTTTCCATACTTTCAATTCCTATGATATCCTGATGAATTCTTTAAAAAGAATCAGCAATTAACTGATTTAGAAGTTGGGATGTTATTGTCTACAAAGATTTATTTTTCTATGGCAAAGTTTTACAGGGAAGATTATTCTGTAACTCCTTGCACAGATATGCATGGATGAGTGGATTGTAAGTGTTACTTCTACAATTGGTTCTGGAGGCATTAGCTAACAGAGCGATTGTGACCCTTTCCCACACATGTTAGTAATGATCCTGTTGCATCAGCATTGCTGGAGATATTGAAATGAGCTGACTTTGTGAGTGTTTCCTGAGTTTAAATTCCTTAACTGTAAAGCAATATCCTAACAGTTACATGCTACTCAATGAGAGAGGGAAAACAGGAAAAGTGATTGAGAGATACATAATAATTCTGATTTTTGCCACTGTCTTGATAAGTAGCAAACGCATTCCATGGCTGTGCCTATGCTGTCTTCTCAAAAAGAATCTGTTTGTGATGGTTGTGCAATTTCCTGTTAGTGATAACAGTTCCATTCTCTTCCATCTAATTCTTATCCTATATTCAGCAAAGTGGAGTTCATGTAGATAGTGATACAAAGGAAACCTTACTTGTCTTATTTTGACCAAAACTTAGCTGTAAGCATACAGATTGTTATTGGATAATTGATTGCTAGTTGGAAATAAAATTCCCCTCAAGGTTGTTGTGTGTCAGTGCATGCTAAAAGTAGTCTTATACCCTTAAAAACAGCCAAGACCAGCTTTTGCTGGCTGCTGCTAAGGCGAATCAAGGCCTCAGGTTCCCTCTGGCCCTCTCCATGCTTGAAAACACTAGTTCCACCTCTCTTCTGTGTAATAGATATAAGGAATACCAGAGGCAGGCTGGAAATTGGTTTTTAGTGATTGATATTGCTTGTGTGAAGCAAGGATGTTTTGCTGATTATAGAAGTGTTGGAAGAGTGTCACCAGCAATACTGAACTACCACAGACATGTCATTGATGTGAGTATTTTTCTTACTGAGAACATAAGCGCTGACATTACATTCCTTTAAATGTAGATGCCGCCTTTTTCAGTGGCAATTAATGATAAATGACAGAGGAAGAATCAAACAAACCAGATTAAAAGACATCTCTTTCTATCAATTTGTATCGACCTTTATAAGTGGGAAAACTATTATTACTTAGTTCACCCTAAGAATGCTGTTAACCGAGGTGAAGCCAAGCTGGAGTTTTGGCAACAGAGCTCATGAGCTTTGATACTCGAAATACTATGAGGATTGCATTGATAGCAATACCAAAAGCATTTTCCTGTTGATATCTATATTAAAGACATTTGCTCCATCAGTCATGAGGACCCATTGAAAACACAACTATATTTTAAAAGGGTTGTTCTTCAAGTATCTGCCAGTATTTGAAAAGAGATTCTTGCCTATGCTTTAGGAAGCAGGATGCACCTGCAGAACCTCCTCCTCTGGAATGACTGTGGGGCACTTGCTGAAATCATAGCATCTATTTAACTTGTAGGCTGTCCACCCCCCTTTAAATGAAAGTAATTCTTTGTAATCAGAACTGTACCACAGGACTGAGGGACAAAAAGAGAATTTGAGAGAGGTAGCTAAATTCTAGGTTTGCAATATTTATCTGACATAATTAACTCTATTGCATAAAAATTGTATATGCATGTGTAGAGACTAAAGTTTCCATCCCAAACATTGTACTGCAGAGGGGGACCCAAATGTTTCATTTCTTTCTCACAGACTATCTTAAGATGTAAAGTTTTCCAAAGTATTCCTATTGAAATCAACTGATTGTGTTTCTGTCCTATGTCTCAGGGCAATCTGGAATGAATAAAAAAAAAAAAAAAAAAAAACCCAACAAAAAAACAGAGAAAGATTTGACACAGTATCAGGATGCCATGCAAAGCTCTAGAGAGCAGAACAAAAGGGGAGAAAACCCAAGCATTCCAGCCATGGGAACATCTGTACAAAGCACTGCAGCAAAGAAGTGCCAGGTGGTGGTGTGGGGCCTGAGAGAGAGTGCTGGTTCTGGATGCAGGGGTTTAGAGTGTACTTGTGTATCTGGTGTGTCCTTGTTGAATTACATTGAACAAGGCTGGTCTGTTCCATCTCTAAATTAGTGAGTGCTGACCTGCACCAGAATTGTAGGTTCTATCAAAACACATACTTTACCTGTGATTCTCTAAATGCAGATACCACGTCTGCTTTAAAGCATTATTTATAAATTGACAGCTCAGTCCATGACTGTTATTTTTCTGAAAAAGCAGGTTTGCATGTATGTTCTTTGCCCTTCAATATGAACTTTGCCTCAATTCTCTTTTATAAAACCACCTCAATTCTGAAATGTATTGTTTTAGAATACAGTTTTTATTTGAATTCTAAAAGTATCATTTGTAACTGGTACTCTTGTTTAAAATCATACTTCTGTCTGTAATCCTGTTTTACAAGATTCAGAGGCAAGTGCTATTGCCATTAACTGTAAGTTTCATATAAAAATTATGTAATTGTCATATTTCAATTTACTACAGTATTTTTTTGGTCTTGCTGTACTCTTTGGTTATAAGAGATAGTAATTGTATGAATTATTTCGTGGACTTGCATATAGCATAACAAGTCCTAGAAGACATGAATTAAAATAGCAGATATTATTCCCATTGAGACAAACAATGTATTTAGACTGAAAAAATGGCATATATTGCCTAGTTCCTAAACAGTACCTTGGACAAGTAAGAGTAGTAATTTGCAAAATTAGAATTGATCTCTGAAATATAAGAGTGGAAAATATGAGTATGGAAGCTCTGGATGTACTGTATGTCATGGATAGAACTACATGCAATAATTCAGAGGAGCATTTTATTCACTACAACTGGGTTTGATGGACTCAAGATTTGAAAATTCACCTTGACTTCAATATTGAGATGCCATGCAAAACTTTAAAAGTTTGAGCCAGAAAGAAAATCCAAAAGTGCAACTGAAATTTTTGCAACTTCTTCAGGGCCTGAAAAAATGAACATTATATTTTCCTTTGAAAACAAGACTTACAAAAACCAAACCAACCAAACTAACAAAACCAAAGAAAAGAGATAAGTTTTTAAATGAAAATGTCTTCATTACATAAAAATCCAACAATGTAATGATTTCATACATATTTTTTCACATTTTTTAGGAGTTATTTTACCAAGAAAAAAAGAAGTGTTTTAATTCTTGTTGACCAGCAACTACTGCAAAAATCAGTAATTCCCTTAGTTGGAGACAGAACAGTGGGATGTGACTGTCAATAGGAACAGTTTTTTAATATTCAAAATCACTTTTAACAGCTTCATGCTGTTTGATATTTTATGAAAATAAATCCAAATGTAAAGTGTGTTCTGTTCTTTATACATAATCATACATAATTCAAAGGATGTTCCCTGAAGTTTCCTGCTTCTCTGTGGTCCTGTAAAGAATGAAAGGAACAAACACTATCTACTGTTACTGAATGTTGTTACACCAGTGAATAGTAACTTGTACCTTCTTGGTGCATTCTCTTGATTGGAGAGAGGTTATAACCCTTTTAAGTCTCGGTTTGTGTGATCCGTTTCTTTGCTACTTATTGCACACATGGTAGCAACAGAATGTCAGTTTTCACATGCCTGGTAGCCTGACTTATCAAAAATGTAACCTAAATAATGTTTAATTGACAGAACATGTTGTTTATTCTCAAGTCATTGCCCTGAATTGTAGCGCTTAAAATGCAGTTAAGCTTTGCTGAGCTTTACCAGTCTATCAGCAGTGGAAGAATTGTATGTGTTGCTGAAGTAATAGGCGGAAGTAAACACTAACTGTGGCAAAGTAGCCTGAAACTATGTGTTCTGATGTAGTGAATTACTAACTCCCCAGCTTAACCATATTTTTGACACTGATCATTTTTAAAGGAACAAGCCGCAGTCCAGTTTTGTGTCACATATTTAGCTCTTTGTAAGGTCTCTCATTAGGGTTTTGTATATCAGATAGTGAATTAGATATTGCCAAGAGGAAATTGTATAAATCCCATGCACGTGGAAGCACCTCAGTTCTTTGATCAGCACTGAGAAGACAGTCTTTAGAAGATATTTAGCAACCTAGAGCAGTTTTTCTGGATTCATGCACTTTAATTTCATGCCTTCTGATTTATGGAAAGAGTTGAAGGTGAGTTCTTTACATTCTCACCCACTAAAAAAAAGCTTTCTGGAAAGCCTGATTCCCTAAGAAGTCAGACTTCAAAATTATTGTTCTCTGGTCAGCATAAATCCGAGTGATTTGACTCAAGTGCCTAATGTTAAGCACTATTGTGCTCTCTTGTAGTCAGTCACCAGTCCTACAACCATAGCAGAGATCAAGGGGATTCTCCAGAATACAGTTATGTCTCCAAAGCTGCAGGAGTACAGAACAACAGACACACTCTCCTAAGCAGTTGTGTCTGATAAATGTTCTGAGAATGAGAAAATGGGAAATGGGAAAGTTCAGCACAGCTGTGGGTGCAAGTCAGGGGGAGCTGGTTTGCTTAGTGAGGTTGTAAAGCTGAATATTCAATTATATATGAATTAGGTAGCTTTAGACAGTAAAGTGCAAAACCCGACCTCATTCGGTAGTTCCTTGTCTTTCATTAGTGTGTAGGTAGTTCTCTTAGTAACTTTTCTCTATGTTCAGTTTGCAAGTATTATTATTTAGATGGCACATTATAACAGCATTTCTATCTAGATATTACAAAATTTTCTTGTGTGCTTTGTGTTACTTTATCTCAGTGTAATATAAAGTTTTTCAAAGGAATCTTCCCATACATTTATTTTTATTTGTGTTGAAGCTCATAGTAATTTTTAATCAGTCCTTTATAATTTGACTTCCATGATAATTTCAATTCTATTTGTGCCTATCTTGTGCTCATTCTTATTTTCAGTGTCCTTCTCCTCTATCATCTGCCCACAAATATTTAAAAAATCCACCAGAAAAAGAAAGAATTGTGCATGCTAAAATAAAACATAATCTCCACACAAACTGCCTCCTTTCTCCCCACACTACTGAAATATTTTTACCAGATGTGCTTGGATGAAGGGCCAAACACAGTAGATGTTGATCACATGGTCACAGCTGCAAACAGAGGAGATGCTGATCACATGGTCACAGCTGGAATTAACTTAAAAATTTCTATTCAGTTGGAATTACCAGCTTGTTTTATTTTTCTCCAGCAACAAAATGGTAACATAGATGACATCTGTCTTTCCAGCTGTTCCTTGTACTTGAAGAACCACTCCTCTCTCTCAGAAGTTAGTTAATTGTCCTCTTAAAACTGAGAAACCAGAAAATCTGACAAAGTATAGAAGCAAACTGATGTGGGAATAGAAGTAAAATTAATCCTAAAAGGGTGATTTGATAAGAACGCTACATTTCCATATTTTTCTTTAGTTTGCTCATATTGAAATAAATTCCAAAAGCAGTTCACATATTTTACAATTCAGTTGTAATATAAGTAAAATAAAAGAAAGTAAAATTGCTTCGACAAAACAGTAGAAGCATTTTGCAGACCCCTCTGAATATCTCTTGTGCACTCTGCCTAACCGTTGATCCGAAGTAATGTAGCTTTCTCAAAAGTTGAATATGCAGCAAAAGCAGCCATTAAGAGTGTTTCAAACATTTCTTTCCTAATCTGCACTTAATTTCTGCACTTATGCACAACAGTAGAGTATCTTATGCTATATAAATTTTATGTAATATTTGAATTTGAACAAGCAAGGGACCCATATCTAATGGCTTTACTTTCCACACAAGATTTCTTTTTGCTCCTATTCATTGTCCTTTTTACCATCCTATGTCAGCTGTTGCAAGGTTTGGCCACCTAAACTTTAGAAATAAAGACTTGTTCTCCTTTACTATTAGAGGAAACTGCATAGATTTTGGTGATGATCATCTTTGGTTGGAGGAATGTGGTCTCATGTATGCTCTGTAGCGCTTGACTGCTTATTTAAAAAAAAATTGTGATATTCTACATTTATTTGTGACATGAATTGGTAAACAGATAAAGTTTCTACAGTACATCTAATAATTATACCAAGAATGTGAAGGTCTAGGTCTAGCTCTAGGTCTCCTCTCAACTGTGGTGTCTTTTGTGTTTTATTCTTCAATTCTATTGGCCTCTTAACAAAACAATTACGTCCTTTGAGGTATCAAGATTTTCAAACGCATGTCGTGTGCATCCTCAGAGCATGCACAAAGCCTGTAAGAAAGCTCTTGTCAAACTCCACTGAATATGGAGATGGATATATGTTTGTGTATATACTTATCTATATTTATTTGTCTACGTATCTACATAGAATGTATTTCTCAAGGTAGTGTAGAAGATTCCTATGCTTTGCCACATACATATTTTGTATTGAGTCTAAACAACAACAACAATGTGAATAAATTTAGTGTATTCACAAGCACCTTGTTGCCCTTAGGTAGTTAGGAATTTTGTGCATTGCTATGTAGGCAAATCACTTTCATTGTGTCTTTCCAAACAGAAATATTTACAGGCAAAGACAAGGGAGGGTGAGGCGGGAAGACAGTGACTGATCCATGGTCCTGATACAAGACAGTCACGCAGGGCAGAGTGTGTTCTCCTGCAGACTCAGTCAGATGAAATGCTGGTTGATTTATATCTTAACTAAACCAGAGTATTGGTAAAACAAATCTCTTGTTCCAGAACTGCACAGAGTTCAGTGTTTTCCTGTGCTGGGCAAACTGTTCCACACTGAAACTACATGTATCAAGTTGCTATGCTTCTGCAATAGAAAGGTCTCAAATGTTGCTTAAACTTGCTAATACATACTATATACTCTTCTCTCTCTTTCTTTTTTTTTTTTTTTTTCTCACCCACTCGCCCTCTCCCCCCTCCTTTGCAATGTCTACTAGTGCTTCTTGTTTCTGACTGGTGTCTGGGATTGCATTTCAGTGTTGATGTTTTACTTGGTGCTTTATTTTCAGTTATAACTTTTCCAAGAGTTTGGCAACCCTTGACAAATAAAAGAATATTGATTATTTTTCTTTTTGACCAAATTCCATTGATGAGTTTAATTTAAGGTTGCCACTAGTTCTAGGAAGATAGTGCCTTTTTCTAGACATTTCACTTTGGCTGTTTTTCTTTTTTTGGGTTTTTTTTTTGGGGGGGGGGGGGTTTAATTTTTAGATTATTTTCATTTCACAACACATGGCTGTATTTATTTCTGACCTTATAGCTGACCACCCTCATTTTGGCAAAGCACAAGGTTCAATATCTCTACAGAAAATGTTCAATCTCAGAGACATTTAATGTTCAATCCCAGAGATATTTAATGCCCATTTTAAGATTGAGACTTTATTGAAAAGCAGTAAGATTTGGGACAGATTCTGCAGCTGCTAATATATTTTCCAGAGTGAATTCCAAAAGTGAATTAACTGAAATAAAAATGTTGACTCAAGGAGTAGGATATTTCTCAATGTGAGTAAGAAGGGCTATCCCACTTTTAGTTACTTTCCATAAATGACTGTGCTGTAATTATAGCATGTGTTAACTTAGAGGCTTGGCTGGATAGGAATATTTATAAAAGCTGACATTTCAATAAAGTGACCTGGTTTACAAGTTTCTAAAGGAACAGCAAGAAATATGGAAAAACCACCTGACATGGCAAGCATGTTAAAACAAATCAAACAAGAAGTCCTGATTTGTGAGCCCATGAGTACTCTTATATAGTCGATGGAGAAAACAAATCAAATGCTTGTAAATGTTGTTTAAGGGCTTACACACAACTTGACTTGATTAGAAAACTAAATATTTAATTATTTGTGGTTTTGATTTTATGAATGTTGCTTTCCTTTACTTGTGCTCTCAATATGTTTGACGTCTGCTGAGAAAAATTGGGGCTAGTGTTTCCATGTGTGGTGCCCATACAGCAGATTTTGATCCTCGTGCTGTTCTCACACAGCCGCCTTCATGCTGGAGTCCCATCAGTGTCCATGGGAGTTTCTTAATGAAGAATACAGTAACAGAAATCTGAGATTAGAGTTTGGCTTGAGAGTTCAATTCAGGTTCCTCCCTTCAGCCAGTATGATGCCATCATCATTTTGGTCTCCTGCTGCTTTTAAACAATGTAGACTTACAACAACCCAGATTCCAGTGCCATCCTGTCAGTGTGACCACATTTGTAAGGTCCTTGTTAGCATTTTATTTCATTCTTATGCTCTCTCTCTTTTCCTCCCCTTTTTTCTTTTCTTTTTTTTTTTTTAATAGTTTAAATTGCACATGGGTTTGGTGGTAAGATTGTCAACAAGATTTTTAAGACCCATTTACTATTGCAAGATGAATGGCTGTATTTGAGACATTCAGAGCAACCAGGCATGCCAAGCAAATGGTAAAAAAATGAGTCTAAAATGGCTGGTGAGACAGACTTCCTGTGCCTTTGGTTATCAGGTCCAGAGCTGTATCATCAGGAGAAAAACATGTACATCCTAATTGCTCTTTGTCTCCTCCAAAACCTAGCTCTCTCTGAGGAGTGAAGAGATCTTTCTACATAGAGTGCCCTGTGACTTTCTTTAAAACTGTCATGGCTTAAAGCTTTACAGTACCAGAGGCTTTGTTCTGGTAATGTTTGCAATGTGGGTGGCAAGGCACAGCCAGGAGTGGTCTAAGGCTGTAGCATGGGCTTTGACTCTAAAACTGAGAGAACTATGAAAAGGCAGAGAAATATGTGGTTGTGTAATAGGAGCCTAGTGCTGTGAAAGAGAAAATTCTTCCACAGGAGGAACAGGACACTGACTCGGGGTCCTGGTGGGTCTGCCCTGCAGCCGACTGGAGGGGGCAGAGCAGTGCGGAGACACTGCTTGGAAGGGACCTGCATGTGGGAGAAGTTGTTTGGAGTGGGCAGATACCAAAAGAAACTGTTTCCACAGGCATTTCTGTTTCTTCTTGATGTTCATAAACACAAAAACTCTTCATCTTCTCCTTCCAAAAGAGATCTAGTTTTGCTTTCAACAGCTGCTGTTTTTCTGCACAAATTAATACAACAATAACCATGACTTTGGTGCTTTTCTAATTATGAGTGAGATTTAAGCTTCCATTTGGTGTTGTACACTTCAGTAACACTTACAGGTATGAACATTATATGAAGTTTAAATATTTTGTATTTGTATAGGACATACCTTTGTGCAAGAGGGATTAATAAGGATACAGTTTTGAATATGTCTGGTGCTGAACACCCCATTGATTTCCCCTAAAGCCAGTGGCTTCTCTGTTTCTCCAGAACAAAATGGCTAAATAGACCAGAGCAGTAAGTCACACACTCAGGCTGTAGCTATTGCTGCATGGATCCTCAAGTCCTGAAATGAGCTTAGGGACACAAAAAGCCATTCATATTACAAATTACCCTTTGCTTTCGAACTGTAAATTATCTTTATTATTAGACTGGCCATGGTACTGCAATTATTAGGTGCCCTATGTCTAAAGGTTTGAGCAATTAGAAGTCGGGGGTGACAGTCTCATGATACAGAGCGATAAAATATGTCCAGTCAAGACAAAGAGATGGTCTATATTCGTGTCTTCAGCATGTATCACAGTGATCCTAGAAGCTGTGCTGCTCTTAAACATTTCAATTAGTCCTGACATGGACACTGTGAGCCCACAGATTATCTTTGTGTTGCTGTTAAGTTTTTATGAGGCTTTCCTCTGATTACCCATTTTCACAGCAATCTATAAATCTGAAACTGCAATATCTGATTAATTCTCCCAGAAGAGAATAGTGAAGATCCAGATTTTTTCATTAATGAAGTTTGTGGTGTTCTGAGGTCCCATACATTTGGGCCATTGTTTTGCAGGTTTTTTTCCCATTCTATTCTCTCTCTTAAGGTAACAGGGGAGGCAGGAGCTTCAAAGTCACCCACAACTTCTGACCTAGCAAATGAGACTTGTAGCACCATTTTGCAAGCTGATGGCCATTCTTTATTGTTTTCAGAGTGAACAAAGCTGTAGTGTACCATTATTATTTCTTCATTGCTAAGAATTGCTTGGCATCGTTTTTCTATTAAATATTGTACAGTCTTCCTTTTATACATCATATTATATACATCAAATTAAATGTCATGTGGCTTTGCATATTTTTGAGCTTTAGATCAAATAAACATAAAAATGTAAAATGAAACTGGGCTGAATCTGCTGCATATTTCCTGCCATCAAATGGAAACTCTGAGAAACAAATATGCCTTCACCCTTTGCAGACAGGGAAGCTGAGGCACAGATGTCTATTTAAAGGTATTCTAGTGGCAGACAGAGAAAAAAAAAATCCCTCTCAATGTCTGCCTTATCTCGTGGGGAATGCTGGATGATATTCATGTGGTATTTTCTTCAAAAAAAGAAATTCTTTCGCTGTAGTACTAGGTAAATTAGCTGAGTGATAAAAGGGAGATAAGAATCCAGATGTCATGTGTGGCAATATCCTTTCATATAGCTTGTGAGCCCTTGAAGTAAAGCTTCCAGGGTTCTGTATCATAAAGGCCATCAAAAAGGTGTTGGAAGAGCAATGAGATTTGTATGTTTGCTCCATGATTCTCATGTAAAGATCAAAAGATTCATGGGCTAGATGACTTCAGCCCATAGAAAGTATTTTATGAGTATTGTAAAATGTTTTTTTAATGTGGCAATACTACAGCAATGATGCTTAAATTCCTGTTGCTTGGAATATAGTTGAAGGAAGGACACTCTCCTCCTACTGTCCTTTGAACACTCTTCTTTGCTACCCTTAACCTGAGGTCACCAATTCCTGAATTACCTCAAACAACAAACTTAGAGGGGAGTTCAAGTAGGTCTGCTTCAACCATTTTAAACTTGCCATCCTTTTTCCATCGAGTGCAAGAACAATGGAGATGAACACTAGTGTAACTCAAACAAGAAGAAAGTCAAATTTGCTGCATTTGTGAGCAACCTGATAATGTATTAAATGTAGACATCTTTGTGATCATTTTAATAAGTCTTGCTTAAAATTTATAAGGAAGAAAAATTATGTTGAATTTCAATTATGTAGGCTTCATAGGAATCTGGATGTTTTCCTTGACTTTAGTATTCTGTGATACAGTGTAGATGAATTATAGGTGCCTTCTTCACTTGTTGTATGCAGTTAAGGAGTTTTGTTTCTTTTTGGGTTATATATATTTACATAAAGGATATTTACCATATTATTTAATCAGCAGCATAGAGCCTGAAGCAGCCTGCCATGGTTTTTCAACCATGTCGTGCATATTGGTAGGAATGCTTGTCACCTCACGTCTAATACCAAATCTAAAACTGCTTCATTTAAATTCTGCCTCTGTTTGGTTTTCCCTAATTTTCTTTATATATTTTACAGAAATCTATATTAATAATGCAAAAAATAAATATGGGCATGTGAATGTTCATCTCTTGTATCTAGTTCTCAACAGGCATAATGGATGTATACTCAGTATATAGAATTTAGAATATGAAATGTATATCATTATATTCTGAACACACCAATATTTTATGCATAATCCATCTCTTCCATATTCTTCAGCCTTCCATGATTATGATTTTACACTTCTCTCCATTAAACAGAGCCCAAACTTTCCCAAACTGAGGATCATGTCAGACTGCTCTATATTAGAGCAGTGTTTTATGACCATGATCATCCCAGCAGATCAGTGCTGCCTCAAATCTAGAAATAAATATATGCATTGTGAGTGATATCATTGTTAGAAAAGTCATCCTTTGATAAAGAGACAAAAAAACAGCTCAGCTCATGTAGGGGGTGGAAGGGGGATCTGCATCATCAAACTGATTATAATGCTCCAGAGGGTCCTGGGTTTTGTGGAGGTCTTAACGTGGCCCTTCTAAAGGGGCTAGTGAGTTCCTCTGTCCCTTCCTCATTACTGTTTAATTCAACAAATCTTTTTTCTTTGCCTCTTTATTTCTTTATCCCTCACAATCCATTGCTCCTTTCCCCAGCCAGCTGGCTCCCTCAGCTGCTCCATTGATCTCTCAGCCACTCTGGCACTCCTGATATCAGACACAGTGGGAGGCAGAGTAGCTCAGAGATCAGCAGACAGACCATTATAGAAAATGAATCCCAGAGCTCATGCAAAAAAACCACCCTGAATTTGTTCTTTTGCTCTCTTTCCCCGTAGCAACCCTTTTTGAAATGGTAGATTGGCATTCAGAAGACTGATGCCTTTAGTAATAGCAGAAATAGCTACTTTATGCAGTTGTTTCTGCAGGTTTAGAGTTCTAACTAAGCCATGGAAGATGCCACACTGAATTGTCATTAGAGAGAGTCCTGGATCTTTTATCAGTCTTGGACAATTTGTATGCTTCTGAATGCCGTGTGACTGCAGGACCACTGTTTGCAATTTGAATTTGAGAGGTAAATAAGAATCAGTATCGGATAGAGAAGGAAGCTTGTGGGAACAGACTTTGGAGATGGTCATGACAAAATGTAGCTCATTTTTTTCTACTTTGTTGGCTGATTGTTTTTTGTGCTGTGTAAAACAAATGGCACAGCAAGAATGAATTCAGACATGTCAGAATGATTTTACATAACTATGTACACTTTGCATCCCCTAGAACATGCAAGGACAAGGTGGATGAGAAAAGCTGCAGAAATTTAGCAGCCAGAACTGTGTTTGTTTCTGATGTCACTGATGGTTAGGTACTGCAGGTCCATGTTCACACTAAAGATCAGGATGTCAGTAGTTCTTGTTTTGACAGGTCTTAAGAGCACCAGCTGAATTTATTTTTCAATTTTGATTCTGATGTACAGTGCCAGTAGAGGTGTATCACAGTGACTGTTTATTCAAAGTAGATCCAGTAAGCACAGCCCTAAACTTTTATAGGCAGTGATGGCTTTAGTCGCTCTGACATTCCAGTCCATATTTTTTCTCTGCTCCTCCTGTCTCTCCCTGTCCTTCTTCACAAGCCTACATCAGGTTGTTAGAGACAAACTGGATAAGCCACTTCATTCAGTAAATAAAGTAACGAAAGATCATTTGTTATAGAACATAATTTCCACTACAGTTCACAATAGTGTAATTGTTCATTTCACGGAAAGATGTGAGAATATTTCACAAGGATTATTTTCTTTCATTACCATTCTTTCCAGATGCAAAACCTTTCTTGAGTTCCCCTAACAGATCAGTGGCAGAATCAGAAATATCTCAGTCATTATCCTGTACTCGGTGCATTAGTGAGAAAACTGAAACATTTGATAGTAGTAGTAGTACACAGTTATAAATGCCCTTAAAAAATAATTAATATTACATAAGTAGTATTGGTAACAGCTTAAGTATATTTCCATAGGTGTTTCTTTATATTTACATATTAATTGGTGAATACCTAAGCTATTATATTACAGGAATGTCTGTGATGTACATGTTTTATTGACAACTATCTTGTCCAAAAACAGTTGCCAGACATTATGGAAAACTAATTTGCATGTGATTAATGAAATGTAAAATTTCTTCTTTTGCAAAATTTTTTTTCTTTGCAACCCTGCTAATGTGCAGTGTCAGAATAACCCTTCCTCTTAAGTGCAAAAATATCTAATTTCCTAGGAGTTATGTGTCCTCCTCCTCTATTCTTGCAAAGAAAGTTCTGCAATCTCTGTAAGCTGTGTAGGCAATTCCCTTTTGAAATCTCTTGGGATATTTGCAGTGTATGGGTAGAGCAGATGAGCCTGTAACCTAAATGCCAAAGTTTAATATGAGCATTCCAGTGTTTTGGGTCTATTCTTCCATGCTTGTCTGTATTGTTCACCTTTCTCAAACACACATCATACCCAGCTGCTTCACTATTCTTCTCATCATTGTTTCTCTCAGCAAACACTCCTGCTTTTCTCTGAACTAGAGGGCACGTCTGCTTTCTGATGTATACCTTCTCTGTGCAGGAGGCTGCTGCATGAGTTGTGTCACATAGAGTGGGGGATGAGTGGCAGCTGCCTTCTTGGCTCCTCCTGCCTAGAATGCCTGCCTCCTGCTTGGTCCTACTCCCTTCTGTGCCCCAGTTATACCTCTCCTGTCCCATCCCTTCTGTGCTCCTGCCCCATCCCTTCTGTGCTGATCAGAAAGAGCAGCCCTCTGCAATTCTCTCTGAGACAGAAAAGGCTTTTCTCTTGGTTCCTGGACCTTTATCTGCTAGTCACAGATGCTGGTCTTCAACCATATGTTGGCATATATTTGTTTTGGTATCCACCATTCCCATTTTTCAAATCCATAATCTACTCACTTCGAATGTTTGAGTTCAGATCTACAATACAATTCTACCATTAAAAATTTGTCACAGTTGTGCAAAGTAATTTTTTTAGACAATCCTGCAACAATTGATACAGAATTTTGGAATGAGATTTTTGTTTTTAGAATGAACACTCAAAGTTTATTTTTTCTTTGGAATGAAATGCTGCAAGCCATAAATGATAATGAGTAGTAAGCAGAAGGTGCAGTTTGGATTTTTCTGAATTTTGAGTAAGATTTCTTAAATATGCTCTTGCACATAGCTGGGGTTCAAAGGGTTTGGCTAATTATTACTGGCTTGGGCCTATCTTGAAACTGGTTCTGCTATATTCAGCACACTCAGGAATTTACTACTGTGATACAAAATATTGTCATAGAAGGTTTGATTCGATTGCCTGGCTGTAGGTGTGTGCAGCCCTTAAAATGTCCTATGTTGTCTAAGAAATCTGTACGTGGACAGGCTATGAGACTATGCTGTTTTGTAGTAGCAGCTGGGAGGTGATGGAATCCCCAAGCACATTTAAATGGCACTGAGTATCAGGTATCTCTGTTGAGGCATGATAAAAAAGTTCAGATTCTCTTTAAGTAGAGTATAGGTGTGACCAAAAAAAAACCCCTTTATCAGCATTATTTGGCAAAATTGAGGACAGGGAATCAGGATTTTTCTCTAAACTGTGCTGTTGACTCAGTTACTTCTCTTTCCTCATATGAACAGAAATAGTAATTCTTACCATATTTTCATTTACAGTGCTTTAAAGGTACAAAATGCATGGTAAATATTATATACAACACACGGCAATTGAATAACATAGCACTATGAAATAGTCTGATATTCCATGCGAAGCATGGAATTAACAGGGGTTAATGAACAAGGCTTAATTAACAGGGGTTAATGAACAGGTTTCTGGCTGAGACAGTTTGTTATTTCTATACACCTCTTTTCTCCATGAAAGTGTTAATTCCATAGCTGGTCAAATAAAAGTCATGAAAAATTATGAGATGTGATTTAGGCATATCAAAAGTTAAATTTTTGTATAAAATGTGTTAGATAATTATTCCTGTTTCTCCCTCCTTATTTGTTTCTGTATCCTGTTAAAGTCTTTCAGTGTTCAAAACTAAAAGGATGCTAATTCCATTAACTGTATAAGGAGTGCATTTATAATCATCTTGGAATGTTTTGGAAGGAAAAATATTTTTCAGCATCTAAAGAATAAACAATAACTCTCAGGTTCAACATGTCCTTATCTTTACATGGCTGAATCAGGTTACTTAGTTTGCCCGCTCAAAATTAGAGTCCCTTTTGGAAAAGTCTTTTTAAAATAAGAACAATTTAAAGGTCATCTTTTTGTCATTTCCTTATGAGGATATAAGAAAGATCATTCACAGTTTATTCTATGCGAGCTTTGTGTGTTTCCTTCAAACTGCATCTTAGATCACCTACTTACTCAAAAAACGCATTACAAAGTAGAACTGGCATAATGACGTGTAGGAACATAGATCTTAATTAGCTGAAGATATTTTGGGGGCAGATGATGATAATTGTGTGGACTGTCCCTCATGGTCACTGAGGTCAGCATCGTTTAGGCTGTGTAAATATTTGCCTCACAAGCTAATGCAGCCTGATAAAATGGGTGGGATTCTGCCCTTGATGGATCCAGATACTTTCTAATGGCAGAATCTTTACCTAACATGGCTGATGTAGCTTAACAAAAGTTATAAACAAGCTTTTCAGATTTATTTCAAATAACGTTTAACACTTTAGATTCAAGTGCTAATTTTTTGGTAGATAATACTAATTTTGCTGTGTTCTGTCTGATAAATCAAAAATAAAATATGTTTTACTCAGTTTTTTTATAGCACAGAAGTGAGGAAAATTATTATTTCCTTTAGGGTTTTTTGCTTTTTTTCCCCTAGTTACATAAAAGTTATCAAGTACAGGAACGTGTTGTAACTCGGAAAACAAAATTATATGTTTCCATTTTCATTATAAATTAATCTGGAAGAATGATACTGGAAACATAAGGATTAAATCACATAGCTCTCATCACAGATCTTTGGATAACAGAGGTCTTTAGATTTTATTAACAGTAAGTTAGAACAATAACTTCTGAATGATATTTAGCTTGAATGCTTTGTCTATGACAACTTATGATAACTTTTGGCTCCTGTGAGAAGAGAACCAGGTTTTCTGTGAGAGATAAGTGGAATAGATATTTTCTAGACTACTTTCTAGCTTTCACAGATATATGTCTAGACTTGCAGATTGATCCCTTGTTCTCTTTTAATGTTGTTTTTGTGTTTCACTGGGATTCTATTTCATGTGAGCACCTGAATTTCAAATTGAAGTGCAGTTAAAATAATATTAAGGTTGCAATGGAAGATTTTCTGGAAGATAGTTCTACTTTCTAAAATTATCATCTATTTGTAAGCAGCATTTGCAGGCTTCTTGTTTTTCCTGGATTCAACTGTTATTTGTTTAAGAAAAACAGAAATACGATCATACAATTTGCCCCAATCTCTGATCTCAGCAAGCTTTGAGGCATCTTCAAATGGAGATTTCTATTGATCACGACTGACAGCTTAAACTGTCCACCCATGTTGCTGAACCTAAAGACATGGAAATAATGCTTTTAAATTTTCTTAGAATCTAGTATTGTAAAACCAAAGCTACAGAGAGGATTTTTCTAAACATAAACTAACAGAGACTTTTTTAAAGATCTATCCAAATCTGAAGATTTTGACCTGAAATATCTTTAGGAGGAGAAAATTTCTTTGTGGGAATGGAAGTAAAATCTAATTATACCGTTAAAAAACCTCAAACCACACTATTTTAATTTTTATTAATCTATGAAAGTATGAATTTTAAATAGATTAATACAGATTATGCCCTGTGAACCAGATAAATTGAATTGTCTAAGGTAGAATTCAGAAATAGTTACCTAATTTTTTGGAACTTTAAAAACAACTAACATAAAATAACAAGTTGTTTCTGCAGTAACTATGCAACGAGAGGAAGAATAGTTTGGAAAGTATAATCTCCTCAGACCAGCAGGATATTCAAATGGAAAAAAGTTAAGAGGCTGATCATACACATCCTAAATATCTTGTGCAAAAATTCCATTACAAAACCAAAAATAAATAAAAATAATAAATTTCTAAGTATAAAGAGGTGGTTGGTTTGGGGGGAGCTTTGTTTTTTATTTGTTGATATTGGTCTTTATTCCCTTTTTAATGAAAACATAGTATATTTTTTTTGCTTGGCATGTAGGGTATATACAAATTTGTCACTTTAAATACAGGTAGCATGTCTTAGCTACCTATGAGAATAAATGCCATAGCAAACATGATGGTGATCCTCACTCAGTTTTCAGAGTGTGGTCTGCTTTCCAAGTAACACAGCTGCAAAACTCGAGTGCTCTGGAGGCACAGGGATGATGGTTTGTTTTACAGTCTTTTAGTTTATTTAGCAAACTAAAATAACAGTTGCTCTGTAGTCAACTTTGTGGAACAGATAAACAATAGTGACAATTTCATATGATGTATATAGACAGAAGAGGTTAGCTGCAACCTCTGAGTGATGGAGCTTGTCATATTCCCTTCTCCGGTAATGCACAAGGTTAGAAATCAATGTCTTAATCACGGGCAGCTCTGGGCAATTCAGATATATCACACACAAACAGGCTTCTAATTACATTTAAGAAATACATATCATACATATATAAACTGACATAAATATCAGAGTGGTGTTGCTAGCTGTCAAAATGGATAAGTATAATCCCCTCAGTGGCCCTTGACAGGTTCAATACCTGCTACGGAGGTGCTATGAACAGCATTATACGGCTGATTGAGTTATGACAGCTCTAACCCAACAGGGAAGCGAGGCAGGAAGGAATAGCCTGGGCTGCAGACAAATGATGATAAAGTGATCACTTTAAAGAACAATCTCCATAATATTTCATGCTCACTGCACGGTGTAAAGGCAGCCTTGACTGCGGGGCTAACTGCTCTATCAATTGATTTGATTCACTGCTGCAGCTACTCCCAGTCATAATATTTCAAATAAATGGTACCGTGGATAGAAATAATATCTGCATCAATATTAACCCTGAAAGGACTAATGGACACAAGCTATAATTTCCTGGACACCCTAATAATGCATTTTGACTAGGCTTGGCATAGGATGATTTTTCTTTCTTTTTTTTTTTTCCTTTTCTTCTTTTTTTTCTTAAATAAACACAGTGTATTGTTTACTTAAACTTTCCTTTTATGGCCATGAAGAAGCTTTGCAGCTCAGATCTCGTTCATAGTCTTAAGTTTAATTCTGCTAAATGTGAATTCTGCTAAATGTTATTTTCATGTATTTGTTTATATCTGAATATCTTATTTTAAAATTACATTAAATATCTGAGAGAAAAGGCATGACAAACATTTTTTTGGAAGCATGTATTTTATATAATCTATTTTTGCATCTGTGTACAAACAGACGTTATAGAGCTCAAAATATTTGCTAAGTTACATTTAAAACAAACAGAAAGGAACTTAAAATTGATTACAAATAAGAATGGATTCAACAAAGTATTTTCTGGAAACACAAGGAACCAGTAAATTCTAGTCATTATACAGGATGTTGGGTTTTTTTTCCCCTTTAGAAATAATAAGTATTGTATGAGACAGGCTTAACGTATAAGAAGTACTAGTGAATTTATGGGCTTATAATCCTAAATCAAACCTGATTCCTATTTTCCATGCAGTTTTTCATATACATTGTAACATAATGGATGTTTACTCGGTTCTTTCATTCATAACACCCTGTTGACATTTAAATCCCTTTTAAAAGAACTGCTGTGCTTATTGTGAATCAAGTTGACGTGTATAAATTGTATAATTTTATTATTGTTATTCTTTTTTCCACTACTCACTGACTACTTGAGAATCATTGGATTGTGCATTTTAAGGTAGAAACCATGTCCAAGTATTCAGAAACTGTTTAAAGAAATTCATCTCAAGAAGTAGATTGAATATCTTTAGTGAGCTCTTTCTCTTATTACTAGTTTGTGTTTGTTTAAAGATGGTTCTTGCATTTTTCTTTTTTGTCCCTTAAACATTTACTATAAATCAAAGCAGGAGAGATACTTACATTTGAACCTCATGAGTCTTATATTTAAACCTTAAGCCCTTAGTGAATGCTCCAACTGCAACAGTTTGCCAACCTCTGAAGTGGTCATAAGCAGGCTTCAAAGGACTTCAATGTATAGTTTTCCATAAGATCTGGGGAATATTTGTATTTATTAGGATGCAGAATAAAACCTGAGGGTTCCAGTTGGGTTTGGAAGGCTGACTTGAATCTAAAATTGGGTTGAAATCACCTCTTTGCCTTTCCTGTTTACTTTCTCTCTCCTTTCCTGAAAAACTTTATTACACCCTGCTCACACTGTGTGAGGATTGTTTTGTTTCTCCATTTCAGTCCATTTTATCTAGCTTCATCTCCATCTGGGGTCTTTTTGTACTTATCAAAGAATCATAGAATGCTCTGGATAGGAAGGGGGCCTTGAAAATCATCTAGTTCCAGCTCTAGTGCCATGGGCAGCGACACCTTCCACTAGACCAGGTTGCTTAGAGCCCCATCCAACCTGGCCTTGAACACGTGGGACAGCCACAGCTTTTCTGGACAACCTGTTTCAGGGCCTAACCATCCTCACAGGGAAAAACTTATTCCTAATATCCAATCTAAAGCTATTCGCTTTCAATTTGAACCCATTCCTTCTTGTCCTGTTACTCTATGGTCCTGTAAATAGTTCTGCCCCATCTTTCTTGTAAGTTCACTTCAGGTACTGGAAGGCCACAATTAGGTCAGTCTGATGTCTTCTCTTTTCTTGGCTGAGCAATCCCAATTCTCTAAGCCTTTCCTCATAGGAGAAGTTCTCCATTCCTCTGATGAACTTGGTGGCCTCCTCTGGGCTCTAATAATTGTCATTATTCTTATCATATCTTTGTCCAATATCTCTATATTGGTGTAACCCTGTATCATACAAACAGAATTTAACTTTGTCAAAAAAATTGTCCTGGACTCTTTTTTTTTAGCACTTCTACTCATTGTTTTCCTTCTCTGCTCTAAATCTGTTGAATTACTTTCTGATTATGTTCTCTAAATCAATTTCAGGCTGCCTCATTTGATTCCAATGAGTCTGTCCTTATAGAATCAGAACAGCTTGGGTTGGAGGGGGCATTTAAAGGTCCTCTAGTCCAGCCTTCTGCAATAAGCAGGGAAGTTGCACTATACACTTTGCTACTCTTTCCGTATGTTTTCTCTAAGATATAGTGCACAAATATGAACTCAACCACTATCCCTCCTGGGTTTACTTCTGCCTTCTTTGAAGTATATTATACTGGCCTGTCACCATCTAGTGTTTTTCCACGGATGTTCAACGTGTCACAGCTAAAGCAGAGTTTTAAACTTTTGCTGAAAACTGTTTACAATAACAAAATTTGTTTTCAGCATATCTGTTGTTGACTGCAGTGCCCAATGTCCTGGTGCCGTCATTACTGTCATCATCCATTAGCCCAAATATTTGATGTCTAGGCCATGTCTTGGTCCTGTTGATTATTTTGAAAAACCATTTCTGAAAGAAGTGTGTCTTGTCCAATCTGCAGCATAAACTCTTTCACAGATTCTCATCCTCCTCCTTACATTATTGCATAGTATTATTTGAAATATGATATTGTTTCACTTGCGTGTGATCAGAAACATTTAGCAGTCTGTTTACCTAGGCTATTTCTTTCTCTCCTCCCTTGTTTTTCTTCCATTAGCTCCATCACACTTGTAGTAAAATACTTGTTTTCATGTTCACTCTTTCCTTTTCGGTTATCTATCACGCTGCTCTCAATATCAAGACATCATATGCCTCACCAATCTTGATGAGTAATGAGTGCCTAGGTTCCACCTCCCACTTGTTACTTTTTGTTATGAGCATTTCTCTTCTGTCAGCTTTCCTTGTGCTTATAAGTAGCTTGCCATGAACATTTGCAAAGGTAATTCATTGTTGTCTTTTAAATCCCTCCTAAAATTTCTCCTAGGTTATAGTTCCAAAAATTCACGATCAAACTCCAAGCTTGAAATTTTGCCAAAGTCAGGTTTACTATATATGACTATTTTATTTCTTATCTTTCTCATCAATATCTGTTTTTCTTACTTATGTACTCTCCAAACTATCTGTATCTTTTTCTATACTAGGATGATAAGTCATTTCAGGTGAAGACTGTCTTTTTCAGTGTTTGCACAGTAGTGAGCACAATAGCACTGTAGCAATACAAGTAGTTAAGATAATGATAATATTATTAAAGGTAAGCTATGAGAGTCTCATGTAATTAGTACAGCTATAAGTTAAACTTCAGGAAAAAAAGGAATGTATTAGTTTCAAATATTAATTATTTAGATGATCTAACTTCCATAGTAGAGCCTGGACTCAATAGTAGTTTCAGATGTGACAACACAAAACACAGCTTCCAAACTGGGCCAGCAATGTGCTTTTTAAGACTGATAAATTATAGAGGTGCATCCATTTTCCAGCTAATGTAGATGAAGTGTAAATACTTGATGATAACTGAAATGCATCCCTTTACAGTATTGTAAATGGGGAGGTGGAAAGACCCTCGATATTTTAAGGGCCAAAGAGAACCACGGGAGCAGCTTTAAAGATTAATTCCTTGTGTCTAGTGTAAAACAAGATTAAATTAGCTTGTGTGAGCTGCTGTTAGCAGATGCACTATTACATTATGCATGATTCTTGACTGCTGGTAGCATGAACAAACTGCACAGTGTTCCATTAGTGATTTTCAATGCTGTGCTAAGCTTTAAGTCACATAGACAGGCCAATGTATTGGGTTTACTTTGTGGATGTGTTTTCCAGGCAATTTCACAACCTACCTGATCACTGTTATTGATTGACTGCGTTTGAAATGGATAAAGGAATTAACCTGTGTAAGGGTAGCAAAATGGGGTATATACAGTATCCTATATACTTAGGAAAATCAATAGTACTCTAATGTAGAAAATTTAACCAGACAAGACAAAACCATCTTCCCACTGCATCAATCCACACACTCTCTCCCAGCATAAAACATTAGAGTTATACTATATACTTATGTGATTTTAATGTGTTTTATCCCCTGACGCTTCTCTTCGTACTATCCTCTGTAACCCTGCAGATGTGCTTGTGTGCATACTGTAAAACATATCGAGGAACTCCTGAACAGGTACATTTTTCTCTCATGCACACTTTTGAAGTGAGAAATAGGCAGCTACACAAATCTAGAAACTTGTTTCATCTTTCAAGGTGTAAACATATTCCTCTTCTCTGTCACCTTCTTGGCTGGCATCTTATACCTTGGCTGGTCCTTAGATTTCTGCTCTCACATTGATTGTGCCCTGTCCTATGCAGTTGTCTTTCATTCACACGTCAGACCTCAGCAAGTTCCATCTCCTACTTATGACATTTTTCTCAATCTCTTCAGCTTTAAAAGAGGATGAGATTCATGCAAACATATTCTTGGGGCCTTTACCTCATCACACCCACTTTTCAGGCTCACCAGATAAAAAAGGGCTGCTTTTTATATTTGAGTTAATCTTTCCAATATTGGCTGATGAAATGTTTGTCAATGAAAACAAGTCCAAGCTTGTAAACCAAATATTTTTGTGGAAACCCCCCTAAGGTTATGCTTATTTGAAATCCTTACCAGAAACACTACTAATATCAGAGTTATTATTTATCCTTAACACTCAGATAGTGAGTTTTTATATTTAACTTTTGTCATAGAACTAGGTTCAGAAAACGAGGTTTAGTACAGCTCCAGTTGTATTATGCTTGTTCCTTGAGCACTAAGAGAACATTAAACATAACAAACCTCTGGGCTTATGGGAATTCCTGTCTTCTTGGCCAACTCCCTTTCCTTCTTGGCTAACTTTCCCTATTCACAACCTCCTCTAAAGGAATAGTCATCCAGAATGGCATTTCTGCCTCTGCTTTCAAGAAACCCAGGAGACTTCAGGAAGAAAAAAGTGAGAAGTAATAATATTGCTTATGCTGTGCTTATTCCAAAAGATGGGGGGGAAAAAGATAAAGAAGGGGACCTGCTATGCAGTTTTAGAATGTGCTTCTGTGTACTGCTCCCAGTCATCAATTCATATTTTTATAGAAATTTAGAACGAAAGTGATATTTCTTTTTTTGTAAAAGCTATAAATCTCAAAATTTTGTTCTGTTTTGTAATTAATGTTTCTTTGAATCCTTTCCTGGAATGTGCCATAAATTAATCTGTAAACTCTATTAAAAGGTTGGTTACAAGGAAAAATATGTCTTGAGCTGGTGTGGTTACTGTCTTGATGTCATAGAGCTGAGCCTAAACTGTGTTAATATTGTCTGTTAATAGTCTCTGTTAATATTCTGATGTACAGTTTTGTAATAGTTTCATGCACAGCCTGTAGACATTTTATTTTCTGTAGCTGTCTGAGCCAGTGGCTTGGAGCTTGGAAATTTATACTACTTTTAGTGCTGATGGTCACTCCTGCTACGCCCTTTTTCTCTGTAGAATTTCCTTGTAATATGGCTGCTAGAGTGACTGCTCACTGACATAATGTGTTAGCTAATGGCTTTAATATGAACTAATAAAATTACACAAAACTAGTAACATTTCTTGGAGGTAAAATTGATTGCAAAAGTTACTACATGACTTCAAAATATTGTTATTATTGTTTAAAGGAACCAATAATTCAAGACCTGCTTTTCATGGAAGCCAAAGTGATGTAGAAATTAGAAAAAACAAATCAATCACGTGGCTTTATATATGAACTCTCTCTGCTCAAATCTCTGCCCAGACAGGATCAACTTGGGTGGTAAGGTCAGCAGGTTGACAGAGCTGGCTAGCAGTGTCACTGCTTTACCCATGCACACTGTCCAAGCACTGTGGAGTTGTTGCCAAATCCCAGCATGATGACAACAGAACTAACAGAGGAGTTAGCAATATGCTGAGGAATACTGCTAACAGAAAAAATAAGTTTCCTTCAAATGCTAATATAGGTAAAACGGTAGACAATTTTCTAGTTCACGGACATTTAAGAGACCTGCGCAATTTCCAAGCAGTCAATGTAAACAAATATTCCTATGGAAAACAAATACTTTGTAAAAATACCCATTATTGACATTAGGCAGTTTCAGAGCAATGCAGTAGAGTCTGAATCAAAGACCACTGCAGTTCTTTATTGCTGGGGGAGGAAAGGTCCAAATATTGCTTGGCAAATTACTGTTTGCTAGGGGCACTATTACCAGTTGACACAATCATTGGTCAGCAAATTGGTCACATTATCGGTTAGTAAATTTGAGAGTGCAGAATTATATATTGGTAAATTAGAGCTGGCAGAATTATTGGTTGGTAAGAAAAGAATTGCAGTGATTGGTTAGCAAATTAGAGATGCTTGATTTTGTCTGTGGATAAATCAAGGTAGGTCAGATATTGGAGGCCAGATTAAAGATGGCCATGTTATTTATAGCTGCTTTGGTGAATGTTGAAATCCTGCTTTTTTTGTTAAAAGGAAGTAAACATTGGGAGGTTTCCCTACACCACCCCTACCCCCCCACCAATCCTCTACCATTTATATTTCCTTACCTTTACATTTCACAGTTGAAAAATTTCTGTGGGTATTAACATTGAAGTAAATATGTACTTTTGCTCTCTTAGTTTTTAACACAGCAATGTGTTAGCTGAAATTGTTCAGAGTATCAGGGGACTTCTGAAGTTGTTTGTAAAAGTGAATATTAAAGAAAGATGTAAGATTTCCAGGGCTACAAGCTTAAGCTTTTGCAATTTCAGCATTAAACTAGGTGAAATGCAAGCAAAATGAGCTACTCTTCATGGGCTAATAGCAGGCACCAGGAGGAGCTGGAGATGTGAAACCCTTCCTTAGAGGCTTCCTTGCTGCTGGTTGAGAATTGTAGTACTGCTTTATTTGTCTGTGAACTGAAACCATCAAAGATACGGGAGAGTAATGCCTTCAAAGCAGTAATTTCTGTGAGGTGTGGGGATTTCTGTGGGCAGCGGACTCCAGCTATTTAGCTTCTTGCACAAAAACTAGACTGCTGTGACAGAATCTATGTCCAAGCACAGTAACTGTGCAGGGAGAGTTTTTTGCTGAAGAACTACAGCTGAAGCCACCATAGCGTTGCTCAACAAATCTGAAAGCAGCTTTTTAATGTCTTTATTACAAATGACACAAGATTTCTATTGAAATAGAGTACTGCAAAAGAAACTGTTTCCTGGCATTTTCACATTCTCTGTTTTGAGTTTTATTTTTCTTTCTCTTCATGTGTAGATTTGCTACTTAAAAGAAATCCTGCTTTTCGCATAGTGTGTTAGACCAATTCCGAAGAAAAAGTGTTTCAATGTCATTCTAGAACACTAAGAAAAATTTTGTTCACTTCATGAACTTTGCAAACAATGCACAGAATACAATCATTAAAAATTTAGATTTTAACAATGCTGAAAACAATAATCAAATATGTGTTAAGAAAAGTCTATGGCTCTTTACATAGCTGTTGAATTCTAGAATGGAGACTGATGCTAATTAATCAGATTTACTTTTCCAAAGGGACACTACATAATGCTTTTGAAAATAGTACAGGAGTCAGGGAGGATGTATTTTAAAACTTTAGGAAAGTCTTAAATTTTAAAACATTAAAATTTGCTTTTTATATGAACTCCTATAACAACAGTGCCCTTACCTTTCTTGTCTACTAATTCTGCCAAAAATGATGTGTTTATTTGGAAACAGTAAAGTATGTCTGACATTTTTAGGATGCAACTAGGGGGGAATTTTGCAAAAGTGAAAGGGGTGAAAAGAAGCAAAAGAAGCAACAGAATCATAAGATATCTGAGTTTTATAAATCTCCTGGATTGAGATAACATATGATGGCCAACTGTTTGTATTTTCATTGAATCAAAAAGTTAGGGCTTAGAATATACTAGTGCATTTCAGTAACACAATAATTGTTCAGTGTTGAGTCCAGCTTGAACTGCTCATCTGGAAAGTTTTAGCTTAAACCATAATAATTAATTAGAAATGGTTTCACTAGTTCAGAAAAACATAATTGTAGGGTTCCCATTTATCCTGGGTAGATCTCTCCAAAAATGAAATAATCCTATCGGTGCCAACCACATTCTGCTCCCAACTCTCAAGTTGAAGTAGGGTCACACTATAAGGCATCTCAGTCCAGATTGTTGCATACTTTGAAGACTTTATTGTGGTGATTTGTTTCACCATGATTGGATCCATAACCAAACTTTCTCAAAATCAACTGGAACAAAACACCTTCAGTCATTATTCAAAGAGAGCACGAGATGGGAAATGCAAATGAGCAAATGAACAGCCATGGTAAAATGAAGAAGTGAAGATGGTATGGAAATAAAATAGGACTTGTGGATGGCAATTTTTTCCCTCACAACAAAACCTAGTAACTTGTAACAGAAAACAGCTCAATGAAGAAAGGCAGAGGCAGGCCATTAACCTTTAGTTAGAAAAGACCAAAGTTTTGGTCTATCCCTATTTCACGTACAAATGAGCATAAGATTGAAACAAGAAACTGCTTGTTGCAGTTTTAGCTGGTAAAATAAAATTTAGGGGCAGGTTGATTCCTCAAGCCATTTATCTAATGTATTCTTTCCAAGCTCAGTGCAGAAATTGGATTAAATCAGTCTACTTGGGCTCTACCTCTCCTTTCAACTTTTAATAACAAATAAAATCACATTTCTTAATTTAAAAAAAATTATTGTAGGATTAATATCAGCAATACTATATGTCTCAACTATTTACTAATTAGTAAAAACCTTAGTAGTGGTAGTTTTCACAAAGTGTAAAGCTTATAATGAAAATTTTGACAACTTGTATGCAGGAAATTTTTATTCTGACTGTGACATTCTGAAATTCCATTTTGCTGGTATTGACTAAACCCTGCATAAACTGAGAACTCTGGAATTAAATATAGGTATTCCTAATCAAATCTGCACCCCTAAGGTTAGGTTAGATATGTCATGTGTTATTCCTTGTGTCCTTTAATTAAGGGAATTATATAATTATGCCATTTGAAACTTCGCTGTGTTAAGTGTCAATTTTACATTTTACAGTACTCAATTTTCGCATTGTTGACTGATTTACGTAGTGTATCTAATAAAACACCAGACAGAGAACATTTGATTTATATTACCAACCAATGTTGTGCAAAATTTTTTTTGGAAGCCTTTGCCATTTGTAGTGACAGATTGTTGGCAATTCAAGGATTACAATTCCTGCCTTTCTGGAAAACATTCGAGAATTTTCAAAATTATTGTAAGACATTTCAGAAAATGAAAAAAAAAATAAAAATGAAAAGACCTTTAATTTACATTTCCAGGGTTTTTTCTTGCCAGTTTTAAGTTCTACTTTTTACAGGAGTATGCAAGTAATCATTAAAAATTTGAGGTGACAAATCAAAGTCTACACTATATTATCATTGTGATAACAGTCACATAGATGAAATTTAAAATCTATGTGCCTGACAGGATTAAAAAACTTTAACTTCCTCATTTGAATGGAATAACATGAAACATCTTCATCTGGCATACATACTGGTATCATAAAATAATTGTTAAAAATAAAAATAAATGTAAAAATCTATCCTTTTTGCTAATTGTAGACATTGAAAAGCTAAAGGCTATTCAAATTGTACTGTGAATAGACTATTCTCCAGTGTAAGAACAAGTTCTTCCTGGGATTCAAATAAAATATTTTTCATCTTCATTGTGAAGAGCTTTTTCCTCTGCTTTTCTTTATAGGGATAAAAGACCTTTCTGTTCTTTCAGTTGAGCGAATTCTGCCTTTTAGAGGGAAATGGAGTTTCTGCTCCACTCACCCATCACCACCACCCAGACATTCTGCAGTTTCTGTGCCTGAATTAGGTGAACAATTGGTGCAGGGGATGAGAAGAAAAAGAAGGAAGAAAAAAGAAGTTTGCAAGAACACATACATGCTTATTCCACAAAAGAAAGCAGGAAGGTTGATGATCATAAGAAAAAAAACCTTGAAACATCTCTCAGGTGAAATGATTGCATTTTGAAATACGGCAATGTGATCTGAATTTCATTTGAAAGAAAACTGTTAAATGGCTTAGTCAGCTTTGCATTTGCATGGCAAAAAGATACACTTTATGCATTCAGATATGTAATATACAGTCTGTAGTATCATTCACAATCTATTTAGGTGATTTTTTTACACTGCAGTTTGTTAGAATGTCACTAAACTGCCTTAGCAACTCCTGGAATAAAGGGTTTGGTTGCCTTTTAATTTTTTATATTTTAAATTGCATTCTTCAAGTGCTCTTCAAGCTACTCTGGACATACTTTGATGGACTTGAATTTTGAAGTTGAAGATTTGAGGACCTAGGGTGTAAAACCTGTGCAGCTGAAAAGCTAATGGAGAGAAGTTCTTAGCACAAAGCCATCATAGGCAAAATTTTGATCATCTTGTGATTTGTTGGCAGTTGAAGATTTTAAGGGTATATGTGAAATAAAGAGCAAGTGTCCATGCTGCCACAACCATCATGGTACACTTGTTTTGTCCCTGACACAGACATAGATAAACAGTTTTAAAAGGGACACGGGCTTGACAATACTTATATAAACAATTATTCTTTCATGTCTAATAAATTCTTTAATGTTAGTTTGAAGATGCATTGTGTCTGTCATGTAGTCTATGCATTTCAGTCATTGCCATCATGAATCCTTCTTAAGTATTGTATAATTGAGTTTTTGTTCAAATACCCCTTTCTACACTAAGTTATTAGAAATTTTCAAGGTATATGTGCACAATTTAAAATATGCAAATATATTACATTTATTCTTTTAAAAATTGGTTAATAAATTACTTTAGACAGTGATGTACCTGAAATCTGTATGCTTGCATTAAATTGAATAAAAATATTTTCATTTTGTAAAGTAATAAGTAAATTAAAGGGAAAGTCTTTGTAGGCTGCTGTTTTTATTATGTCCTAACCTTAAGTAGAAAGAAAGCCAAGCCAACTAGTTGTTCTTGCTTTTATTAAAGTTCCTGTTGGCAGCGCACTGATGGGACACATTAATCTTACTATTAATGTTGAGGAAAAGAGGCTTAGAAGCCTAGAATGAATAAATCATTCCAGAGCCCATTTGGATCTGTTGGCAACTTCTCTGCTATGTTGTTGTTGGATCAAAAGACTTCTCTAAGTGTTAAAGAGCTGGTCAACACAATTGGCTTATTGCAGAATGGCCCACAGTAACTTGTGAGTGGTCTGAGTGGGGGTAGAAAGCAATGGAGCAGGATGGTTTGAGCGTAGCAAGGCTGTGAGCTGGCACTGATTAAAGTACTGACATACATTTTCTCCCATTCCCCAATACCTTCTGTAGTTCCTGAGACTAATGATGCTAGTGGAGCTTCCAATCTTGCTCTGAGGGATTTGTTGACATTAGAGAGGAAAAAGAATAGTTAAAATGCTTTGTATTTGTGTTGTGTAAGTCCATCTCCAATCACTTCATTAAAATCTTTGGAGGCTTGGAGGAGAGCCACATGTTTTTCAATTTTAAAGTCACTTTATTAATTTCTTTCCCTTGAAGATTGTCTCTGAATATGCTGAAAGGTAAAATCATTGGATCCCAAGAATAACTTCTTTCTTTTGGGTTTTCGTCAGTCCATTTGTTTCTGTAACGCACCCAATTTTTTGACTGGCTCAGAAGCCACTCATTGCTCTGTTTCACAAAAGCATCATGCTGTCAAAATCCTCCTTCATAACACAAACGCAGAAATGGGTTTTGTCTACCAGTTTCCACTTACTGAATCTCTTCGGGATTCAATTCAGAGGCAGTTCCATGCATGTTCAACGTAGGATGCAACCAAAATACGTCTCCTTGAGATTGCGAGGGTGGCCAAGATGAAGGAGTAGAAGAAAAGACCAGGAATAAGCTGTTCTAGCATTGTGGAACTGAGAGGTTCACAACCTTTTCACCACCCATTTCCTGATGTCAATAAGTCAATGACCGGTGTGATGTGTTTTTGCTGGCCCCAGGTGGGCTTTTCTGTCCTCTGGAGTATTCTATGCACTTAAAAATTAATGAGGTGGGATTGGTCTCTGTGGGTGAGTTTTTTTCCCAGTTCCCATAGATGTAATTGCTGTCACATGAAACAGTGGCTACAGACATCAGAGGAAGATTGTCATACAGTAGTAGCCAAATATTTTCAATGGCAGTCAGGTAGCAATTACATGCTAAAATTTACAATATCATCTCTGATTTGATCTTTCTGTTCTTTGACTGATGAAGCATCTATTAGCCAGACTATAATCAAATACTTGAAACAGCCATATAAAAGAAGATTTGGAGAATAACACATGCTACTATCTAATAAGCATTTCACTCCCTCAAGAGACATACTGAAGTGTAGAAATTCAAGCAGTATCACTGTATTTTTAACTGACAGAATTGCTGTTGAGAAAGTTACATTTTCTCAGTGTATTTTATTCATAAAACAATCTTGTTTTATAAACACATATCATCTTTAATGCAATGAGCATAATGCACAAGAATTATTTTGAAAACTTTTATTTGTTAGGTGGTACAAATCACTTTTAAAATTTAAACAGAAGGAAGATGAAAAACAACATAAAATGTCTCAATACATTTTTATTTTCAATTAAATAATAGAAATAATAGAATATCACTTTACTAGTTCTAACATAAATGGAATAATTTGAAAGCTATCAGACTGTACAAGTGCTGTAATAGATAGAAACATGCTTTTTCAAATGAACTGGTTATCAGTAGACTTGGTAAGGGAGCACTGTTTTTCATATACATATGGTTCTTGAAAAGATGGTTAACAGTTTGCAATCTGAAAACTTAAGCAATCTGAAAACACTGACAAAAGAAGAGCATCTTATTTCCTTTCAACTTATTTTCTTCTTCCACAGCTGGGTTCAATTTGTACAGTACAGCTTGTGAATAAACTCTACCTCTAATTTTGTTCAAAATCTTCCAAATTGAGTATATATTAAAATTACTATTTCTAGAGCAACAGTGTATATAAGAGAAAGTGGCTCAGACTTTTGATGAGAAAAGAGAGAATCTGTAATTCTGAAGTGTTTTGCAAGTAAATGTTATTATAATCAAAAATGCCTTTCTGAACACCTTGCTTTTCTTCTGCATTTTCATGATGGGGCCCTCACAAAGTGCCAGGGAATAAACATGCCTGCAATGGTCACATCACATGGTGTGTATGTCAGGCAAGGTATTTGAGCCTGTGTCTCTAGGGAAGGGCCAAGTCTTTAAGTATCTTAGAAGAATGTAGTATCTAGTTCTTGGTTCCACTTGCTACCAATTGGAAAAGCAGAATCTGGCCTAGTTTGTGATACCAGTCAGTATTAAATTGTATGGTGGGCCTGAGCCTGATTTTACTCTGATTTTATAGAGCCATTGACTTTAATGGACTTATTCCAAATTTTTCACCGGCATAACTGTGAGTAGAATTAGGCCCAATAACTGTCATGTAAAACAAAATCATTCCATCTTGTAAACCATAAAGCAGTTTACATGGCAGTTAAGTGTGGGCCAAATAAATTCATCTTTCTGATTATGTGTTTAATGGCAGCCTTGGATGCTAGCAGTCAATTAAAATTTCCTGGCACATTTTCATAGGAATATTAGTTAATAATCATGTCCAAAAGAAGTTCTGGCAAGTGCAATTGTAATTTATTTAGCTAAAATTGCCTTTGTGCTTATAGTTAGGTGGTTATTCTTCATTCTATCTTTTAGAAACCCCATACCATTATGTAGTTATTTTGATGCAGATGATGGCTGTGTTGTCAGCCAGAAGCAGCATGCAGTAGTTTCTCTTCCTCTGTACCTTTGAATTGCAAAGTGTCTTTACAGTCTAAAATTGTGAGGTGGGAGAAAGAGTTAAGACTGTTGTTTTAATACTTAGAGGCGGATCCCTAGCTAATATAAATGACCATAAATGTGTTGAAACATCATCTTAGTTGATCTGCCTTTTATCAAATAAAATAATGTAAAATTTAATTTGCCATGACTTTTTGGTTTTATTAATCGTACCTATTTATATAAAATATTTTTATGAAACTTTCCCTTTAAAAAAAAAATAAGAAAACAAGGTATGGAATATTACAACACTTCAGATTAGCTACCACTACAATAAGTATTCTTTGAAAATACTTATATTTCTGTTTGTCCCTTTGAGCAATCAAATCTGCACTTAGGACCATTTTATTTAGCACTCATCCAAGACAACGCAGATTTTTCCAGTCATTTCGAAGGTGGGGTAATGCAACCATGCTAAGGAATTCATGACAGATTAAAAATATCTTGGTTTTTTTTTAACACTAGTTAAAGTGTTTCAGAGATGCATCCACAGGCAGAAATCTTCATTGCACTCTAACTAACAAACAAACATTTTGCTGGTAGTAAAGAAGTGCATGTAAAGTGATACCTGTGCATTTCAGTCAAATGTATTAGGAAACAAGAGTGCTTGTGATTGGGCCAGAAAATTGAATGCAAATAGGGGTTTCGGCTTACTAGCTACAGGTCTCCTAAATTGAAATATTGTATTTTTTGAATTTCAATTCTACAGTACTATATACTTGGCTTCTCCAGTTCAAGTCCATAACAAATTATTTGCATGCTGTGCTGGGAATAAAAAAAGAAATAAATACAAAATTGAAAAGCAGCTGCTGTTGGCGCTTTAGTCTGACTTCAGTTTGTTCCCAACTCAGCCAAGAAACACAGTCCTCCTACACTTGTAGAGCTTCTGGTTTTTCTTGGCCCATAAAGCCCTTTGTCCTCTGGCAAAATTTTACTGGAAACCTCATAGATATAATATTAGATCTTTACCAACTCGTCTCAAGGAGGAAGACCCATGTTTTAGTTTCTTTTCCTTCTGTACACTGAGGAGGATGGTAGAAATTTTATGTGAGAAAAGAACTGTATACAAGTGTAGTCTCAAGACCCCTAAGATTTCCTGGACAGCTGGGACCATGGACTTCCCATCTGTTATTCAGTGAGGTATTTGCCAGGTTAAGCAGTGACTGTATGTAGTTGTTTAACCTGGGCTGAGTGCCAGGGACCCACTACAGCCACTCTGTCACTCCCCCCTTGCCCAGCTATAGAGGAGAGAGAATATAACGAGAGGTTTCGTTATTCATGATAAGGACTGCAACAGATTCTTTCTTAATCACCGTCACAGGCAAAACAAGACTCCATGTGGGAATGATAGTCAGGTTTATTACTAACAAGATCAGAGCTAAGAGTGAGAGACTAAAAGACACCTTTTACCCCCCACCCCCTCCTTCTTACATCCAACCTGTTCTCCCACAGCGGTCAAGGGAAAAGGCGAGGTGGGGGGGAGGTGTTGCTGTGGTCAGCTGCTGTTCTCAGCCGCTGCTTGGGGAGAA